>CM029919.1:39279663-39734663 GCA_017639245.1 Myiopsitta monachus | reverse complement strand
CTTCTGCAGTGAGAAGAACTGTCAAATATAGCCAAAAAAAAAAAAAGAAAAATTGAAAAAAATTAAGCAAGAGGAAGGAAGGAGTGAAGGAAGGTGAGAAAGAAAGAGAAAAAGGAGGAAAGAAGAACACTATATTGCTCCTGCAATATGGAGAATTGAGAACTCTGTCCTGCTGTTGCTGTGTTTGATACAAATATCACATTAAGCAAAGGGAAGAAAAGCAGGCTAAACATGTGAAAGCTTAAAGCTGCAAGGAGAGAGGGCTAAGAAGAATCAAGAGGCCATCATTAATCTTCTGAAAGGAAGACTTTCACGTCCAGCAGCATAAAGACTTCCTGAGAATATTGAACTTTCTTATTACATAATACACGAGAAATAGCTAAAGCAGCATAAAGTGAACACAATGGTATTAAGGTGGATATTATCAGAAATTAATGCAATACAATTTCAAAGAGATTTATGACAGCTGTACAGTTTCTCAGTGGTTAAATAAAAGACCTTTTTGCACAAAACTGGCTGTCACCTCTGGTAAGTGGAAACACATGCATCTTGATTCCACTGCATATAACAGAGTCATTTTGTCCCAAAATTTAAAAAGCACACCCAATACATCAGTAATCGACCTGCATCTAATGCTGCTTATGGATCTATGGCAGGTGTGGAAGCTTATGTGGAATCATAGAGGCATGCGAATACATCCCATTTCAGCTGTAACTTAAAATTTTATAGAGTCACGTAACTCAAGTTATTTATGACAAACTTCACTATATTTCTCTGTATTCGTGACTCACATTTCTGAATGCTACCTCCAAGCTCTCTTACTTGCTTCCCTACCCCCACTCCTCAGCTTCACCATCTTTTTTTCTTATGGTGCAATGCAGAGTTCAAATGAAAAAAACTACAAAGGCCAAGACAGGATATAGAAAGAAAGAAAACCTGAGATTGAACACAAGGGCTAACCTCTGCTTCTTAGCTCCTCTCTGCAATAAGAGTGGATAATCTGCAGTAAAGTTCCTCAAAACCTAGATTTCTGATGGAAGACTCATTAGATGGTGAGAAACTGAAAACAAGAAACTGACTTTGTCTTTGGCTGAAGGCAGAATTTTAATGTTGGCCACAGGCAACTGACAAGTCTCTCGGTCATCTAATCTGGCAGCCTGGATGTCTTCACTTCCTTCTCTTTGTCCTGAACCCCTGAAGTAGGAGGAAAGCCAGACAGAATCATTTTACTAGTTACCGCTAACCTACAATGTTTTTCTTCTGCTCTTCATTGACATATGCATCATTCATTTTACTTCTGATTTGATTTCAGGGCTGGCTTTTTTTGGTGGGGATCTTTTTTTGAGGAGGTAAGGGGATGATTAATCCTCAAGACTAGCCGAATTCTTTTCTATGTTAAGTTTAGTTTAACTTTTGTATCTATTCAGCCACAGCCTCTCTGAATCACAGGATGTACTTTGCTGCCTATTTCTGCAATGGCTGCATCAAATCTATTCACTTCAAAGTGGATCTGCCTTTAATGTAAAACATCTTATGTACAAGAGGACAATCACTGTCATTAAAATTTTCACAATCTAAAAGCTATAAATGTTAAAATAACAATCCCTCTAGCATGCAGCAGATAAAAAAAAATGTGCTTTGATTTACTTCTTAACACATTGCTGAAGTCATCTCTTTGAAAGCTTTACAGCATGATTATTTCCCAGCAGCAGGGTATGCAAAACCTAATTGAAACAATTAAGGTGACAACCAATTGCTTCAGTTGCATTTTGAGGATATCAGTTTGTATTAATGTATTTCTGTAAGAACAACATTAAAATGTGTGTTGGTCTGTCATCCTCTGGCCAAATTACAATCTTAGAGATAAAGATTAAAATTACCTTCTAAAAATTGGAGTTCAATCTGGGTAGGGGAAAAGGACTGCCTGTGCCTATATTCACTAAATAACCAGTATCACACCCTGCAAAATAAACCCAGTTATCCAGTACATGAAATGTTGCTTCTTGGTTGTGTATCATTCTGATGGTGGCTATGTGTTATAACGGAAAAAACATCAGAGATGCCTCAAGATCTATCTGGCAAGGCACTGTAAGGTTCTCAGTCACTGTCTCTGCAAAGTGACAGCGGTTGCAGTTCATGCTTTTTTTCTACAGAAACTTTAATGCAGTGAAAATGTCAGGTTAGAGCAGTAGCAAGATCTCCATCTATTTATTCCAAACTGAATATAAGACAAAAGTCACAGCACAGAATCGATTGCCTCTGACACAGTAGATGTGTTTCTCTCATTCAGAAATGCTATCAGTGCCTTTATTTCTTTTTCAAGTAATGCAGTAGCATCTTGATCAAGATCAGAATCCACTGTGTGGGTCCCACAAACCTGTGCCAGCCTGAAAAGTTTCCATCATAAATCAATCTGTGTTGCCTCTCCCTTTGGCTATAGCCAGTGTAGAAAGCTTTTTCTGATATGGTGACACCCAGTCTTCAGCGCTGTCCAGCCTGGTCTGTCCTCAGTGCCTGTTGCTTTCTCCCTCTGGGCTTCAGAGATAAGTTGAGACACATGTTCAGCAAAAGGGTGAGGCAAACAATGGCAGAGAATAGAAAAAAAGAGGCTGATGGTAGCTCAGGATAAGAAACGCTGTTACTTAGGTTATTCTGGTCACTGTTATCTGATCTTAAGCCATTTTAAGGTTTAGAAATAGCAACATATGCAGAAGCTTTTTTTCAGTTCGTAATGGTAAATATAGAAATAGGAGGGTAGGCAGGGAGAACTGCTGCTTACTACATCATGCTTAGTATATGCACTGAATTTCCATTTTTTTTAAATGACACTCCCCTGATAAATGTGCACTGTAAATGTGCTTTTCTGTTTTCCCTTCAAGCAGGCCACTGTTATTTACGGAAAGTTTTTTTCATTGCTTTTCACTAACTGGCTGGTATTGTTTTTCCTTTTTCTTCAAAAAGTCTTCTAAAACTGGAAGATTTACCTTCCCTCCTCCTAATCCTAATTAATAATGTTTTGTAGTGTCTTCATCTAGAGGCTGGAAAAATTTTTTATATAGCCTCAAAGAGAGGGAGGACACAGTAAATCAACATTAATGGTTCATTTGTAGCCAGCCCTTGGTATATGAAATTATATTCTAGGAGTAAATTTTTCTTTAAAATAAAATATTTAAATCTTTTACAACCCATAAAGTGTTCGTTGTGTTCACATTTTGTATTCATCCAACTCCCAAATGCAATCCACTAAAAAGAACTACTCAATATTCTGATATTTCACCTTGTTTATGTTAGGTGGCTGAGAAAAGACGTACTAATTTACAGAAAGAGGGTTATACTTACAAACAGCTCATAAACATTTTCACCTTCTTTCTTAAGAGGTGGAGAAGAGAAGGGGAACTGGCACTGTCAAAGTTATACGAGCGATCACGAGTTGGTTTATTTGTCAAAATCCAACTGAAAGAGAAGACCACTGTGCTGATGCAGTAAGCCACCTCAGCCAGCCCTTACACAGGTTCAAAAAGATGTGGCATATGTCAGGAACAGAAATTATAAATTCATCCCATCACTCCATTGCATAGCACCCCAGGGTCAAGCTACAGTTATTGCACACCCCCAGAGACAGTACCAATTCAGTTCTAGACTACGCCTTGAGAAGGATGCTGTCAG
This sequence comes from Myiopsitta monachus, assembly GCA_017639245.1. Lineage (NCBI taxonomy): Eukaryota > Metazoa > Chordata > Aves > Psittaciformes > Psittacidae > Myiopsitta > Myiopsitta monachus. The sequence continues at coordinate 39,730,997 of CM029919.1, read as the reverse complement.
GTGTGCACAACTTAAGTCAAAATGTATCTCTGGCAATTGAAAGGTCAAATTTTGCTCTTGATGATGTCAGCATGCCCTGTTGTTCATACAGGAGTCTTCCCTGCCTCACCCTAACTGAACAAATTAGGATACACTACAATACAGTTTGAAATGGCCGTGACTTAAATATTCTTTTTAAATAAGTGTTACTTCAGAATGAGATGAACCTAATTCAAAGTGGAGAACGCACAGAATGGGTCCAAATTATTTGCTTTTTGATTAAAAAAAAAAATATATAAGTTAGTATGAAATTAAATGCTATAGAAAACTTAGAAAAGCTATTATTAATAGTCAGAGAACTTACAGGAAGACCGCCGACATTTTTTTTACCAATAATACAGCTGAAAATGGTTAATTCTGAAATTTCCTATGGTGTTTTCTTTGAATATTACATACACTAAATTTGCTCCTTTTGAAAACACTGAACACTTTAATATTTTAATTTAGTTTTCTTTCATATAGGGCAATCACAACAAAAAGTACCTACAGTTGACTGCACTGCAAATTATTTATTTGAAATTTGCTTACAAGCTATGATTAAAGATTAAAGTCTTCCCTTCATAAGCAGAGGAAAGGATGTTACCTGAAAAAGAAGGAATAGCAGATACTTTCTCCTAATAATATAACAGAATTTATGTAGCAAATAATTTTAGTGTCAACTGGATTATACTTTTTATAACAGACATTTTCAACAACATTAATTATAATAGATTTTATCAGATAATTCCAATGTTTTGTGTTACTTTAAAATAGTAAGGAAATTCTTCATAGATGAGTTCATGTATTAGGAAAGTGAAAAGCTTTATCAGAAATTCTGTATTTTTTAAAGAAAAGACTAGCTTAATAGCTTTTTCACTTGAATCACTCTGAAATCTTAAATCCATTTATAAAATGCCAAATGGAATTGTAAAGGAAGCATTAAGGATCACTGGCTAATTCTAACACTGCATGAATTTTCATATGATTTGCAAAGATGTGAGTCCATATAAAATGTTGTGATTGATTTCAATGAATCATGCAGTGTATCTCCTCTGAGAAAACAATGAGATGAAGTAATTGGTACAAGAAGCGATCAGGAAATCCACTGAGTATTCACTTCTTCACAAAGTCTCATGGTTCCTTTTGAATCTAAATAGCACAGAATGCAGGCTGAGCATCCTTGTAATGTTTAATTCACAAAATGCAGCACTGGTGTGATAAAAATAAATAAATAAGGGCATACATTTCCAAAAACCTGAATCTATATATTGCCCATTTTATCTAGAGTCGTAAGCAGAAGGAAAAGCATAAACACTACCTTCTAAGGTAGGATTTGAGCATATCTCAACACATTCAAAAGGATTACATATGAGTGCAGGATAGGTGCCCAGACCTGTTTTCTGCACTGAACAGAAGCTACTTAGGCAGGGACCCAGATAGACCTGGATCAGACCAGGAAAAGCTTCCAGATAGCTTTGTTTTATCTACCTGCTTAGACTCTTTGCTACAGTGAAAGAAAACAGTGCACAGGTATATTAGACCTGTTTGTTTAAATGTCATGCCCCCAGTCATTCACTGCAATTCAGAACAGTTTCTCCCACCAAAAAAAAGCCCTGGAGGCAGTTGCCGTTTCTGGCTGCACACAGCTGTCTAGGTCAGCTAACTTTTGTGCCTGGTTTTGTAAATTCTGGCCATTCAGAAGCAAAGCTCAGGCTTTTCAGATGAGGTATTAGCATTGTATTTTGTCTTGCATGGACATGTAAAGCAAGCCAGGATGATGTATAACTTGAGTGAGATTTTCACGCTCAGATCAGTCAGAGTAGCCAAGCTTCTGCAGGAAAATTATAAACCTCAAGCAAATCCAGCATCCCTCCAGCTACTTTTCTGACCTTCTCAGTGTCCAAAATTCCCACCAGAGTTTTTTTCAAGAGCTCTGACAACTCCTTGCAATCTGCCTATATTAGCAAAGGAAACAATTGAGCAGGGTAACAGAAATACAAGCTAAAACTGAAGCTGGAGCCAAAGATGCAGTCCTAGTGAGCACTTTACATGGAGGAGAGCACAGTGAGCACAGAGTAAGATTTCTGCCAGCTGTTTCTAGCACATTACTTGCAAGACATGGATTGGTGTGACAATTTACATCAGCTGAATCCAGAAGTGGAATCTAGGGCCTAAATACAAGCACCCCGCACAAAAGTAAACACGAAGTACCCTGCCTGCTCTTCAGAAAGGCTCAGGTGAACTATAGGCCTTCTCTGTTTGCCATATCTTCTAGCCTCATGTGGATGTCTCAGGCTAGCCTACAGCATCAAACATCTGCATCTAGGCAACGATTCCCTTGCATGTTTTGCAGCAATGTTTTCCTATGAACTTTTCATTTTGACAGATTCTGTGAATATTTGAACACCTGTTTTAAAAGACCATTGAAAAGTCTTGCTGGATATTTATTGTCCAAGGAAATTGTAAAATGCACTTTCTTTTCAGAAACATAGTTGTTGCTCTCATACAACTTCCTCATTTGAACAGTTGCTTCAAGTGGAAAAAAATACTAACTTTATCACAAGGATTGTGATTCCACCAGGACGGTTTGTGACACCATGAACATATGCTACATCACTTGAATACTCCCCATCCTTGCTGCTGCAACACCCGAGATTTTAAATTAGCTTTCAAAAGCAGATTTTGATGAAGATGGGGATTACATTCCCTTTACTTCCAGCTTTGAAAATGAAGCACATAAGAGAACAAGGGTGCTGAGCCAAAGCTGCTGTTACCAGGTCATTAATTCAGAAAGAGGTTTTTTTTTGTGGTGGTTGTTAAATATGGTATAGCAAACCCTAAAGCTCCATGTGCTCTAGCCCTGCATACATACTCCTGTGCCATCTGTAACACCCACACACATCCTGTACTATCTCTCCAGTATCCTACATCATGCATCTCCTGGAGAAATCATACCTAGCAAGTCAGACATTCACCATTAGGGAGACTGGGCTGCTCCAGTAATAATGCAGCGAGTCATGGCTTTCTCTGTGCCTGAATCATTTGAACAGCTGCAGCAATCAGAGACCAATATCCCTGTTTTGGAACAGGTAGATTTCTGCTGTTTCACAGTGAAGCTGGATGTTTTTCACTGTGTAGATTTCTTTGAAAGGTACACAGGAAAGGGCAGATTGGTTCTACTCCTACATTTGGCTTTTCTAAGAGAAGCAGTATCCAGTGAGAGTAGGAAGGTCCAACTCTTACTCTTCATCATTTACTATACCAGCTGGCTAAAGCCATTCCGAAAAACTGCGCATCTGAACAGCCAGGTTAAGAAAGGATGGAATTAACAACCCAAGTGGATTTTTAAAACAGTGCAGTAAGCTATATCTCAGTCCTGCCAAAAAAGCATAATATCTCTGGTTCTGACAGCCCATTGTACATTTTAAGCTGGAAGTACTGGCCAATTGCCATACTAAGAATAGGAAAAGATGGAGCATTGAAAATGCATTAAAAATTATCTTGGGTCTGATTGTCCTCCAGACTAAGGAAAGAAAATGTTTTGGCAATCTACCCTTATGGATTAGCCAAGAGGTTCCCTGGGAGCTCAGATTTGCCTTGGACTCTTTTGTCACCTATGAAACATCTCAGCGGCTCCAGGGCATCAGCAGGTGGGATGCTTTTGAATGGTATGAGTTGAAATTTATCAGGTACTCCAGGACATGCTGTCTAGCAATTCAAGTGGATTAGATATATGATACTAAGGTGTCTGACAGCACTTTTTTAGTTACAATGGGGCATTTTCTTCTTAAGATCAGCCACTGTCTGATATGTACATGCAGATAAAAAAATACACAGACTTATATGTATTTTGTATATATACATAGATATAAAATACACACACATACATGAAAGACTGGTTTCTGTTTTACAAACTATAAAACAACACATACATGGACATGCCCTGATTAAGAGCCTGGGTAGCACACTAGAATCACAAAGGCTTTTAGGTAAAAAGCGTATTGAACGTTCCTGAAATAAATTCCCCTCCAAGCCAAACTTGCACTGATGTCATGTCAGCAGAGTCATTTGTAGTGTGCAAAAGAAAGAGGGAAGCATGGCTTGCTTTCTTTGCCTAAGTAAAACTAAGTATAGCAGATCTTGGATAACTTTGGTTAGTACTCTGCTGCCACAGAGGGTACACGCTGAGGCAGCAGAAAAAAGGTACATTGCATTCAAAACTGATATCAACCTCAACCTTTACCAACATGCTTTTTTAGATATCTTACATGCCTATATGTATGGATTTTTCTCTGCATTCTTATGCTAGATGTAGCAGATCCTGATGCCCATGATACTGTTTTTTACAGATTTTTATACACTGTAATCACACTTGTAAAAACAAAGCTACCATAACATGTTCAGCCCTTTAATGCAAATAGTTTTAAGGTTCATTTAGGGTTCCTCAGCAATGTAAATAATACCAAGTGTTGCCATCCTTTAACAGCAAAATAATTCACTGGTAAAATTTAGCTTTGTGTCAGTCATAGAGCAGCTCCTAGAAGCATCAGCCATCACTCAGCAAGCTTTCCTTTCTGCTTCACTTGCATCAGGCAATAATATCCATTTTTCATTGGGTAAATACAGCATGGTCAGACAAGTGGAGAAAAAAGAAAGGAGGAACTGGCTCCCTCCTTCTCTTTTTGTCCCTCAAAGAAAGAGACACCTGCTACCTGCATGGGTGGAACCATGCGCAACAAAGGTTAAATTTCAAGTGCCGGTGCCACTGTCTTCCCTTAGTAGCAGAGACCTTGTTCAGGCTGTGCATCTGGGCTTGTCCTGGAAGGGCTGTGTCAGGGGAACTAGCTGCTCAGGTGGTATGAGGCAGTCAGAGGCTGCTATCGCTAATGTGAAGCTCCCCAGACATGCTTTTTTGCAGATGACGGATTTATACTCCCTCCACCAACATGCTGCTCCAGGCAATCATTTATTTTGCTTGTGCCTTATGTTGGTCCTCCATAATCTTATGGTTGGGATTCGTCCCTTTGCTCAACTACTGCCTACTATGAGATAGCCTGGAGTTGTATCCTCTGTGCAGTCTTGTTACCTCCATGGTGATGCGTACTTCATCGAAATTGAGCATCAAGATAATTGGGAGTATTTGGACATTATAATAGAAATAAATCATGCTGTACATCTTGTTCTTTCTCCACTAGCTACAGCAAACAAACAAGAAAACAGGCTTCTCAGAAGGAGGAAAGAGAATATTCTTATCCCTTGCTATTCAAGTGGCTTCATATTCTGTAATGTAATGAAAGATTAATTGGGCTAGCAAGGCAACAAATTCATTATCTGTAGCTTCATGGCTAGAAATGAAATTACAGTCCTGGAGTCACTTCTTATCATTGTAAAGTGCTCAGTGTATATTTTGCCCCAAATCTGTTTTAGGCAATTGCAAATGGAAGAAGGCAGCTGTGTCCTGAGAGCAGCAAGATGACATCACCCTCTCTCTCTCCATGCTAGTCTATGAGAAGGACAGCATCTTTTTAGGACACCTCATTATTTTTATACCCTATACACAATGGTAGCCATTCTAGAAATTTAAAACAAAAAGTACACTGGGCATAATTGAGCTTTTCAGTATCTAAGTGCCATTTAAGAATCTGGGCCCATGTCATTTTCTTCTTCAAAAACACAGTACAATTTAGAACAAAAAGACATTGTCTTCTTCACAGTCAAAAAAAGTCTTAAATCTGTTTCAATTAATAGGAAAGTAAAAAAAGAATAATATTGGCATTGTCTAATACTTGTTACAAAGCAGAGAGCAAAGATTTTTTTTTTTTCAAATTTTGATAACATGATACTGATCCCAGTAGCCATATAATAATACTGTAAATATAGGATAATCGACAATCTGAGGAGAATGTAACCCCAGGATAATTATGCACTTCTCTATATCTTTAAAACAAAGCCTTATCCTCACATCTAAAAAGTTGAAGTTACATGGTAATTATTCTTTGAATTACTTCGTAACTGGTAGTATAATTATCAAGTAATCTGCATGAAAATAATTAGGTATTTACATAGTCTTTGCAACGTAATTACAGAGTAGTTGGCTGATTATGCAGTGTGTGTCTTGTAAAAGAAAGTGATACCAAAAAGACAAAAAAAACCCATAAAAATACTTGCCATTTCAAGTAAAATGACTTGAATTTGAAAAATAATTTCTCTGTAGTTTACATGGGTGTGTGTCTGTGTACACATATATACCTTCTGTGTGCATAAGAAGGTGGAAAACAATAGGAGATAGTGGAGATAGAAGAGTCTACAAATCATGGCAACAGTCAGTTTCCTGGGTGTAAGAAACTGGTAGAGTTAATAATTTTCCAAGTCATAAACTTCTAGTCACAAGACAATAAGAATTTCTTCCATAATTTACAACTGCACTTGCCTCTCCATCTCACAAACCCATCTACATTCAGAGATGCTTAATAAGCTGACAGAAAATGAGGCTACAATGGTTGTTTAAAAACAGTCTGGCTGACTTTCACTCTGATTACGCTTGTCAGCTGAAAGAAGTGAATTACCAGTATATATTTTGTTTTAATTTTAAAGACATTATGAATTATTTCTTATTTTTTTTTTAAAGAAAATAATTTGCTAATAGCAATGGTTTGCTTTTTTTGTGAGTGAAGCATCCCGATAATTGATTTTGATCCCTGTTATACATCTACACCTTCTGCTCTGGCTGCACAGTTGTAGTCATATCCAATTATCAGAGGCAGATACTGCGACAATGGAGATTAATTCTTAAGTAGAAAGCCATTATTTGGTAATCATTTGCATTAAAATGGCAATACAGGGTGAATAGAATGCAAGTGCTTCAAAATATTATATATAAGGTCAGAAAGTAAATTATAAATGGAGCTAGAACATTCTCTGAATATTAGGCAACAAGCAAGTACCATCAGCAGAAAAAAATCTAAGAGCAGTATTTCATATTTGTGTCTTTCTCAACAAAGGAAACAATCATAATTTTTACACTTCTTCCTTATTGTTTTCTTCTAGGTAGCTTTAGCTTCTGTTTTTCTAGGCCTATCCCATCTATGTCCATCAGTGTTATGAAATCAATAAGAATTTTTTTCCTCTGGATATTTCTGGCCACAGGCCATTTGTGACCTTCTAGGCTGACCTTCTACATAGCAGAGCCCAGCTCATTCTTATATCCAGTCTAAACCACTGTGTCAGAGAAGCTCTCCTTTAGATGAGCAGCTGTTTCTCTTCTTTTTCCTTGTTTGCTTGGTCTTTACTCAGGGAATTCCCTACCATTCTTAAAATGAAATATTTTACATGCCTACATGAAATATTGAATACAAAATTGAATAAGGATGTCTAATCTATGTGCTTTTTTCAGCGGGTTTTTTTGGTTTGTATTTTTTTTTGTTTGTTTGGGGTTTTTTTACCCAGTGAATAATATAATATGATGGGAACTATAAAAACTAGTTTTTAAAACGTATGTATAAACCTTCCACTCATTTCATTATTTTGATTGTCTGAACTATTCCCTGATGAAATATTCCAGCAAAAATACATAGTTAAAGATTCAAGCAAATAGCAAACCCATGTCTGATGCTCTTCAGATGTCTGGAATGAAATTTTCATGCTCAAACAAGAATACATCTCAAGCTGACTAAGTATGAGAGTTTATTTTCCTTCAGTGTTCAGTTTAGCTTAATTTCACATGTAGTCTAAGGGCAGCTAATAGGGCTGACACTCAGGTCATTTTCTATTCATAATAATATGGAGTTTGAGTGTGACAGGATGCACCTCTCTTTTTCAAAACGTACTTTGCATCAAAACTGTGGTCCTTATGTGGGTGAGAATCTCATCTACTCTCTATTATTTGAGGAAAACAGAGAGAGAACAAAGGTCCAAACCTACTTACCTATTAGGGCTAAATTGACTGATTTAATGGAAAAGTGTTAACCAAGTAGCTTGAAAATTCTGCACATAGCTATCAAATGCCTTATCTTATCAATGGAAGCAAAAGGAATACTAGAATAACTAGTAGGCTTATATTTTCTTCATTGGTTGAAAAGCATCAGAAAGTACACAGATACCTTAAGAAGCAGATTTTGGTGTAAATATCTGACACACTTTTCAGGTAGGCTGATGCCAACTTGATGAAGTTTAACCACGCCAAGTGCAAGGTCCTACACCTGGGTCAGAGCAATCCCAGGCGCAGCTACAGGTTGGGCAGAGAAGAGATTCAGAGCAGCCCTGCCGAGAAGGACTTGGGGGTGTTGGTCGATGAGAAAATGAACATGAGCCGGCAATGTGCAGCTCGCAGCCCAGAAAGCCAACTGTATCCTGGGCTGCATCAAAAGGAATGTGACCAGCAGGTCAAGGGAGGTGATCCTGCCCTTCTACTCTGCTCTCCTGAGACCTCCCTTGGAGTATTGGGTGCAGTTCTGGTGTCCTCAACATAAAAAGGACATGAAACTGTTGGAGCAAGTCCAAAAGGGGGCCACGAGGATGATCAGGGGACTGGAGCACCTCCCACATGAAGATAGGCTGAGAAAGTTGGGTCTATTGAGCCTGGAGAAGAGAAGGCTGCGTGGAGACCTCATAGCAACCTTCCAGTATCTGAAGGGGGCCTATAGGGATGCTGGGGAGGGACTCTTCATGAGGGACTGTAGTGAAAGGACTAGGGGTAACGGGTTCAAACTTAAACAGGGAAAGTTTAGATTGGATATAAGGAGGAAGAAATTCTTTACTGTGAGGGTGGTGAGGCAGTGGAATGGGTTTCCCAGGGAAGTTGGGAATGCTCCATCGCTGGCAGTGTTCAAGGGCGGGTTAGACATAGCCTTGGATGGCATGGTTTAGTGTGAGGTGTCCCTGCCCATGTCAAGGGGGCTGGAACTAGATGATCTTAAGGTCCTTTCCAACCCTAACTATTCTGTGATTCTATGAAATGGATCTGAACATTATTGCCTTGATGTGTTGTCAAAAAAATAAAGTCCACAGCAAATACTGGTGTCTGCTAGGATGTAGGTCGAAAAATAAGGGCTTACTTGAGAAAAAAAAAAAATAATAACCATAGGTCAAATTAAGCTGAAGTGTTTGTAGAGGAACTGAACTGAATACCAAGTTTCAAGTACAATCAGAGAGAGAATGGGACACACCAACTCTTTTGCACTACAAAGTCTCCACTTCCCATAAGTAACTGTTGATTAGAGATTGCCTAAAATACAGGGAGGCTTTTTTTACACTCCAGGGTGTCACCACAATGAACCCTAGAAAGAAGACTTATTAATGACAGCTATAAAACTTTATAAAAGTGTGATTCAGAAGCTATGGAAAGCCAAACAACAAACAAAACTTTGTCAAATAGATAAAAATCAGACCGTGTGAGTTAAGTTAGCTGGTGACACTAAAGAGTTAACAGTACCAACAAGAAAAAAAGTTTCCAATTCACAGCATGATCTGTATTTTAAGCTCCAGACAGCCTTGAAATATGTTCGTACAAGTTTAAGCCATCAAGTTCCACTTCTGCTAGACAGGAGTTTTTAAGAGCTGTTTCCCCTTGATTCAATTGATTACATGATAAACAGTGCTTAAGCTAGGACCAGACACTGTCTCATTCTCCTGCCTACACTAGGGAACCCAAGGCCCTCAACGCCTACAGATTTTTATTCCATTGTATTTCTTTTTCAAAATTTCCGTTTCTCTGTTAATTTCTGAATTAATGTGGTTAGTTAATGGAAGCCAGAGCTCTTAACAGGTAGCAGGTTACGTTTGGCAAGTTCTTGCATGCTGCATAGCAGGATAAATTGGTCTGTTACTCTCCAGGACAAGCCTGAATGGAGACTCCACGGGAGCACAATTGGAGTTAAGAGCTCTGAATGCTCATCTATGGCAAATGGTACTAGTCTGACCCTGCAGGACTCGTTCCCTTTTGCAGCAAAGTGTGATAAAACAAATGCCTCTCTGATTAGAGGAATTAGTGCTGCCTTGTCTCCTGCGTGGCTGTGTCTCAGTCCTATGAGCCAAGTACACTGCATCAGGTGCAGACAAACTGTAGCTGGGAGCCAAGACCTTAAGGGGTCCAGCAGACTTTTTGCCACCTGCCCTGTATATTTCACTAGCTCCCAAGTTATATGACGGGAGTTACTGCCTATCCGCACAGTTTCTCTCCAATTTAAAAGGGGGCTGCTCTGTCCTTTGAGGGTCCACACTCACTGAGACTGGATGACTGTGAGAAAAAGGGCTGTTTCAGACTGACACACAGACAAGGCAGGCAGCTGCAGTCTTCCATGCCCTTTATTTGAAAAGGACACTTCAAACACTGAGAAGGTTTTCATCACCAGGGAATCTCTAAGAGCTCTAACTCACCTGGAAGTTTTTTCTTCAGTCACCTAGCATGTCTCCCTCCCCCACCAGCTATTATTTTCACAAAAATCTTTCAAATGCAATTATCTCTGAGATTACAGCTTTCTACCCAATCAGACAACAGGCTGGAGAATTTCCATAGGAAATAAGCCTAAAGAGCACTACAGTTGAATAGGCTTTTATTGGATGTGTCTGAGTAAATATGGTTCAAGTGGTTTCTGGAACGTAAAATCCTCTGGATCAAGGCATGGTAATTGACTGCTTATTAGCAATCATTAATACTGGATCAGTTTTCATAACTACACTTCTCATCAGTTTTCACAGAGTTTATATACATTTATTTGTGCTACACCTATGCATTGAGAAGCTCCTCTAAAGGCAAATATTGAAGTCAGGTGGTATTTTGTCTCTTTTTTTCCCTTTTTTTTTTTTTTTTAAAAATGTGATTCATTTATACACTTTCACAATGCACGTTTTTAAATGCTAGCTGAGTCATGTACAGGATATTACAAGCCATATTCAGTCTTGCTGTAAAACAAGGACAACACCAAAAATCTATCCACTTAAGCCAAGAAATTCAACCAAAAATCTATCCACTTAAGCCAAGAAATTCAACAGTCTCTAGTCTTTGGAAATACTGTATGCACTGTTAATCTCAAATCCCAGAATTAAAGAACAAGTTTTAGTTCAGTCTTTCACTTTCCCTAAAAGCCAGTTAGCCCAGGTAAGCAAATGCAGTTGTCCTTTTTAGGCTCTTCTCTGCCTACTTCATCCCACCCTACCCTACCCCACCCAGCACCTGGCTCAAGTTCCTGGACACTGTGTCTTTGAATACACACATATATTCACAGTCATATAGTAGACTTGGATAGTAAGATGAGAAACTCAGGGAGCTTAACAAGCTCTGACACCATCATCAGTGTGACATAAATGTTGTGCTTCAAAATTTAAAAAAATTAGAAAACTACAGGAAAGTTCACACCCCACTAGGAATTCATACTTTCCTGTTGTCGTGGTTTAAGCCTCACCCAGGCTAATAACTCACAAAGTCGCTCACTCACTCCCCCTCTTTCTTCTCCCTGTCCCGGGGGGGATGGGGAGGAGAATCAAAAGAATTCAACTCGCACGGGTTGAGATAAGAACAGACCAACAACCAAGGCATAACACAAATCACTACTGCTACTACCAGTAATAATACAAGAGAAATACAAAGAAAGAGAATACAACTGCTCACCAAGCCCGACCCAGACAGTGCACCCCCCAGCAGCGAACCCTCCAGAGCCACCACACCCTTCTGAGTCTCTGCTCTCCATTTTCACATCCTGGGCATGACGTGCTATGGTATGGAATAGCTCTTTGGTCTGTTTGGGTCAGGTGTTCTGTCTCTGCTTCCTCCCGGCTTCCCCTCCTCCCTGGCAGAGCATGAGGACTCAGAAAGTCCTTGGCCAGACCAAAACATTACCAAGCGGTAACTGAAACCATTGGTGTTATCAGCGCTGCTCCAGCTACTAAGGAGAAAAATGGCTGCTGCTGCTGAACCCAGGACCCTTGTTTCTTTTTCTTTTGTAAGAGAAATTCAGCAAACACAAAGCATCTTTGACAAATAATGATGAGTTGCAGCTCTCTGCTAAGGTATAACCAAGAACTACTGACTTTCTCCAGACTCATTTAATCTTCGGGAAATATCATGCACCTTAAATATCATAGTTTAATTAAAATCATTCTCTGAAGTGCATTAAGCTAAAAAGGGAGCTTAACAATCATATGTAATGCACTGAAACTGTGAAGCTGAACAAAGGAAAAAAAGACTAGTGAAAGACTGGGAGCGAATAAAGAAAATGACAGAAATGGCTCATGTTCAGGCCAGGACAGGGTGTGATACTTAAAATAAACAAAAGTGCCACAAAAGAATTCCTACCTGCATGCATTTCCAGTGGCTGACTCTGCTCATACTTGTTGGTTTTGTAAGTGCTGGATTTCTTAATTCACTGATAGCACTGAGCTAGTAATTTTGCACAGAAGGGTGAGATACAGGCATTTCCAGCCATATCCTTCTGCTGAAAGATTTATGGAGGTATTGCATTTTATTGTAATCTTATGTTTATGATTTAACCATACAATGTGTACTGCTATTATTGTCATATAACAGGCTGGCGGCTTTTCTTCAGTGAACTCACCCTGCTAACAGGTGTTGATCCTGCTGGGAGATGTAAAGTGACAACTCACTGCAGCAGATGGGGCTCCTGAACTCCATTCTGCTTGCACCAGAGGTGTGAGAGTCGCTCTGGAGCACAGGCATTGATCTCTTCTTGGAGAGACACAACCCAGCCAGGTTTGTCTCTGGAGAGAGAGTGGCTGACCTAGAATGTCTCTTATTTTGGTAATAATGCTTAGGAATAAAGCAATTCACCAAAAGAATGAATGTAGGCAAGCTGTTCTGAATCAGGCTAAAAACCTGATTGTTTATATATTGTATTCCATATGCATTTGTATACACTTTCCCTCCCTCAGAGGGATTGTCAGGATTAGGTCTACCTAGCAAATCAGTAAAAAAACACTATCTTTAGTTTTGCTTGTTGTACATGTCATTCACAAAGTCATTGTCTGACAGTTGGTTAGCTTTCAAATCATTGTCTTTACTTTGCATTACAAGTGCAGATTAACTGGATCTTTCCAGTAGTTTGAGACAAGCATTAGAATTTGCTCTTATCCAGTGTCATTAGGATAGCATATTTCAAAAATGCTACACCCCTACCCTTCTTATTTTCCCCTAATAGTTTATTTGTATGATACAGCTACCTTCAATATTATGTCCAACAATAATGTATTTTGTAATAATATATACATGAGACCAGACATTGTGGACAAAAGATAGTTTTTCCAAACTATTAGTAAGTCAGAAGCAATAACAAGTGCTAAACTGCTTCAAGACCCTCCCTAATCTTAAGATCACTAGTGGACTTTGACTATGCTTTCAAAAACCTTTTAGCCCTTTTATTTAAAGGTCACAAGCACTTCTGACAACATCCCTGCACCAGTCATTTCAGTCTGCCCCATCTCTAACAATATTATGTTTTATTGTCTCCCTTCTGAGACAGATCACACTTTGTCCTAAATTATCCACTCCCTGGCTTTAATAAAATTATTTCACTAAGCACACGGAAACTGACAAAAAATCTTAGAAGAAATAAAACTGGAGTAGAGGTAACACTAATTAAAAGGCATAAGTCTCCAGATACAGAGACAGAAGAGGTTATACTGGTGTGTTCACCTAGTAGCAGTCTGATGTTAAAATTTTACATTTTTTTTCTTTCTTTTTTTTCTGTGCCTTTGCATACTGTTGGTTGTTGATCATCAAAAGTAGCTTGTAAGCTCACAGCAAAGAGGAAAAAGTAACAATTCTCAATTTTAATTTGAGAAGTACAAGCAATGTGTTAGCAATTTCACAAAACCATCCTAAGTTGCATGGAAAAGACCAAAAAACTGCCAGGGGATCTGACTGGGAAGTCTTTGAAGCAGTTCAGCTTCTACATATATTCATCACTAAGCTTATTCATATGTCTTTTGTGGACTACACGAACTTGTTAAAGAGTTTCTCTTAAAGCCTAGCACTGTCTGCACTTTATACTAGATTTTCTTAAACCCATAAAAAATGAGAACCCTTACAAAAAAAAGTGTAAAACTGCTCATGAAAACATAGTAGGGGAGGGCAGGGAGAGAGAGAGGGAGGAATATAACTCTGATTACTTTATCTTAAGCACTGAAGATGTTTCAGAAATCTCTGCTTGTGTAGAAAATAGACTGCTGGTTTGTATTTGCCGCTGCTGTTGCAATACAGCATTTCAGTGAAATTTGTAGCTGAAATTTAAGATTTGGAAATCTTTAGGTGCCTTGGAATGAATGTGAATATTCATCTTTAAACTGCAAGATCCTGTAATAATTCCTCCTATGCAAATATACAGCACAGACCCAAGAAGAGAAAACATCACTGAGTTAGTTGTATGTCTGCACAAATTTGTTGATTTGTGGTCAGTGTTCTGACAATATGAAGTTGAAGTCGGATTTGCACTGACAGCATTGCAGAACTCAATTCTGAAAAAACAACGCTATTGCTAAGAACAATGTTAACAATAATAGCAATAGTAATGTTTCACATGACTCTTCCTGATCATGAGAGAAAACAGAGTCAGAATAAACCAGAATGCAAGTCCTATATCCTCATTTTCCCAAACAAGGACTGGGAAATACTGCATATTCTTGCTGTTCGTTGTACGCAAAGGAAAAAAAAAAAAAAAGTGAAGTTAGTAAATCATAAACTGCTCCAAATATCTCTCTTTTTAGCAACTGGGCTGGTTTTAGTAGGACAGGGCACACACACAGTTAGGAGACAGTCCGGCAGGGGAGCAGTGAAGATGTCTTTAACTGTGTGCGCTTTTCGTTCTATCACTGACCAATTGCTCTCACCACAGTGCTATCCCTTATTGCACTAATGCATTATATTCTGAAGAATATATTGTAGTACTATGACAACGCAGCACGTTCCTTCAAGCTCAGTGCGTTGCTTTGGTAAATAAAGTACATATAGCCTCTCCCCTTTTCCATTTGTGCTCATACTGATTTTTTATCGATTCTTTAGAATTATCAATAGTACATTATTGCAGTCACTCAAACTACAAAACACATTTTGAGATAAAAAATTAAAATTGAAACTAAAACAATTTTGAATAACCTTCTTGTCACCTACAATGAATTAAACATTTTTTAACTTTTAGTGTATTGCTTTATGACAAACGAGACTGTTCAGCATGTGACTTACTTTATCAGAGTCCCCAGAGGAAAGCTTATTTTATTTTGTGTCAAAAAAAAACAAAGCAGATGCTACTTAACTATTAATGCAAAGCACTTCACTTCTGCAAAAAAAAAAAGAAAAAAAAGGTGACTGCAGATTACGCCATTGTCCATGAAAACAAAACAAAATAAAAAAAAGAATAAAGAAAAAAAGCCCAAAACACTTAACAGTTGCAAGTTCTGCAGTGTTTTAGAATTGAGTGTATATAAATATTCTGGGTCTATGGTAAGCTTTTTCAAACTCGTTATCCCATCCAAATGGTTTAAATTCTGCAAAACCCAAAGACTTTCTACTTGGGAAAAGGATTGTAGAACAAGAACTCAAATATTCCAAAGGATAGCACCTGGAAATTTGTAAGGGCTAAAGATTACAAAAAAGAGGTACAAAGAAGGCAGTACTGAAAATGCTTACCAACAGAGGGCCATCATTCCATAAACAGAGTATTCTAAGAAATGCATAATACTCCAAAACCAGTCATAACGCTGGTCAATGCTAATCACAGAATATCTTCTTAAATCTGGGAGTCAAAAAGGCCTCCCAATCGTAGACTATATTGCTGCATTGTCCTATGATTTGATGGATAACTGCACTTATCAGCTGGATAACCCACTTGCAACCTGGTGGAGGCCTTGGCCTGGGCAAACAGAAAGCCTGGCTCTTTGACTGAAGGAAAGGATTCAGAGACCAAAAAAGCAACAGGATTCTTGGGATAAGAAGCAAAATAAACAAAACAACAGAGGCAGGAATGAGATCAAAAGGTCTAAATAGAAGTACAAGATGAGACAAAAACAGACATCTGGACAGCAGCCACATTTCTGGAAAATCTTTCTTAGCAGGCAGTGGAGACTCTACCCAGATTTATATGATGAAGTCAGTGTCACAGCTGCAGAGTCAGAGGCAGAATAAATGGGGAGTGGGGAGCTAGGTTATGGGAGGCAGAGAGACAAAGAGATTGTAACATGTTGTGTGACATAGTTGTAGGCAGCCAGATGTACAATCCATTTGATTCAAGCAAGAGCTGCAGGCATCTGTCAAAGCGACACCTCCCCCATGGAGCTTCCTCCTATCTGGCTGACGGATGGCTTCAGAGCTGCCAAACGTATTTGTTCATCAGTAGAAGAGCAGCACCAAAAGCCAGTCCTTATTAACCTCAAACGATTCGATCAAAAACCCATTTCCAAAAGCCTGTGGGGTAGAATAATCTGGACCACAAATCATTTTTCTTCCCAGATATCCAGTGTTCCTTTTCTCTGTCACCTTAGTATCAGAGCTCTAGACTTCCTAACTAAATCTGAATAACCCTGAATAAAATCAAATTCTGAAACAACTGGGCAAAATATAATTTCTCAAAATCAGCAGAAATGTGGTGTGAAGCGTTCTTTAATGTTAGAGAAGGCAGTGGAACAGGCTGCCTGCTCCTGATCTGCAAGGGATAATATCATGCCCTCATCTATTACAACTTCTCTGTGGCTGTTACCATGGAGAATATGGAGAATTATTTCACAACATGATTCCTACACACATACCCAGAGAGTCAAAATTATAATGAACAATAAGTCTGACACTAACACTGAATATTTGACACATCCTGCTGGTTACCAGACATATCATATGTAAGACCTGTACATGGACTGTCTTTGTATATTTGACCCTGCTGTTTAAAAGACATTTAAAAAACCATGTAATTTAAGGCGGTTAAGATAAAAAAATCCACATTTGTATCCTTCCTGGGAATCAAGGGTGTATAATCCACCAGACTATTTGATCCTTTTTCATTATTGTAAAGAGCAAAAAAATAATGCCTACTTGTTCAATCTGAAAATTAGAAGACATAATACAGGTTTAACTCTAAGAATATATCCCAAGAAACATTTGGAGCAATTTTCCTTAAAAAGTACCATCATTCAAGGGATTACAGTTCATCGCTTCCCTAAGTCCTCCCACAGTGACGATATTTTTTCAGCAACCTCACATATTCCTGATCATTCATATCAGAAGCTTTAGTGTCATTCACTGCTCTCACTTTTTGGGGATTAACCTGATTTCAATGAGGTGAGCTTATGCTCTGCAAGCTTAGAGCACAGATCCTGAAACATATTTCAGGACCAGCATAACTTCAGTCCATAACTACAAAATCCTGAAGCGTCATAGCATTTTGTTTCACCGTGATTTCTACAGGGGAGAAGTTTTTAAAATAGGCATTCACTAGTCAATGTGCCAGAAGTATGTTTATCTCCCTGAATTGTTCAATCTTTCCAAACAAGAGAATTTGATAATTTGAGTTTCTGAATGAGGCTTCCCCTCCTTGGTAGCTGAGCTAAGAAAGCCTATCGTCATGGGGTAGCTTTCAAAGAGTCATATGGGGGTTTAACTGTGTGTTTTTCATGTACTTATTCAAGAGCAAAGGCCTGCCTCCACATTTGCAGTTGACAAGAATGTGGTAAAAGCAAGAAGAAAACATGTATATGTGTATACCCATACATAGAGTTTATTTTTCTTTTTATTCCTTTATCTATTACATCAGAATTTCTTCAGTTTACAACCACCGGCTGCAGAGGAAGAAATTCTTTCTCAAGGATCTGACCTGGGGATGTAATGTCTCGGGAGTGCTCCCTACTCACTCCTAAACAATTTTGTGAGTAATCTATAATCAAAATGACTGTTACTTAAGGTATCTAACAACACATTTCTGCACACATATGCCACATTGCCACAGACATATGCCAAGGGCCACATATTCCATGATTATAGATAGGCCCCTTCAACATACGCCCTAATACTTTTTAAAGGATGCTTTGCATGAATATCAAGAGGTTTCAGCTTTAGTTTGCTAAGAGAAAGACTACTTTAAAACAAGTACATTTTACAAATTGGTAAGAATAAGAGATGCTCCTATTACAGCAAAATTTTTGTGTTAGTAAATTTAATCTAATTTATATTCCTTGTTCCTCAGCTTAAGTAATTGAAAATGTTCATATAATCCTTAATAAATACAAAGCTATTTTCACCCAATTTTTAGAATCTGGAAATAAAAGCTTTCACTTACATCAAGATCTGGAAGCCTCTCTAAATAAATAGTTTACATTGAAAAGCATTCTATATTTTACATATTAAACTTCTATATGTCCTGCGACCCTTTTTATTAGAAGTGTATATTGTTTATGTGGGAGATCAAAAGCCTTTCAAAATGTGTTCTTGTATTTATCCACATGATTAATCATCCTAATTCCGGCAGAGAAGTGGAGTTTAGTTATCTTTTAGAGCCAATCTTTAGGAATTTACATTTGCTGTAAAACTCTCAGCCAAAACATTTCATATATCTAATCATTAAATGCATTCTGTGGGTTAAGAATTTCCAGATCAAGTTTTCTATTCTGGCTTTCTTCTAATAAATTCAGGGTTCTAAGCCATATTTGTGTATGTATTTAACATATACATGTTAAAAAAACAACAACAAATAATTAGAAGAAGAGATTTGGAAAAGTCTTCTGATTAAATATTTGAACAACTGCTCAGCCAGATCAATTAGCTGGACAAAATAAATATATTAAGAAAGAAAAAAAAAAAAGAAAAAAAAAAAGGAGAAAAAGCCCACCAAAATCAATGAACTCTAAAATTACAGTAAAAATTTTTAAAAATTTGCAACAAAACAGGTAGCTGTATTTTCTTAGTGTTCTTTTTCATACAAGGTGAAGATAAGTCACTAGTATACAGTCCTGTGAAGACTAGTGAGCAGTGTTGTTTCAAAACAGATATGAGTGAAATCAGAATATATCCCATAATATTTTAACGTTTACCACAGTAGCAGATGTTTCTACTCACGATCAGACAGATTTGCAGCACAAGCTTTGAGTTACATTTAAGTTTGAGAAAGCAGGAATGCGAGGAGGTGCGTGCTGTCACTCCACCCTCTAGCCCACAACTTCCTCAGGAAAAAAAATATATATCACACCCACACCCCCATTATGATTAAAAGAAAGAGATAAGTTCATCTGCTGATGTTGTGTTCATCTGCTTCATCATTCTTTTTTTAATTGAAATGTCAGCACGTAAATTCTGTGTTTCTCACCTTCTTCTAGATAAGGCAACTATAGAACTTAAAGTTTGTGAGAACTGTTATTACCCATGTTCAAAAAAGCATTAAGGTATATCTTTAAATGGTTGGCTTTATAAGCATAGTGTGCTAAACCCAGTAAGGGTTCAGATAGCACTGCAGTTTAGAAAAGTTTCTGAACTTAAGTTCACCTGTGATAACAAACTTCGTGTGTTCTTTATCCACAGCAAGTATAAGGCAATTTTGAGTTAACCCAGGGATGAAGAAAGTCAAGCTAAGGTAAACTACCTTGTTAAATTAAACTACTTTAAACTACTTAAACTCTAAACTAAGTTAAACTACTCTCAGACTTAGAGTGTGCTCTTGTAAAGTCTGTGTCAGTCATGTTTTTGAGATCTAAGAACATATCCAAGAACTCTAATTATAGTATTTCATTTTACAAAACAATCACTAATGAATAAATTGAAGAAACAGGTAAGCTCTTCTTGGTATGAAAAGAAAATTTAAAACATGTGTTAACAAGATTTTAGGCGTCAAATGAGTGGTGTATCAAAGTTATTTATTTTTAAAATGCCAAAGAGTGCCTATATGCAAGGGTGGTATACACCTTGACAGCTAATTAAACTTACAATCCATGTAGGAATAGCATCATGTCACAGTGTAATTAGTCTACCAGCTAGTGATTTGAAATAGCAGATCCTGTAATAATCCCATACATAATTTCTGCTGTAAGCAAAAGACAGCAAACAAGATCTGTTTTCTCTAAAGTGTATGAACACATCTTGTACAGTAAAAATCAATGTAATCGCATGAATAACATCTACCAGCTCTGAATACTCAGCAACATCCAGCTATTTTAGGTGCTGCTTGCACACAGAACATTGCCCATTCCTGACTCAAATGGCACTGAACCTGTAGGCCTTGCAAGACTGCAAAAATATGCATGTGCTTAAGCAGAGGACGAGTGAGAGTAAGCCACAGTTAACACACTCAAGGCTAAGACCTATATTACAGTTCACTATCACATACACATTTACATTCCTTCCCCTCCAATTTGTTTTATCTCTCCCTTTCAGCTGATTAACTCACCTTTAACATCTTTATTTTGGCTCTACCACACACTGGAAAGAAAATACTCATTTTACAGCTTCTGAGGAAGATTAAAATATTTAGAGCAAGAATATGAAATTAACATGGTTTTAGTGTTAATTATAAATGGATTTTTACCACGAAGAAAATAGTCAATCAACTTTGTTTCTGTTTCATATGGGATAATAAAACACATAGTAAACCTAACCTCCAAGTTAGTCTATCTTGGATTATAATTTGAGTATTCAATGATTGAAGTAGTTAAAGGAAGTAGCTATTAACCTATTATTTACTTTACATGCTGCGCACATTTTGGAAAAATTCTTCATCATATGATTATGTTTACCAAAATACAAAAATTATAGATGGTGTTTCCATGTTTCCACAATTATATTCAGTTTAATATCAAACTTTCAGGAAGAGTTAGATATTCCCCTCAAAATTGGGTTTGCTGCTTGAGATCATTAGTTGGAGGCACAATCAGCCTTTGCTAATACTAGTGCACACCTTCATAAAAACAGTTTAATGAGTGTTTTATTTATTTGAGTTTAAGGGGATTAAAAGGATAAATTCTCGCACGACTAAGTATAGTCACATTCCTCAGTTGCCACACCGATAACTGTTGCTTCTTCCAAGAAAACAACCTTGCACTTTGGGAATGGTGGATACAGTCAGAACATCTCTGACTTGTGCTTGTTTAGATATTATGAAAAATATGTAAGGATTTTTCAGCTAACTAGGCAGTAAAGAAGGAAAAAGATACATGCCAAACTACTGCTGAATCATGTCAAATAGTAAATCACCAAGGCTCCCACCTTAACTGCAAAATAAATTATTGGGAATTATTGCACAAAAGTACATGTTAGGCTGCATGCATTTTGAAAGCAGGAGTAAGGAAAGAAAGTGTGTGGGGGGTAGGAGTGCGGGAAACGAGGAGAGAGAAGGCTTCATGTTGCATATCATGGTTTGGGGCACAGAGCAAGTTTCTGAAAAACACTGTTACTGCAGACTACTTTTTTCTCCGCACCATAGAATCATAGAATAATTAGGGTTGGAAAGGACCTTAAGATCATCTAGTTCCAACTCCCCCGCCATGGGCAGGGACACCTCACACTAAATCATGTCACCCAAGGCTATGTCCATCCTGGCTTTGAACACTGCCAGTGATGGAGCATTCCCAACTTCCCTGGGCAACCCATTCCACTGCCTCACCACCCTCACAGTAAAGAATTTCTTCCTCCTTATATCCAATCTAAACTTCCCCTGTTCAAGTTTGAACCCGTTACCTCTTGTCCTAACACTACAGTCCCTCATGAAGAGTCCCTCCCCAGCATCCTTAGTAGGCCCCCTTCAGATACTGGAAGGTTGCTATGAGGTCTCCACGCAGCCTTCTCTTCTCCAGGCTCAACTAGACCCAACTTTCTCAGCCTATCTTCATGAGGGAGGTGCTCCAGTCCCCTGATCATCCTCGTGGCCCCCTTTTGGACTTGCTCCAACAGTTTCATGTCCTTTTTATGTTGAGGACACCAGAACTGCACCCAATACTCCAAGGGAGGTCTCAGGAGAGCAGAGTAGAAGGGCAGGATCACCTCCCTTGACCTGCTGGTCACACTCCTTTGGATGCAGGCCAGGACTGCGGTTGGCTTTCTGGGCTGCGAGTGCACATTGCCATCTCATGTTCATTTTCTCATCGACCAACACCCCCAAGTCCTTCTCGGCAGGGCTGCTCTGAATCTCTTCCCTGCCCAACCTGTAGCTGTGCCTGGGATTGCTCTGACCCAGGTGTAGGACCTTGCACTTGGCGTGGTTAAACTTCATCAGGTTGGCATCAGCTCACCTCATAAGCTTGTCAAGGTCCCTCAGGATGTCATTCCTTCCCTCCAACGTATCAACCGAACCATACAGCTTAGTGTCATCGGCAAACCATCCACCAAAATTTACAAGCCAAGAGCTCAAAGGTAAGACTGTTCCTCCAGGAGACATGGAACAGTGCTCTGCAGTGCTGGGTACCCTCTATAAGTTGCTCAGTTTCTGTGGTCTACCCTTTTTATCAGAAAAACAATGTTTTCTCTTTTGCTTCTTATTTGCTCTATTTGTTTAAGAACAAGATTTAAGCAACCAAGTGAAAAATATCCTCACTAGACGTAGAATTGGGATCAGAACAAGTACAAGGTGGGAAAAGAGGGGGATACAGATGTGTGTTTGCTTGCTTTGTGTTTTTAAGATTCTATATAATGAATCAATTTATTAATATGAAATTTGATGAATTATCCTTGATGAGGGTTAGTGTGAAAACCAAAGGTATACATGTGTTCAAAAAGGGATTCAATAAATTCATGAAGCATAAAGTGATCTAGCTCAAAAAGTGTCTAATTAATTGCTGGAAGATGACCAGCTATTTCTGGGAAAAAATCACATTATATGTAGTCTTCTTTTTTTATCCTTTCTCTGCGTTTCTTCTATTACTGGATTAGAAGAACTTTAAGTCATCTCCAATAGTACACTTCTAGTCTTCAGTGTGGGGTTGTACATATATGTTTGTGTATGTGTATATGTGCCTGTATGTATGAAAGCTGTATATCCTTTATGAAGTCACATCACTTTGACGTGAAAGTTGATGCTATATTATTAATATCATGGCGTATTATAATATTATCATTGCATTCTTTTTCCAGAGGTATTGTTTGGGGTTTTTTTTTCTATGACACTCCATTACTTGGAATAAATGTTCTACGGAATTTGTCATTGATAAAGGATCAAAGGGAAATGGAATTGTGTAGTATCAAGAGGACCAGGAGTCATGCTGGCTTTTCTATGCAATATCAATTACCTGAGTCGCCCCTGTGCATATGGATAGACGTGTGGGTAGACATTGGCTTCATCTGACATTTCTCATCAGAGAGCATGAGGGGGCCATGTGTAACAGCTCTGGTTTGTCACTTGTAATGCTGATGTCATCTACAGGCTTAAGCAGATACCCAAATGCACATCCATGGCAAAAGGCTAAAAAGTTAAAATGTGAGATTCCAAGATTTTGTTTTATTTTGCATAGTTTAAATTATCATATTTCCTGGGAATGAGCTAAGTATGCAGATGTACTGAAAAAGTTACCAATATTGTCTGGATACTCATGTGCAGAGTTCCATGGTTCCTGGAACCACAGAAGCAGCAGCAGCAATCCTCTGTAACTACATTAGGGCTTGCATTAACTCCCCTCTCCTTCCATGCAAAGGCAACTCTGCAATTTCTGCAAGGTGTAATGAGCCCTTTTTCTCCATTAATAGCTCACAGAAGAACTTACAACCACACACGTGCACATACATATGTGTATACACATAAGCATCAGGAAATGCTGAACTGCCACAGTTTAGCCTCCCAGTGTTATTTACTTTCCTGTTACTTACAGGCTTTTCTATGCATTTCTTTGAAACTGACCAAATAGTTGTTGTTTGACTCTAATCATAATAATTTATGAAACTTACTTTTAAAAATAGAAAATGCAATTTAGCTTTGTATTTAAGAAAATTACTTTTAGACGTGTTCTTGGAAAAAAGGTGTTTCCTATGCGGCCTGGTTTTTCTACTCAGAGTTAAAAATTCTTTAGCACCATTTAAATGTTTTTATAGGAAAAAAACCTAATTTATTGCCATGAGCAAAACTCTAAAAACATCCTAGTAAGTGATTGGTAACCTCAGGGGCTTTCAGAAGAGATAAAGAGACAGCAGAAGCTCTTTCCTTCATTCCTGTTCCACTCCCCTGTGCCTCTGTTCCTCCTCCTGCCAAGAGCAGCCAGCAAATGCAAAGTATGATACCACCTACAACAAAAGTTTTCTGTTTTCCAAAGTATTAGTTTATCTCTGTCAACTTGTGTATCTGTTGTAATGTTGCCATTTAGCTTGCTAAATGAACTCTGTATTCTGAACATACCTGGATGTGCCTAAACTTTGCTCAGTGTTTTGACTGAGAATGTTCCATTTCTGCATTCCTGTTGCTTGAAGTTGTCAAAGGAGAAACTTAACTCTGCCACTAAACAAAGACCTTTTGATATTTTTTCTAAGCTGCTGTTGAGTGATTTTTGCAGGTTTACCATTAAACAAAACTACAGGAACTGTATCAGCATTGTAAAGCTTCATGGTAAGACACAGTGTAATGACAGGGGAGGAAAAATTCTCAAATGCAAGAGTACAACCATTTTCTCATCATTTCAGTCACCTGCATGTTCATTATAATGACACACAAAACCCAAGATATTTCAGTGTGTTGATATTTCTCCTTTCTTCTTTTTTTCTGGCTAAGTTTTTTTTCCACAAATTCATCACATTTGGTTACTGTGCTAAAAAACAAAAAGTGGAAAAGTATCATAAATATTTTTCAAATGTCGTTTATAAGTAAAAATAATCATGCCTTTTTATGTCATGATAACAGATCCAGAAAAGAACTCATGCAAATAATGTTGTTCATCTTTTATGGTTACTAGAAAATTACAGCTGGAGGGAAAAAAAGATTAAATTACCTTATCTGTTCAAGAGTTTAGTCAATTACATCATATGTTCTTGGCAACCAAAGATAAACAGGATATGGTTATACTAAAGCAGGTAAACTGAACACATCAATGGTACTTAAAATAGAGCTCTGGTAACAGAAAATATCTTCTAAGCAGTTTCATTAGGATTTTTTCCCCCTTTTTCATCAAAATTCTCCTCAAAAGTTTTGGAGCTTCATCTTATAATTATTTGCCAATTCCAACACTTGAAATATAACAACAAAAAGGCCCGGTTTAGTAAAAAATTATCAGAGCTTTTCTTTCTTTATTCCAGTGAACTATTCACTACCTGGGAAAAAAAAAAAAAAAAAAACAACAAAAAAAAATCATTTAACTTTAAGGCAGATATATGTTAATTTTTTTTTTTTTTTTTAGATGGCTCTGGATGACTCCGTCAGTATTCCAAATCTTTATTCATTTTTAAACCTTTTATTTCTCCACCCCCATAATTACTATAATACTTTTATTACCATAGTTAGTGTCAGTGACCTACTTCATAGTTTAAGATGGCAAAGGCACTTACTTTAAAATCAGTCTTCTTTGTCTAACCTAGGAATGAGATACGCGGACAAAAGTACCATGAATCGTATAATAGACCGTTTTAATTTCTCTTCATAAATTCACACTTTTCACTACAGAAATGTAAATCTCCTGAGCACTTCCTGCTCTTTACTTTGAGTCAGATTAAACCTGTTCTGTAGTGATGGAGGTTAGTTTCCAGTTGAAACAAACGTGTCTCAGATTTACACAGTTACTGAAGCATTGGCTCATTCACCTTTATTTTTTCCAGAAGCTGGTCTTTTCTATCAATTCACTTTGTAGACTGGAAAGCTCTAAACCTAGTCACCAAATTAAGAACTTCACAACTGGTTTTTGCACTAACCTCACATAGTTAATACAATTTGAAACATTCTAACAAAGAAATCCAAGTTCCTTCCAAACATTTCAGTCCCACACTGAGAGCGATTACTGTTAACAGCTTCATTTTTCATAAAATGGAGTTAATTACCTCCTTGCTTTACAATGTACAAATAAAAAGCATAGTCCACATTCTCTATTTTATATTAGGGTCATATCCAAGATGATACTTAAGCATTAAAATATAATTTAAGTAGAAATTAGATGTCTGAATTTTGAGTAAATTAAAGAAAATATATATCCAAAAGCCCTAAACAAAATAAACCCTATGTCTCTTATATCACTCAAGCTTCTGAATTTTCTAGCAAAATCTTTGGATAAGATGCTGACATTGTGCTAAGAGACCACCTCAGCTTGCAACCTATATAAACAGCAGCCTCCTGCTAGCAGCTGGGCAGAAGGTTCACCACACCCCTGGACATCCTTCTTAGCCTGCATAACAATTTACATATGAGACAGCCTGCTTGCTGAAGGTGAAATTCCCTTTCCCGATCCTAAAGAGAACTTAAGACATTCATTGCAGGGACCTGAAGGGTGGATTCAACTGGAAGCAACTAGGGTAAAACACAGTGAACACTGTTTCCTGGAAGGAAAGGAATGGTAATGTTTTATAGATGTATTGTACAGAAGATAAGACTCTTGGTTGGGTTTGGGTTTTTATTCTGAAATAAAATGTAAGAAAATTCTTAACAATTAAGCAAAATGTGTAAACAACAAAACAATCCAAAATCCCACTGTATTTTTCTAGAGAAGTCACTTGTTGACAATTTTAGCAAATGCTGTTTATCTGCGTTTGCCTTGCCAAGGATTTATGTTTATTAGCTTTATGCTTTTTACTGGAGGGAAAAATACATTTCAAAAGAGAAAAAAACACAAGCCCTCATGCAAAAATATTAATATTCACCTTGTCAGTGATGAGAGACTGCTTTGTTTCATTTATTCCCACCTTTAGAAATCTGTGCAAGTCTACTCTTGTTTACAGCCCTGAATTCATTGTTTTCTACTTCCTTCTTGCTTCTTACTCACTTCCCAAACCTCTTCCTAAATGTCAGCTTTGAACTAACCTTTTCTGGCATTTGGAGATTTTATTCCTACTACTTGTCTTACAGTGAAATTCTGGATTCCCAGAAGTCAGTGGCAAATTTCACATCAAGTTCAGCAGAGTTTTCACCCTGGCTGTTTCCATCTCTTCATCTACTGACTAGTATCCTGCCTTTTTTTGAAAACTCTTTTCAAAATCACAGTTCTTATATTTGAATCTTTTCCACAGTGCCTCAGTTTCCTCCTTTGTAATGTGATAGCTTTCTTTCTCATTATGAAGCCTTTACAGCTGATCTAGTAAAAACAAACATGATTTGAAGAGTACTGTCGTAATGGGCCACCAGGTACCCAAGGAATACAATCATTCCATGCTCAGGTTGGTCCCAGATTGCATTAGGACTGAGATAAACCAGGACTTAGTCTGAAACACTAATCAATTTTTCCACATTTCAGCCCAAATCTACTGGTTTAATCCATTCACTAGTGTTCAATCTTTAATAAAAAATATGTATTTATATTTTTATTGAAGACAGTAACTTACTTCTACTGTCACAAAAATAGTAGGGATAAATCACACTACTAAAAAAATATATAATATTAGGGGCTGCAAAATTTGTTCTTAAAAAAATCCTTTTAGTGTATCTCTTTTTGTCTACTGCGGAACAAATTGTGACAATGGATCTCTAGAATGGAGATTAAAATGCCTCTCTATAGTTCCAATGAGTTCTGACCTGCAGTGCAGTTTTGTAGTGCTTGGTTATTAGTTACCAGCAGCTTTGCTTCTCCTTCAATGCAAAGTTATCGAGACATACATAGAGTTAGAAAGTTGTCAGGTCCTGACAACTGTTCTTGGTCCCATAGATTGCTAGTTAATTTACATACATTTTGGCAAAAGAAATCTGACGAGAAATTAAATAAATGATTATGCTCTCATAATATATAAATCAATTCCATTCTTCATTAGAAACCTTTTACAAAGAGTATTAGATAATTAAGCTGTTATATAGTAACTCATGCATATCAAATATCTCAGCCAAGAAGGTTAATTGAAGCACCCTCTTCATCATTGTAAATGTCTTCAAACTGCTTTGACTGGGTCAAGTTGAAACAAAATAGGTAGGCTCTAATAAATGCTCTGAACAAACTAATGACATAAAAAAACCTTCAAGGAATAATATATTTCTTTCCATATTTCTGATTTTTAAGAGCAGTGTTATGCTATTAAATCTTTTTCCCTTAACTTGGGTTCTAATATCAAATTGGTGGGGAACTTTTCATTAGCGACTGTTGTTATAGAGCAAGGGGTAATGGGATCAAACTCAAACAAAGGAAGTTTAGGTTAGATATTAGAAGAAGCTCTTTGCTGTGAGACTGGTGAGGCCCTGGAACAGGTTTCCTGAGGAAGCTGTGAGACCTCCATCCCTGGTAGTGCTCAAGGACAGGTTGAACAGTCTTAGGTGACATAGTTTAGTTTGTGGTGTCCCTGCCCATGGCAGGGGTGCTGGAACTGGGTGATCTTAAGGTCTTTTCCAGCCCAAGCCATTCTATGATTCTATGAAACAGTATATCCATTTAAAAATGTAAGAAAAAAAAAAGCAAGTTTGTCTCAATAGGTAACATTATTAAATAAGAACTTCCTACTAGGCATTGAACTGCGTAGATACACTGTTTTCTTCTCTGGCAATAATTAAGTTAGAGACAGTTTCATCCGTATGCATTATTTTCTTGAGTTTGTCTCACAGTGTTGTTGACTAAATATATCTGGAAGTTGGGCACAATTTAAAATTAGCTCAGTGGAGACAGATCTTGGTGTTTGTACAAGCTACAATCTCAGGATTCGGTTAACTTGGAGTAACTTACAAAACTGTGGTAACAGAAATTGAAAGCAAGACTTTTAATTAACATTACTGTGACTGCACGGTAACAGCTCGCGAAGCATTGACCTCTACAACAACCACTGAATATACACCACCCATTTTACTTGCATTTTCCCTTTACTTATATTGTGGTGGGTAGACAAGAAGTAAAGATTTTATGGTTTTGGCTTGGGGGAGGTGGGGTGGGAGCCTTGCTTTTTTAGTTTTAATTTAATTTGGATTACTCTCTTACAATCTGCTAATTTAAAATATACATATCCTACAGAACTCACTCCTGTTAACATTAGGTCTTCTCTAATTGAGCTGCTTTATTTCATAGGTTCCCAGCCCTCCCCTAGAAAAACTCCTCTTTATTCTTTTTTGCATAATGGTATAAAAGAATCCTTAACTACTGAACCATGATACAGTCTTTCACTACAACCAGTTCCTGATGAAGAAAGCTCTAAATAATTATCAAAGTATAATGAACATTGCTACTAAATGCTAACTAAATGCCTCATTGGAAAAATTGAAAGCCATTAATTCAGACAACAGTTTCTCTCTATCTCCTGTATTTCCTGGTTCTAATTCCTCCTTTTTTATTTATTAGTAAAATAATTTGCATGAAAGAAGCATCTTTGTTTCTTCAACACTCATTTCCTTTTTCTCATTTAGGGTATCATTCTGCTTCATTGAAAACAATGGTAATTTT
Organism: Myiopsitta monachus; assembly: GCA_017639245.1. Lineage (NCBI taxonomy): Eukaryota > Metazoa > Chordata > Aves > Psittaciformes > Psittacidae > Myiopsitta > Myiopsitta monachus. The sequence goes on along the minus strand of CM029919.1, from coordinate 39,701,546 downwards.
TCTGGTTGACTTCAGGAAAGAAGGTCTGATAGTGAGAAATGCTGGCAGTCTCCAGGCCCTGTTGAAGTCAGCCACTAGGTAACAGCCCTCAGAATCCTCTTAGATCAGAATCCCTGAAGTGCAATCTCCTTTGTGTAACCTACTGATTTGCTATTGAAGAAACGCTGACTGTTTCATCAGGGATTATGACTTTATGCAAAGAGTAAACAGCAAGATTACATGGATTTCTAAGTCCACCCCTTCCACAACCCTCTCTTTTCATGCAAATAGCTCTAACTATACCAAATAGCAAAAGAAAGCAGAAAATGAATGTTACAGAAAAGCAGAGTACCGAGAAGCAGTTTCCACTACACTGCTGGCAGTTCAAAATTTGACCCAGAAGGAATTGTCTATCCATCATTAAGCTGCTCCAGAATAGCCAGGAAAATATGAACCATCACATCTTCGTGGTAGCAAAATACCTTTTGTATCAGAATATAGGGTGAGGGGAGGAATCCTTATTTTCAATGAAAGCATTCTTTCACTCTGTTACAAAGTGTTTTGTGCAAATGCATTTCTGTCATGTTGTAGGCTGGATACAAACATCTACAAAATAGTCATTGCCAAGGGGTGGCAATTTCTTGTGAGTTTTCTTTGTGAGGATGTTATTTGTTCATCAATAGGGCTTCAAAATTTGTGCATGTGTGTGTGTCTGTAAATTAACCTACCGGGCCAGAAAGTGGAATTTTGATTGGAAGCTCCTGTCAAAGTCTGTCTGAGTGATGGTTGTGCTTTTCATCAGTGTAATCTGAAATCCCCATATTCATTGGTTAGATATAATTCATTGTCACATACAAAGCACCTTCTCTTTCCTGGGCACATCTAGCATAGAAAGATTCTCCCCAAGCTTTTTACATTCTACTACACTTGATATATAGGCTGATGCTTACAAATTATCCAGTCAGAATCTTCCTTAGAAACACCTGTATTTTGTAGTATAGCTCAGAATTTACTGCTTGTAAGGCAAGCATATGACCTACTATACTGTGTCAATCAAGGCCTAAAACCTTTTACTTAGAGCCTTCAAGCTGTTTTTTCACACTGTTAGAGGAAGTCTGACATCTCATAAAATTTATAAGTGAATTTCACCTCAGGAGAAGAAGAGAAGAGACTGAAAATACCACTAATTAAGCAAAAGATAATATACTGTGTGTCAGGTCTAGACATGAATGAAGGTATTTACAGAATGTTTTAGGGAAAGCAAAGTGCTAGCAACAGATAAGAGTTAGTTGTTCTTGATTCTTTCTAATACAAGCACACTTTCTACTTTTCCCTCATGCAAAGATTCAAATCTTCTATCTGAAATACATATGTTATTAGATATGTCTTTCAAAATAGAACTGTTTTCTAATTTATACTTACAACCTACTAAAACCAGCTAAAAGAACACTAAAACATCTGATGTTTCTAGACAACACGAGTCACCTCTATATGGGAATGTTGGATAACTAATCAAATTGCATTCAAATTGATATGTCCAAGATATCAAATGGCCACAAAATTGTTTAAGCAAACCTTATTTTGTTACTGCCTTAAAGTAAATGTAGTCTATGATACCTTTAAAAATGAATAACAGCCTGCAGAACCAAAATAACATTATTAAAAATATATATATTCATGAAGAGTCTGTCGCAGGAAAATATTTGCATTACTTGAACACTGCAATTTCTTCCTTTGTCATGCTATCTCCTTCCCACGCTTCTGGAAAAAATGTGTTGGACTCTTCATTTCCTGAAGGAGGGTTAAAAGTTCAGTGAAATGATTACCACATCTTCCTCCCTGCCAGGAAGATTCCACCACAATTTGGGGAATATTAAAATTATGAAAGCAGAGTAGATATAAATAATGCACAGATGTTTATGTAAATTATTTTAGGTTTAAGCAATTGATCTCTGAAGGAGGAGAGCAGAGTACTGAGCCAGTAAATCCATCTCCTTATCATTACAATACTTCTGCTGCTCCATTTGGTATTTTTTAATTGTAATACATATACTGTAACGTTATACATGCAATGTTTTGTCATGTACACCCTCCAGGTGAACACTGCCCATGTGACAGAAGAGATTTTCCTGCATAACAAGATGCATTTCTTCAATGCAGTCTTCAAATCACAACAGATTGCACTGTTAAAAATAAAACTGCAGAGCTGACATTTCTGTGATTCATTCTATCATGTCATTTGTAACTAGTACATGGACAAATACAGAGGAAAATAAAGCCACCTGCAGACTGTCATAAATTCCAATGCTACTGAATTCTGCAGAGATCTGTTTTAAAGTATTGACATGCATTTATTACTTGAATTTGCCCAGTCAATAACATAAGAATCTTCCCAATTATTAATTCAGCAATGCAATAAAAATAGCAACAGAGAATTTTACATGGAAAATTAATGGCTTAAAAATTTAATTAAATATTTTTATTTAAATTATTCAAAATTCTGATTCCCAACAATGGCAAATAATAAAGTCGTCAAATTAATTTTAAATAATATCTATAATTAACAGCTGGCCTAGAGTCTACTCTATTTTGTCATAATAGACGAACATTTTTGTTTCCATGTTTTTCTCTTCAATGATGATGTCAAACTGTGTACTAGGAAGAGAAAGTGTATAATATACTCTCTTTGTATTTCCTAGAAAAAGGAGAATGAAGAAATTAACAGAAAAGGATTTCAGACCATTCCTTCCAACCATCCCACATTTTGCTGCTGAATGCTTTAGTCAATTTTCACGTATCACAAAATTTAATTAATTCATTTATTGGAGAAAACAAAATCTGTGCTGGTAGTCATTTTAAGTTGACATAAAGAAAATCAGTGAGAAAACACTAAGATACATTTGATACAGTTCAAGTGCAAGGTATTCATGCCCAGACGGAGTTAATTACAGAGAAAAAGATTCCAAAGTGATGGGATAGATGTCATGGATAGCAGAATATTCATTTGGAAACTCACCAAATTTAGACATGTTATTAAGAGACACATTGAAGTTTAGTAGGGAAAAATTAGGTGTGGTCTGCTCCCCACCTGTGCACTCAGTATTCACTGAAACCTTTTCTACTATTCTATGACAAGTATCAATGCCACTTTCAGGATTAATACAATCTTGCCCTCCGTAACTTAGTTGATTTTCTTCAAATAATATACTTCTGGAACTTCTCTTTTACATTTCCAACCATGCAAGAATGGAAGCAAGCTCTAAGAAACAGATGATCAAAGAATTAATTTCTTATTTCTCTTAAGTGGTAGCAGGGAAGATCGAGTCTGTTTCAGAAGGATAGCAGCAGAAATCTAAAAAGGGAGTGGGAGATTATTATCTCAGAGAAAAGAGAGCTGGCTTCTTTACAAATCTCAGAATTATCTCATCACTATTACCAGGGCAGGGACCGAGTTCTCAAATATTCATGATATGGTACCTTTTGTAAAGTCCATACTTGGATACATAACTCCCATGGAAAGTTAAATTTAGTGGGAAATACTGATGGGAGCTAAGTTCCAACAGATCCTCTTGAAGCTAAACCATCAGTTGCCAGCTATTTGTCTTGTTTTAAGTGAAGCTCTAAGCAGCACAGTAACGTGCTTGGATCTGTAGCCATAGATAATGCTTTTTTGTCCAGAAGTGAAAATACACCTTCTTAGTTCAGGAAGTTTCAAAGAGAAGGACAATAATTTCAATTTTCCAATTGCATAGCAAAGTCAAAGAATTCAACCTGTCTCAGTCTTATGAATCTTCTATTGAATTACTCTTAAATCCAAAAGGTCTGCTAAAAAAAAAAAAAAAAAAAAAAGAAAAGAAAAGAGAAAAGAAAAGAGAAAAGAACAGCTTCAAAGGGGTTAAGAGCTCAAAGTATTAACATCATTTGAATATAAACCTTCCTATAACTATCTATAGACATACTAGTATAACACATCCAGATAATCATTAAAAATCATTACTTAGCCTCAAAAGTGCTTAAACAATAAGCACTGTTAAATCATTTGTATCAGTTGGAATATTAATATAAAAATCAAGCCAAACAGAAATGTTTTATCTTCATAGGATATTCCTGCTCATTCATTTTATAAAAGATGATCAGAAACTTCTGGGGCCCCTCCAACATAACAAGGATATGGTCCTGTTGGAGAGTGTCCAGAGGAGGGCCATGAAGATGATCAGAGGGCTGGAACACCGCTCTGATGAAGACAGGATGAGAAAGTTTGACTTTTTCAGCCTGGAGAAAAGAAGACTCCAGGCATTTAATAGCAGCCAGCCTGTACACAAAGGAGCCTGTAGGAAAACTGAAGAGGGACTTTTCACGAGAGCATGTAGTGACAAGATAAAGAGGAATGGATTTAAACTGAAAGGAGATTTAGATGAACTAAAAGGAAGAAGTTCTTTACTGTGAGGCTGCTGAGACATTGGCACAGGTTGCCCAGAGAAGCTGTGGATGCCCCATCCCTGAATGTGTTCAAGGCCAGGTTGGACAGGGCTTTGAGCAACCTGGTCTAGAAGATGTCCTTGCCCATGGCAAGAGATTTGGAAGTAAATGACCTTTAAGGCCCCTTCCAAGCCAAACCATTCTAGAATTCTATGATAACATTCTGCAAGAATTTAATTGTAACTTCCATAAAAATCAACAACTTTTAGATGCATAACCTTAATTTCACTTTCTCCTGATTGTGATCTCAGAAATACTTAATGTAGACAAAATAGAAAAGAAGAAGCATTTGTTCTCTAAAGCACAGATCTCAATACACCTGTATATTTTTCTGCTGAAAGTCAGAAGTTGTTATTTTTAGTAAATGGGGTTCAAATGTTGTAACCAGAAATTACATGACCCCCAAATGATTACTTTCCTTTCTCTTGATCTTGTGTATTTCATTATCTGCTCTTAGAGCTTCATATTTTGAAGCATTATTTTTTGTTCCCATCTTCCCTGTGTATATGCCTATGAAAGTTCATATGCCATAGAGCATATAGCATGAGCTAAGTTTTCAGTCTATCTTATGTCCTGTAATCTGGAAAGTCTTCTGTGCCCTTAGATACTTTTTCTCCTCCACTAGAATATATACTTTGTTTCCTTAATTACTGAAAATTGAGTCTTTACACAAAAATAAAGGAAAAATTTTCATCCCATCTTGTGTATATAACTTACTGGTATTTTCACAAGCTCTGAAAGAGCCGTGGGTGACAAATGTGTTCTCCTTTCAACCTGTCTGTAATTAGTTTATGCTGAATCAAACCCTTCTTTTCTTTTCTTTTTTAATTTCAGGGATTACGAACCCTCGTTTATTAAACAAGCAGAACCAGAACAATGAAAATCACATGAATTTCTCAATGTTACATGGGGTTTTGCCTTTTGATAGGTAAATAACAAATATCACGAACAGATAACTATTCAAATAATTGCTCCTCCACAGCGCCATGTAAGAAAGGTTCACAGGACAAAAATAAAAAAAAAATATATTTTAGTGCTGTACTTACAGAGGCATTAGTTTTGCTTTTAATAACAACACACATGTTCTTCAACCATTGTTCTACATAAAGTAGTTGCCAAATCCATTCTTCTAGATACTTGACAGAATTTTATGACAAGTGAACTATGACTTAGATATTGGGTCTAAGACTGTATATGTATTTTTAGATTCATAAGAGAAAATCACATCAGATTTTAATCATTTCAATAGCTGCATAAACCTACAGTGCAAAAGCTTCTTTCAAAGCTGAGGGGAGCAAACATAAATATCATACAACTTATATAACAACAAATATATACATTTTAATATGCATATAAACATTCAAAGAATCATAGAATAGTTAGGGTTGGAAAGGACCTTAAGATCATCTAGTTCCAGCCCCCCTGCCATGGGCAGGGGCACCTCCCGCTAAACTGTGCCACCCAAGGCTCTGTCCAACCCGGCCTTGAACACTGCCAGCGATGGAGCATTCACAACTTCCCTTGGGAAACCCATTCCACTGCCTCACCACCCTCACAGTAAAAAAATTTCTTCCTCCTTATATCCAATCTAAACTTCCCCTGTTTAAGTTTGAACCATTACCCCTTGTCCTATCACTACAGTCCCTCCCCAGCATCCCTATAGGCCACCTTCAGGTACTGGAAGGCTGCCATGAGGTCTCCATGCAGCCTTCTTTTCTCCAGGCTGAATAGCCCCAACTTTCTCAGCCTATCTTCATATCGGAGGTGCTCCAGTCCCCTGATCATCCTCGTGGCCCTCCTCTCAACTTGCTACAACAGCTCCATGTCCTTTTTATGTTGAGGACACCAGAACTGCACCCAATACTCCAAGGGAGGTCTCAGGAGAGCAGAGTAGAGGAGCAGGATCATCTCCCTTGGCTTGCTGGCCATGCTCCTTTTGATGCAGCCCAGGATGCGGTTGGCTTTCTGGGCTGCAGAGCACACACTGCAGCCAGCTCATGTTCATTTTCGCATTGACCAGCACCCCCGAATCCTTCTCGGCAGGGCTGCTCTGAATCTTTTCTCTGCCCAATCTGTAGCTGTGCCTGGGATTGCTCCAACCCAGCTGTAGGACCTTCTACTTGGCATGGTTGAACTTCTTTAGGTTAGCATAAGCCCACCTCACAAGTCTGTCAAGGTCCCTCTGGATGTCATTCCTTCCCTCCAATGTATCAACCAAAGCACACAGCTTGGTGTCATAGGTAAACATGCTGAGGGCGCACTCAATCCCACTGTCTATGTCACTGACAAAGATGTTAAACAAGACAGGTCCCAACACCGATCCCTAAGGGACAACACTAGTTACTGATCTCCAGCTGGACATTGAGCCACTGAGCACAACTCTTTGTGTGCAGCCATCCAGCCAGTTCTTTATCCATCGAGTGGTCTACCAATCAAATTGATGTCTCTCCAACTTAGAGACAAGGATGTCATGTGAGACAGTGTCAAATGCTTTGCAAAAGTCCAGGTAGATGACATCAACTGTCTCTACCACTGTCCATCAGTTCCATAGCCCCATCACTAGAAGGCCATCAAATTGGTCAGGTAGGATTTCCCCTTAGTGAAGCCATGCTGGCTGTCACCAACCACTTTGTTGTTTTTCATGTGCCTTAGCATGCCTTCCAGGAGAATCCACTCCAAGATTTTGCCAGGCACAGAGGTGAGACTGACTGGTCTGTAGTTCCCTGGCTCATCCATTTTCCTCTTCTTGAAAATGGGAGTTATATTTCCCTTTTTCCAGTCATTGGGAACTTCACCTGACTGCCATGATTTTTCAAGTATGAGGGACAGTGGCTTAACAACTTAATTTGCCAGCTCCTTCAGGACCCACAGATGGATTTCATCAGGTCCCATGGACTTGTATACATTCAGGTTCCTAAGATGGTCTTGAAGAAGGTCCGCTCCTACAGTGGGCAATGGGTCTTCATTCTCACTGTCCCTGTGTCTGCCTTCCAAGACTTGGGTGGTGTGGTCAGAGTTTTTTGCCGGTGAGGACTGAGGCAAAGAAGTCATTAAGAATCTCAGCCTTCTCCAAATCCAAGGTAGCCAGTTCTCATAGTTTCTGGAGGGGGCCCACATTGTCTCTAGTCTGTCTTTTATTTGCAATGTATCTATAGAATCCCTTTCTGTTATCTTTCACATCCTTAGCCAAGTTTAATCTTAACTGGGCCTTAGCTTTCCTAACCTGGTTCTTTGCTTCCCGGACAACATCCCTGTATTCTTCCCAGGCCACCTGTCCTTGTTTCCACCATTGATAAGCCCTTTTTTCCTTCAAATATTCCTCAGCAGGTGCTTATCCATCCAGGGAGGTTTCCTGGCCCTCCTGCAGCACTTCCTTCTGGTTAGGATGCATCGCTCCTGAGCTTGCAGCAGGTGATCCTTGAATATCAATAACAGTCTTGGGCCCCCCTGCCCTCTAGGCCTATATCCCATGGAACCTTACTAAGCAGGTTCCTGAAGAGGCCAAAGACTGCTCTCTTGAAGTCCAGGGCAGTGAGCTTGCTGCACGCTCTTCTCATTGTCCTGAGGATCTCCAATTTGACCATCTCATGATCGCTGCAACGAAGGCTGCCCTGGAGCGTCACATTTCCAACCAGCCCTGCCCTGCTGGTGAGGATGAGGTCAAGCATGGCACCTCACCTTGTCAGCTCCTCTATTACTTGCAGAAGGAAGTTGTCTTCCACACAATTGAGGAACTTACTGGATTGCTTGTGCTGGACCATACTGTCTCTCCAACAGATATCAGGGTGGTTGAAGTCCCCCATGATATCAAGGGCCTGCGAGTGTGAGGCTACTCCTATCTGTCTATAGAGCACTTCATCAGTATGGAAGCAGAGAAGTAAAAAAAAAAAAAACCAAACCTTTATCAGAAAACATTCCAAATTCATACTGAAAGACTATTGGACTTTATAAGGACAGCAAAATTTTTTAAAAAGCTGTCTTCATCCTTAAGAGCTGTCTAGAAACCTTCCATTGCCATGAAGAGAGATGGGTATTCCTAGGGAGATGCTCAGGACAGGACCCCGACTGAAGAGCCCACCATTTCCCTGAAGCACTCTCTCTGCTCACTCTCCATACAGAGGCCTGACAACATTGGCGTTATCAGGTTAATGCAAGTGCTTAACGATACTCCACCAATATATCACTCTGCCATAATAAAGCATATCTACCTCAAAAAAAAGTAAAGCTCACAAGCACTAAATTCAAATAGCTCTAACATTTTAGAATATCAAGATTTTGGAAGTCACTTTTTCACTAAAGAAAAACTGTTACGATTTCAGTAACTTCTCCCTTTCCGAAACTGTAAAATAAGATACCCAAACTTATTACCATAATCAAAGTAAACATTTCAGGCAAAAAGTACAGCTTGGTGTGGCTTAAACCAGTGGTTCAAAGACTATGGAAACTCTTTGAAGAGGCCTATCATATTCTCTACTATCATCTTTAATATTCTTTGGCTGAAGGCATTGATTATGTAGGAAAAGCACACAAGCAATGTTGTTGTTGTACATGAAAGTCAAAGAAAATAAAAACAATATCATCTTTGAGATTAAGGTAATTGCAAGGAATAAGAGTTTCTTCTCTAGCAGAGGACCCAATTATGCTCTACAGAATTTTGCTAATCTACTAGCTTTTCTAAAAAGAGCTAGTGTTATTTGACATAACTCTTTGCATTATTATCTGTGGCCAGATAAATGATATAGGACATGAAGTGAAAATGGTGAAGATTGTCTTTATGTCAGTGCTAAGATTCTTTTTAGCATTTTTTTATTTTCCTGGATTTCTAGGGGGAAAAAAAAAGAAAAAGAAAAGAAGAAAATAAAATTATGTGCATAAATATTCTTAACAAAGATGAAAATTACAGCGGCACTATGTAGAGACCAGTGTCTAAGCACTACACAAACTCAAATCACAATTTTTGAGCCAAGGGGCTTGCAACCTAAAAGTATTCCCCTGAAGGATGTACTTGGTTTTGCTTTTCTTTTAAACAAAATATCAGCAGGTGACACACAACCAAGTTGGTCTCCTTCTTCAGGCACCTTATTATTTTGTCTGCAGAGGATTTATTACAAATTCAAGTATATTTGCAGCAGCACAAAAAGCAAGCTTAATTTCCCATATTTCTTTTCAAGCATTTTGCTTCTAATCACTAAGAAGTACTTCTGTGTTAGATATTGCTGTGTGACGTATATTGTTTCTGGAGATTAATTAATCTACACTGATTTTGTCTTTAGTGCTGCAAGTCCCACATAAGGTTGGTTCAGAGAAGCAACACTTTAGTTAGGCTTCTGGGTACTTTATTGGCTAATAGGCAAACTCAGATCTATACTGATTAGAGAACACATTTTGCTGGACCATCAGCTTCGTCTCTTGCCTTGGCCTAGGCTTTTGCCTTGCATAAATAAGCCTTGAGAGTCTTAAAGACGTGCTGCGTGCAGGTGTCAAGGTTTTGGTAGCATGGGGGTGCAGGCCATGCTACAATAACAGCAACTACGCCTATGTTGGAGAGCCAGTTCCAGCTGGCTCCAAGATGAATTCGCAGCTGGAAAAAGCTATGACCATCAATGACATAGGTAGCGCCTCTGTGATAACACATTTAAGAAAAAGTAGAAAACACTGCACGGCAGCTGTGAGAGAGCGTGAAAAAAAAATGAAAGAATGAACTATGCAGGCACCAAGTTCAGTGAAGAATGAGGGGGAATAGAGAGAGTGGGTTGATGAGCACCTGGCAACATGCCACATTTAGCCCACCACAAACTGAAAGCAGAGTTGTCTCCCTGATGCTGAATAGTATATTGGAGAGCTTAATCTTCTGCAGCAGGGCTAACCACACAACACAGGAGACAAGGGCAATGCCCCTCATGTCTCACCATTCAAACAGGCTGCTAAGAACAGCTAGTAGCTTGAGAAGGCTTTATAACAAATAATACCCCGTGTCTTGCATAGCAGGAATCTAGTCTCTCTTGCATTTTGTCTCTAAATCCCAGAGAAAAACACAGGCACAGGAATTTCCCTTGGGGCATGAAGCTGAAAGTTGTTATGCCAGGCCAACCCCAACCAATCACTGCTAGACTGGGCATCACACTGCAGGGACGTAGATCATCCTTGTTCCTGCAATTTAAAACTTCAATTATTCTCTCAACACACAAAAAAAAATAAAAGTAATGTTTTGTTTAGTTGAGTATTTTAGGAATCATTATGCTGTAAACTCCCCCAAAAAAAATCCTTCTTACTCAGATATTACTTTTCAAATTATAAGAGATTCTACGAATACGCTGCTCGTCACACTCTATGACTTAAATAGTTTCTTTAGTATATCACATCCCTTGCAATATTTCTAGTAATAGTATTCCATATGTCATGGAAAACCAAACAGATTTACTGTTGTAACAGATTGACATGTATATAATCTATCTCAGATGTCCTTCTAAACAAAATTCTCTAGAGCATAAATTTACAATACGGCTTCTCTCCCAGATTAGTGTTCAATTTGAAAATCAATTTGAATATGCAGCTAAAACAAATAAATTTCTGCAAACTTACCCAGTTATTTACCTGACAATTCCAGTAATTGGGTTGTGAATTCCCATTAAAAAGACATGAAAGCTTTTATCCCAGCAGACCAAGACCAAAGCCTCTGTCATTATCTGAGCATATTGACGAACAATTTTAGTGATAGCTCATTATGTGGTAGAATTCTCTTGTTCTTTCTTTTGAAATGGATTTTCTCAAAGGCCTCCTATTACGTATGTCTATAGACAGTTTGTTCTTTAATTTACTCTCCAGCTATTTCAGAAATGATGCCTTTAGTTCCTCATGCTCTTTATTAAGATACTTATCCGATAGCTGTTAGACATTTTTGCACCAAAGCACTCAAATTGCTAGCAGCCAAATTAGTCACGTCATACTCCATAGTTCACTGCTCCAAAGAAATCTTTGCTTGTCACTCTTGTGTTTGAGAACAAGCATCTTTGAGAGCTCACTCAGAGTGACCTAGCTTGTTAATGCTAGTGACCTAGCTTCTCTATGCTGACTTGTCTCCTATATATGTTGTTTCTATTACATATGTTTTTTAATTTTTATTTCCATAGTCTTAGCCTAGGATCTAAATATTTCCAAAGTTGCTCATTCTTTCTTATTACACTTTGAACTGTTTTCCCATAGCGTAAAACACCATCAGACTTAATAGCTGTCACGATGTCAAATTTTCTTACAATGCATTTTAGTGACACATCAGGGAGAAAGAGCCAGAAAGAGTCTGAAAAATAGCATCTCTTTAAACAAGAGTTGTACATACAAAGAAGCAAACTTCGTTTTTCCACTGAACCAAGTTTAGTGAAAGACTTTGAATTAAGTATCTCTTCAAGAATTTTCCCCATTGAAGATAATGGAAAATATTCTCTTCTGATGCAGTTAGTTCTCAGTTCTTTGGGGTCTATGCATATGCAAAGTTTACATATTCAGTATGTTTACAAACAAGTTTGTGCAGTTGGTCCTATTTGCATTGAACCTTACAAGCTACTCTCCCTAATATCTGTCTTCAGGTGAATGGACAGCTTTTTTGGCATGAATCATGTACTAGTTGGTCTTTCTATCTCTGCTCTGTAGTTCATTGAGAATATCCCTTCTCTTAGTAAATGGCTTCAATTCCTTTTCATGTCTTTTCTTAAGGCTGGAAGCTTTATAACTTTCTTAAGGTAACATACATAGCTTCTGAACTAACATGCTATTTTGTAAACATACTGTTCCAAATACTTTATTTTTCAGAATGTTACTCGCTCATACAGTTAATCTACACACCAAGTTACTTTAGCTACCAACCAAATCCTGGGTTTTATCAAGAACTTTATCCTGACTACAATTAAAAGAGTTCAGCCTTTTAAAAGTAGGGGGTTTCTCACTTAAACTTAGTTTAAAACACCTATGCTTTTTCTCTTGAGCAAGACGTGAATACTTCAGTCTTCACAGCCAACTTTCTGCCCGAAATGATCCAGAGGGCTCCTGAGGTGGAAATACAGCTACCTGTGGGCTCTCTTTCTGGTGCACCTACAACCTGTAGGTGGAAAATTAACAACTTTTATCCTTTCACAGTTGTACCCCAGAGATCCTTTGAGATTCTTAGGTTAAGCACCCATTTACTTTATTCAAAATAATTTATGCATTAAAGAAATTGGTTTATTTCTTATCAGATAACCTGATGCTCCTCCCCTCCCATCTTGCAAGCTATAGCAAGGACCATATTAATCTTCTGAAAGTAGCATTTCTTAAAGACATAATTATGGTTATAAAGCAAATATAAAATGGGCGCAACATCCTTTTTTGTCCAAGGGGTTGGTTTTAGAAACTGAGGAATTATTAAGGTAGATTCCAGAAATGATTGATAGAACTAAGCTTGCTTTGTCTGTCCCTGTGAAAGTTATTCACATAAATATTCCTCTGATATTCCGACAAAGCTATGGGTGTTATTAATCCTTATGATACATGAAAAAATTCATACAACTTTCATTTCAGAATTTTTAAATTAATACAACACTACTTCTTATTGTGCTAAGGAAATCCTCAGTTCAATTCCATGCTTAGGATAACACTTGTCACATACCATATACAAAGTCACCCCAATACTTTCTTCATTTTCTGGTTTCATTCTAAATTTAAGCAATCCATAATGATGGCAAACATTTTTTTCTGAGTTGTTTTAATTCCGGATAATCTAAACACAACATTAACCTAAAAAGAAATTTACAAAAACAAAATCACAGAACCACAGAAGAGGTGAGACTGGAAGGAAACTCTCAAGGTCATCTAGTCCAACCTTCCTGCTCAAGCAAGGTCCCTGAGAGCAAGTTGCTCAGGGCCATATACTCATTGGTTTGCACTATCTCCAAGAATGGAGATATTGCAGAATATCTGGGAATCCTTTTCCTATGTTCAGGAAAACCCTCATAGTAGAAGAATTCTTTCTTTATGGTCAAGTGCAATTTCATGTGTTTCAATGTTGTGCTCATTGCTTCTGGTCCTGTACCTGGGCCTCAATGGGAAGAATATGGCTCTGTCTTCTTTGCACCCTCCATCAGGTATTATTTATAATACATTGATAGGATTCCGCTGAGCCTTCTCTTCTCCAGGCTGAACAGTCCCAGCTCTTTGAGCCTTCTTTGATGGAAGAGATGGATATACTCTAGTATGTGCACATATCTTTTGCTGGGAAGGCAAACATCAGACCCAGCACTCCAGATAAGCCCCACTAATGTTGAGTAGATGGGGAGGATCACCTCCCTCAACCTGCTGGCAATGCGGCTCAGAATACTTTTGTTTCTCTTTGCTGCAAGCACATGTTGCTGGCTTATGTTCAGCTTGCCCTCCAAGACCTCCAGATCCTTCTCTGCAGAGCTGTTTTCCAGACAATCTCTTCCCAGTCCATCTTGGTGCAAGGACTTAGTTACTCCTTCCCATGGGGATACATGAGGATGGACTTTTCATTTCCCACAGCTGAACTCCATGAGGTTCCTTTGGCTCAATTGTACAGATCCTTCTGAAAGGCAGCACAGCCCTCTGATGCATCTTCAACTCCTCCCAGCTTTTTAACATCTGCAAACAAGGAAAGGATTAGCCTAATTAGAAAAGATCAAGCGGGACCAATAGGAGTTTGTGAAAATGAATACAAATTACTTCAGCAATAAGGCAAGGGAGACCCTCCCTCGAACAACCATAGCTGACTGCCAGAGGTTAGAGGGATATGTTATATACTTTGCTGCCCTAAGATTTTCCAGGGTGAGGGAATAAGTTTCTTTGGAACAAGACAGCCCTTCTCCTATAGCCTCATTATCCTAGCATTCTCATCCTGACCTCCCCACATTCTTACTTCATTCTGAAACATGAGGATATTATTGTTCTCCCTCAAATACACTTACGGTCCTCTATGAGTCGATTTCTTTCTGTGACACTTTACTCAGCTGGTTTCATTAAAGATCCCTTTAAAAATCCTTCAAAAAAATATCATTCTCAGTTGATTTTCCTCCTGTTGAGCATGCTGTCTTTCTTGAAATCTTTGTCAAAAACTAAAATTGAAACATCTTCCTGCCAGGTGGAACAGCATGTGTGCATCATAATAGGTTAATGATTTCTTCATAGTTAGCTGAGCAACAGGCCAGCTGTCAACAGATTCTGGTTTTCTCATAGAGAATAATTTGACATACAGATAGATATGAGGATAGCATGTGTATGTGTGCTTTGTTTCCCAGTTCATCTGATTCTAAAATATCTGCAATAGTATTGTCTGTATTAGAGTTTTTTGTTTCCTCATTTATTTTTTGCATAGGATGTTTTGCGTTAAGTATAGCTACATGTCAGCAGTACTCAAAGCCTTATAACCAGCAACACAGTTGCTCAGCATCTTCTTATAATTCTCAAGGGCAACAAAATGAATACCCTGTAAAAGCCAGGAAGCACCACAGGAGCTTGTGGGATTGAGCATTTGTGTGAGAGAAACGTTTTAGTTTAGCTGAGAAAGGCCCTTGACATGTGTACAGTCAGGCAGCAGAAACATAAGGAATGATGAGGGTCTGGCTGACTTTGTAGCCCATGCAGAGAATAACTTCTCTAAATATTTTTTTTGTAGCATCTGGCACATATTGAAACAAATTCTGTGCTAAGGAAATAGAGGAATATTCTATTGATAGCACTGGGCAGTTTTCTTAAAGAAGTAATTTAGCCTATTGTGTTTTCTAACGTTGCCCTTAGACTGACATTGTCAGTTCCTGTTACGGGATTTGAATGCTAGGGCACCCTGTAACTCCAAAGCAATGGGACAGCTTTGAAAAAATGTGTCATTTTAAATGTCAAAATGTTGAATTTCCCAATACTTTAAAATTTTATTTCCCATTGGAATATGTTGAATTTATGTAGTCTTAAAACATAAAATGATTGAAGAATAATAATCACAAGTGAAATTCAAAATAACATGCCATATAGTAATTGCATTTTGTAATTGTAGCTTAGTAATCCTATCACTATTAAAACCAACAAATGGTTGGTTTTGAATACCAGCCATTTGTGAGTTCAGGTATCTAAGTTATCACATTCTTTCCTCATCTTATTTAAAAGTGAGAGCACAAATATTTGAAAACTAGGAAGAAGTAATTTATACTATTGACATAATCTCAAAAAAAAACAGAGGAAAAAAAAATAAAACAGAAAAAGAACACCAAACAAAACACACTTTCCTTTGGTAGGAAATATGTTTCTACTATGCTTGTTCTTTCAGCAAGCATGCTGAAATCAGATCTGATTGCTCAGGGTTTGAGGGAGGGACAGATATCAAACCACTTATTTTGTTGTTCTAGTTCCTCTTTCAAAAGGACAATCTCAATCTCTTCCCTTGTTTGATACCAAGAGCCTTCACAGTAATACTACTCTTGCCTATGTCATCAAGAGTGCCTGACCAAATACTACAGTGTTTTAATCACAGGGATCTTCACTATGTTTCTTAACACCACATGTTAAAGTCTACCAGAAACTCAGGAGAGCAGATGAAAAATCAAACCTATAGAAAGAGTTAAGTTCAAGCTTACACAACATGCAAATCCCATCTAAGAAGCAGGACAGTACAAAATTCATTTATGGGCAGATGATTTTACTCCACACACTGCTTTGTTGAGTTCAGTTTCTCTTTATTTTGTATTTTTGGAAACCATTGCACCACAGCATTTTTTCTTCCCAGATTTATTAAGAGGTAACAAATCTCTTGAGTCTTTTACTCGCAGTTAGACTCACCAAGTCAGTGATACTTTCTTTTAGCAACACTAGCTGCCTTCCATCAGCACTTCCTACTAATTTTTACCTAAGACACTTCCTTAAACCCAGTCACTCATTTTCCTCCCACAGAACAGCGAGGCCTGCTGTGCCTTTTACCCAGAAGTCATGAGACCTCCCAGTGCTGTCTGTAGGCAGCTGTGATACTTTCTGGCCACAAAAGTTAGCATTTTAGTAACAGTGCAAAAATGGTGTCTTAGCAAGTTGTCACACCATCTTTATTGCCTTCATCTGCTAAAAGTAGAGTAAGGGGGTTTGAAGCCTGTCTCTTGGAATTGAACATATAGATTCATTCCTGCTTCATCACAGTGGCTGTTAAAGACTGTCAGGCAATTTGCAGTGATTAATTGGGAAATGATTGTAGACTCAGAGCACTGAGGTTAAAGAATTTGAAGATGACATATGAAAGTACAGCTAAGTATTCCCACAAATGTGGTGTTTAATATGAAAAGCACAAATGAGAGCTTCTAATGCATACAGTTACAAGATTAAGAAAGGCCCGCCTGCTCTGCTTCTGCCCGTTTCCCTTTTGTTACTGACCCAGGATTTCTTCTGCTGGATTATAAGTCTGTTTCTTCTTCCCACAGAAACAAACTTCACCCATTTATATTCTTAATTTCAAATTGCTTTTCCCTGGTAATTTGTTCCATATGTTTGTTACTAACTACTCGAGGCACAGAAGTCCATATTGTGTTCCCCTCTGTAGAGCATGTAACTCCAGTAAGTACTGAAAATAGTGAATTATATAACTGAATTCTCCTGTGAAAAAGTAGTGTGCCAAGATGATGCATGTTAGACAATGCAGTTAAACCCCCCAAAGTGGTACAGTGAGTAATGGTTTCAAATAAAGAGCATCATTTCTTTTCCCTTTAGGATGAGGCTGTTTTTCATATCTCATGGACTATTCTTAATAACTGTAATAAAAAGTATCCGATATGGCAGGGTTCAAATGTATGATGTATAAATGTTTTTATAGCTGGATTTAATTGCCTGTTTATGCTTCTCTGCAGTCTGTGTTCGAAGTTCAGGTATTCTTTTTCACTTTGAGTGCTTCCTGTAGGGAGGGGCATTGCAAAAAGGGCAGCCATAATCGCATAATCGTCACAAACAGTACTGGTATTTGCTTCAGGGGACAGCAGAGTGCCTCAGACAGCCTGTTAGCACAACTAGTTCCCCCCCCCCCCCCAAAACTTTTCTTTTTTTCTGTTGTGTGTTACTAGATGTCCTTAATCTCTTCCTCCTCCCCCCACCCCGAATGTCCTTCAACCCATAACTAATCATAACATCTTTTCAGACTACAATTTATTTATGCCAAACATAAGGGAAATTGAAACAAGACCAGTTGTAAACAAGGGCATATTAGAAATACAAGCTAAAGTTATGGATGATATTTTAACTGGAAGACTTTTAATAGAGCCTGAGAAAATGCATTAAATGGAAAGTGCAGAGAAAAAGAGAAGAGTGAGGTCTGGAGAATTGCAACTGATTACAGATAAAAAGAGGAAAGAGTAAGAGAGTATGCACAAAAGAGAACATGAACAAGCAGGAAAGAGCAAAGGAAAGATAATAATATCAATAAAAGAAACCAACATTGTGTAAGAGTATGGCAAGAAATTAGATTATTATCCCAGTGGCAATTTATTTCACACCTATAGGGTTTTATAGGGCCTGTTAGAGACAGTGATTTGCTGGCCCCAGCCAGGAAGGAAGCAGGTCCTTGCACAGGTGGTCATGCTGGTGGTCTCCAGCATGTACAGATGACTGGGAGCCCAAGAAGCCACCAATCCACCCCATCCTTCTATGCACTGCCCATTACGTGTGAGCTGATGAACATGGACATTTACTGCTGATGCAAGGGCCCTTGAAGAGAGCCATAGCAATGGCCTTTTTATAGAAGCTATAACCCAGCATGAGAAGAAGGTGTCAATGTTTCTCTCTGCTTTGTCTCCTTTGTTCCTGCCTGCTAGCTGTAATGCAAGGACAGCAAAAACATGACCCTTGTGGCAATTTATCCCTGGGGAAAGGCCTGAACCCTGTAGCACTTCTGTATTAATTTCAGATATATAGGTTCTCTAGGTCTGTTGCTGACCTCAAACCTTTAGATGAATTTAACTCACACCAGATATACAAGGAAATTTTTAATCTCAATTCTTCAGTGGAGAGACTGAATCCAAAGCCCAGAGCTGTGAATCAGTGGGCTAACTTATGCTACTATGGCAGTCACTCTAAAAATACATGTTTTCCGAGGTCTACTATTTCACTAACATGTTCAGATTTCTTTTCAAAAGCATCTGGAAGAGTCCTTCCATATTTGAAAATCTCTTTTTCTTCTATTTTTGATGGAAGCAGTTGTTTCCTTAGACAATAAAACCCCCAATTTTGCTTTAACAGAATAAGCACTCTATATAAACTCCAGATTTTTCAGCAGTCTATTAGTGAAGCTAAAGCATCTTTCAAAAAGGCAGTGAAAAATTATTAAAATATTAATTTTTCCTCCGGAGAAAAAAGTGCTTCATTCTATGAGACTTGCATCTTTCCAAATTTTAAACAATTTAACAATGCATAAAATAGTATCACCATCTTCACTACGTATTCTGATGATGTTCGAGTTCTATCAATATTAGCAGGAAAATTGCTTTAACTTTTGTTTCAATGTGAATAGAAATAAAAAAAAAAAAAAAAGAAAATCACATACCAAAAAAAAAAACAAACACACCACACCAAAACCCACCACAAAACCTCAAACACTTTTTATCCTGAAAATGTTCTAAAAGATCCGTTCATACCAAAGTAAATCTCCATTGGTACACGTTTTGGGTTTCCTTTGCAAGCCATAAAACTACTGGGCTTCCTTAGATGGTGATTCTGACATTATGCAAGTAGGGAGCATTCTCATGCTAATCAGCAAATCTAAGCCGTTCACAAAAGAAAGCTCCCTGAATTGTTCAAAAGTTTTGGTGTTGGTGGATTGAAACACAGGAGGGGAAAAAAAATGCTGGGTTTAAACTAGCTTTGCCATTCCAAGGCTTTATGAGGTTTTGTCTTGATTTTACCTTCCTTTTAAGTAAAAATATTTACTTTAGACTACAAGATACTAAATGTCAGTTTATGCAAGAAGGCACCTTGTGATAAGTATGACTATCAAGTACAAATATTTCGAGAAACAATAACAACTTGAGTCACAGGACAGCATGAAAGCAGCTGTCATTTGTGTAGGGGTCTCATTTAATATGATGGTTGGTTTTGAAGTGCATTTGTGAATCATGTTTTGCCCTTACGGAAAAGGTGACTTTTTTATCAATAGGACTAGAGATGATCATAATGTCTTATAATAGTAAATCAGAAATCTGCAAAAAGGCTTTTGAGGTACAAACTGGGTTTAATACAAGAATCCACCACCACAGGCTGATCATATTTTTTAGAGTACAGAAGTTCCAACATAAGAGAGAAAGATAACATATATTTATCTTAATACAGTAGGGAAAAAATATTCTATTTTTCAACTAATAAAATGACGATGCTTCCAAGAAAAATATAGAAAAATATGGGAAGAAAGGGTAAATTAGATGAAGGTTTACTCTCACAATGATTCACACCATACACTAGTCCAACAAAAGACCTCTGAATCACTTCCTTCCCACCTAAAGCCTAATCTGAGGATTTTAATGGGGTTTTTTGTGCTTCTCAGACATTGCGTTGTCCCTCTGTACATGTTAAATTTCAAGCCTCTGAATTAATTGGGGAAATAAAGCATTCCTAATGCAGGACCAGATCAACTTCATAGTCACAGTCCATGAAAAAAATTCCAAAAGACTTTAATAAGCCCTCAACCATAAGGTCCATATTGAGGATCAGGCCCCAGCCTTACTCACTGATTTCAGTGCAATCACTTATGATTCATGGAGTAATTTGCAAAGCACAAATGGCAGCTATAAAAGTAAGACAAAAGATGATATTGCAACGTAGAGCTTTCTCCTCACTTTCTCCCCTATTTTGATTTGAAATAAATGGGATCGTTCATTTGCAATAACATCATTGATACATACCCAGTGTTAACTAAGTCTAGCAAGAGTGACTTCATGGTCAAGTCATCAAATTAAATTAAGGACCCCACACTGCTTCCATTGAAATGAGTGACAAGAATATATCTGACATCAGTGAGAGTAGATTCTCAACCTGTACCTTTCACATAGAAAATATCTTTACAACTAACAGGGGCACAGGTACCTAACCTTTTACAGCACAGTTTGACATTACATTGCATTGAGTACTATTTTTGAAGTTGGAAAGGTGATGAAGCGACAACAACAACTGTTATGCGGGTGGCACATCTTATTCTGGCTATAACTGATTTTCAGACAAAAAGAGACATTTCAGGAAAACAATAAAATAGAAGCTAAAAGAAATGGCATCTATATATCATACACATGACACAGCACATATTTACAGTCAAATCCAAATCACCCACTACTTCAGAGTCCTACTGAAGCCAATAGCATTAATCATGTAAAGATGAGAGCAATTTCATGCTATACATAAAAAGGTATAAAAGCTTATAACAGATTTGACATTTATTCTTAGCAGGGAGAATGAAAGGAAGAATATCTCTCTCTCAGACCAGGGCATGGCTTTAATTTCTGAAGAGGAACTCCACGAATTCTACCAAGAACCTAATTTATTTGGGCCTAATTAACACTGGAGTTGCTGTAATTCATAATCAGTAACAGTGGAACCACCTGAATTCAATAAACGCCATGCTTCTATGCAGTGCTTTTCAACTAATTTAAGGCCAAAGCCTGAAAGATTCAAGATCACAGTAGGTGTCATGACTGCTAAGAACTGGACCTGAACCTGCTTCAAAGTCTTTGGTTTAATGTGTTGTAATGATAATTCATAAATCAACAAACCTATCTACCCATGTAATTAAATTGTAACATCAAGCACCTCTGAAACACTTTCAATCAGAATTGTAGAATGTTTTTACTTCTTGCCCTGAGAGGAAAATGTCTCAATTGGAGTAGTGTATGTCTAATATATGTGTAAGGGAAAGAGTTGGATTGCTTCTTTGTGCAAAGCAGATCTAAGCTTACATAGATTCCATATTGTAGTTTTCTGTATCACCACTTATACATCATGAAGTCTGAAAACTCCAAAGCTAAATTAGGCATCATATTTAATTGATGCCAGACCAGACACTTTCTTTAACCAGTCCAGTGTTTGTGGTGTCCCCATGTTTATGCCAGCCCAAACATGCTCAGTAGACCTTAAAAAAAAAGAAAATGAAAATTTTATGGGAGTTTTGCATTGGTTTTTGGGGAACAAATGTGAAATCTTGGCTGTACTTAGTCAACAGCAAACTCCTGATAATATTAATAATGCCAGAACACAACCATATAAGGAGTATTCCTGTTTGTAGAGAGGGCTAATGTTAAAATGAAAGTCTGAGTAGATGAATGCCAAAATAAGACTTAGAATAAAAGCTACTTCAAAAACATTTTTGGTCACAGGCTCCAAACCGCAGTACAGTCAACTAAAGGAAAGAACTAATAGGCTATCCATAGACAAAATTATCTGAGATCTGAACCATTTTATTCTCAATGAGAGCTAAAACTTACTCTGTGCTTTCCACTAGTAGACTCTGTCTCTTTGAGCTTACAGAAAAAAAAATCCAGACTGCATACACTGGTAAGACAAATATTGATTTACAGTTATAAATACACCTTACTGCCAGTATGGTTTTCCTGCTGAAGTAAAGATTCTGGTTTTATCACTAATTTTGGCAATGTTAGATGTTTAACATTAGTACCAAAGTAGGCACCCACTGATTCTAAGCATCACAGAAGAAGAGAATACCGCAATTTTGACAGTCCAAACCCAGAGATCTGTCACTGGGGAAGAAGGCTGAAAGCTTGATAGAAAGCTGACACCAGCATGCTACTCCTTGACTCAGACACAGGGAGTTTCTAAGTAGTCACTTGCACACTACTTCTGCAAGAGACCAAATCCAGCAGGAAGAATGCCAGCTTCCAGTCTCAGAGCTGGATCCATATTTTAATGCAAGTTCTGATTTATTACCACAATTCTGCCTGAGTTTCTGACATAGTTACATGTCTTTGGGACAAGAACTGACTCATACCTTTCTAGTTTACAAGAAACAACAGATGAAAGTAGAGCATAGCTGAATACGTAAATATGCCCAGAGTGCATTTTCAGGATCCTTTCTAAGGCATTTTTTCCTAGAAAATAGTGTTCTTTTGAAGTAATACTGAACTAGCAAAAATCGTAAAAGCTGTAGACTAGAAAGCTAGAAAGCCAACAGCAGCACAACCCAACCAGTTAAACTGATATCTTACAACAAGAACACAGTATAGATTTGATGGGAAGGGGGGAATGCATGACTAAGAGTAAGGAGTTTCTTGGCTATTGCAGAACCCTTCAACTAAGAAAACATGTATTGACCATTCCTTGGTGGAAGGTTGGTGGGACGATTTTTTCCTCAGAGACAACAATTACAGTTTTTGCTGCTCTAATTATTATGATTTAGTAGAAATTGTCTAACTGCTCAGCAAGACAAAAAATGCAGATGGAATATACATTTTACCCTAAAAAATCTTGAAATCTAAATGAGACAAGCAATGTAGCCCAGACACATAATGTACTAGATCATCACCAAAAAGTTCAAACATTACTGTACCTTTGTTTGTTTGTTTGTTTTTAAAACAGCATTTATTGGTTGATTAGCACTGAAAAGCGGTTACCTTATCACTTATATCATTTGTACTTCACATGCACGATATCGAATGAAGGTATAAAATGCTTCAGATGGAAATGTATGTGTAGTAAGCAACAAAATATCTCATTCATTTTAACTGTATGAGTACAATAAGGATCCATTTTCCAACTTTCAGCTTCACATCTGTACTGTTTTTAAGACACATTTAACAAATAAAAAAGGCAAAAAATACTAGTAGGGAAAATAAAAATATAATGTGTACACAAAAAGAATAATTTTCCATTTATTGGGATTTTCTTTTTTTTTTTTTTCCACAGGACTATTTCTGGTATGAGATTTTAATTTTTTTTTTATTTTTTTTAAGGTAGTTTTAGCATGACATAAATACCTACACATTTTTTAATTGTTTCTGCATATATTTTACCAGGAAGCCCTGAAAATATGCAGGTTTAATAGACACGTTGAACATCTAACTAACAGCAGAAATCAAGCCTGTGCAATCTATAACATAAATATAGCAAAAAATATGGGGTAAGCATGTGTAACTAACAGTAAAACTCAAGGACACTAACCTCACTAACATGATAAGGCAAGCTTGAAGTTTGCTTTGATCCATAGGAGATGAGTTGAAAAAGCACTTCTGTTCACTTCTGTTCCCCTGCTCAGGAATGAAGAATTCCTTTTGCTGCATTATGCATAACATCATTACAGACAAGGTACAAGTCAAGAGCAAGTGGTTCAGATATCCTACCAGCATACTAAAATAGCAGTGGGACTATAAAATGATTTAGATACGATATTACACAGCTCTTCTTTAAATACCACTTATGCCATCACATTTGCCAGGGATCTTTTCTTTTGAAGTGTTCTAAACGTAAGGTTTCTGGTATCTGTTCCCTGGAGGCAACTTCAACTAGAATAGGCAGGTTGGTATTGCAGATGACTATGTGTTCCTTACAAACTCTGCCTGATGTACTGTATAGTGATAAAAAGTACCTTATCAGTTTGGATTCCAACCTAAAGGCAACTGCTGTCCAGATCTTACAGTGAAAGATAATGTTGTGTAATTAAAGCTCACAACCTACAGATACAGCATGCCAAACATCACTCGCTTTAGTCAGGATTGGAAATTTTGGTTGTAAATTTACTGTGAAGATTATTCCAATCTATAAGAAGAAATCCTATTTAGGCTTTTCTCTCTCCATTAACATTCAAAGCCTCTCTCTCTTTTTCTCTCTACCCTCCTTTATTTTCCCTTCTCAGATATGTTAGCAAGCCACATTTAAAACACTTCATGAACACAGTCTATATATAACAATTGTGCCTTTTGAGTCCACTTGCAAACTTTCCCAAAATTATTCTAGGCATTTGAAGAATCATAGTTTAAATATTCAGCAGAGATTTACTTGATTCTAACAATAAAATTTTAAATCCAATTTCCACTTAGCATGCCAAAGCCTCACATAATTTTTATGTGCAATTGAACTGGGTGAACTGGTAAATTAAACTGTGATTGGGAATGCTCTCAGACACTGGGACACAGTTGCCTGTGGGTGTATCTGTGGTAGCGTTTTTAGTTCAGATCAGAAGACACTACTGAAGCAAATCTCCCAGTAGTTCCCACTTCCTGCACTTTGTTTCACATCACATTTGGAACGTGCAAAATGAATTCCTTGAGGATAAAAATAAACTTTGAATAGCAGTCTCAGAGGGCATCTAATGCACTTTGACTGCTAATGGACATTCTGTCTGCAAGAACTGACTAGAGCTAGGCAACAGTAAAACCCACTGAAATATAAAGAGTTTGAATGTCATTGTAGATGTGATCCTCAGCACCAGGTGTTTTCTTCCACAGATCTGTTCTTATTGGGCCTTTTCCCTAATATAGACATGCCCTAAATTGTCAGACCATTTCCTGGCATACTTTTGGCACACATGCCATCCAGCACTCTTTCAAAAATTTCCCAAACAAGCTTGGGAGCATAAATATTCCTGGGATCATTTCCAACAGGCACTTTTTCATGCACTCACTTAATTTCAGAGAACGGTGGAATTTATAAGCAGGAGCATGGTCTGTGTCTTGGTCCAGCAGAGCCTGGGAACACTTTCAGACACTTAATTCACTGGTTTAGCGGTCGCATACCTACAGTGCAGTTGATCGTCTCCCATTCAGAGACGAAAGAGTGGAGAATTTCCTCTGCACCTCCTTTCTCAGGTCATCCTGGCAAAGGTGAGGATGGCTGCTGCAACAAAGGAAGAAAGAACGATAGGTAGAGCATTTCATGTCTGTTGTGGTTTAAGCCCAGTCAGCCACACAGTTGCACTCCCACTCCCTCCCCCAACCCTTTCCCCCCCCTGCACCTGGAGGGATGGGGAGGAGAACTGAAAGAATGTAACTCTCATGGGTTGAGATAAGAACAGTCCGGTAACTAAGGTATAGCATCAACCACTGCTGCTACCACCAATAATAATAATGACGAGGGAAATAATAAGGTAAGAGAATACAACTCGCTCACCACCTGCCGACTGTTACCCAGCCCAACCCCAGCAGTGATCTAACCCTTCCGGGTAACTGCCCCCAGTTTATATGGTGGGCATGACGTACTGTGGTATGGCATACCTCTTTCGTTAGTTTGGGTCAGGTGACCTGTCTCTGCTTCCTCCTGGTTTCCCTTCTTCCCTGGCAGAGCATGAGACTCAGAAAGTCCTTGGTCAGAGTAAACATTACTGAGCAGCAGCTAAAAACGTTGGTGTTAGCACTGTTTCCAGGCTGAAAGCCAAAAACACAACACTGCACTAGCTACTAAGAAAGAGAAAAATGACTGCTACTGCTGAACCCAGGACAATGTCATATTCAGCTCTTCTGTGTTTCTATTATTCTATCTCATATCCACACAAAAGTTGACACCTTATAGCTGTTAGTCACTCAGCTGCTGTGACAGAGGTTAGTTCAGTCCATCCAAATATTTTGACTTTAGCAAACAGTATGTGATACAGAATGAAATACCATGTTCAAGAGCCCAGAGATTTTCAAATTGGACTTACAGCTATCCATGCCCTTAGAATCCTGTATAGACTCATCATACAGACCATGTGTCAGAAACAATATGGAGTTTTCAATACACATTGTTGCAAGATTAGGAAAGGTCTGCTTAGTTCAATGGTTCCTCCATTGTAATCAGAAAAACAAAAGCTTGTCATTTACCTAGGCCTTTTTTGCAAGATCAGAGCTACAAGTCTCTGTTAGCACCCAGGGATAACCTCCCTAGCTGATAAAACATATCTGTGTCTGCACTTTAAGACTATCTCCACAATGCCATGACCTGCCCTTGTTATGCCTCTCCTGGCGCCACCATGTACCACATCCATCCCTCAGATCCTCGCAGTACCCTGTTTAGCTCTTCCTCAGCTTTCAGCTCAGAAGTGTGAAGCCTGACTCATTTCAGGTCCGTCACACTGCCCCACAACACCTGCGACCACCCCCTGCCATCCATTCATCCTGCTATTGACACATGAGGGTGCTCTCCCTGCCTTTGGGAGGCACCTCAGACATGGTGCCTCTGAGGTGGCCGTGCAGACCTACTTGTTTTGACAGACATTTGAGGTGGACAGAAAGAAGGAATGGAGTAGAGCTGGAGCATGTACTAAAAATCACGAGCCTGTGAGACCGTTATTTAGCTTTGTAGCTTTAAATAACTGACAGGGTTCTCGGATAACAGGATGCATTTGGTACACTTTTTGAATCACATAAGTAAAGTTTGTCAGTTTGACGTAGCGGGACACTTTCAGTGACACCTGTGGGACCTGGGAGCACAGGTCCCACCGACTTAATTAACAAAACACATTAAGAAAATCATTAAGGTGTTCCTTTCCAAACATTTAAACACAGGTTGGAAGACAGTTGGCTTTCATTTCATTATATAGCTGACATTTGCTCATCCTGTGACAGATAATGTCAACATTTAACTATCTGCTAGCTGTGTTTATAACTCTCTTAATAAATTAACTGGTCCCACCTTTTTCCTTTCTTTGTGCTACTACAGTTACCAAAAATAGACTGTCATAGAGCCAGCTTATTTTTGGTTAAAAGTTCCTGATTTAGCAATAGGAGTTATTTAATAATTAGTAATTGTTTTCTCTATGTCCTGGCTTCTTCTTGATATTTATGTTTTGATGCTGCTGCAGGGAAAGAATTTGGAGACCTATACAGCCGGAAGAATCTGTCCCATAAGCAGGTCTTTTCTATTCAGCTCCTCATGTTTCATGACAGAATTCATTAAATTTCAAAAGAGAATAGGAAAACAAACTGGCTTCTCCAGAGAAGTAAACAGTACAATTACAAGAACTCTATTTCAAGCTAGACATAAAAGGCAATCACGTAGAACAATAAAAATCATATTCCAGATGACAGGAAACAATAGGCTCCATATTGTACATATATTCACTTGTGCCTTTTATAGACTGAGCAGAGTTCAGGACATGAGGCTGAAATCTAATGTGAAAGTCGTCATACCTGACTTCAAGGTCATTATTATCTGTTTAATCTATTTAAGTAGTGAAACAAAATTATGTAAAACTATGTAACAGACTAAGGCAGTGGAGGATGATGAGGCTGCCTCTCTCCGGGCATGTTATTTGGATACTTATGTAGAAACACAGGTCTCCCTGGGATCCTCATATCATTAGGGGGCACAGAGAGATTCCTCCAGAGAGCAATTCAGAGCAGAAGCCCAACCAAAGCTATGTCGAGCTGCAAACACTGAGAGCATTTCCTACTGTCCAGGAGGGCCAGATACATCTATGTTGGGGAAAAAAAATGAAAGATGCGTTTCACCTCCCCCTTCCAGGGAGG
The DNA here is from genome assembly GCA_017639245.1 of Myiopsitta monachus. NCBI lineage: Eukaryota > Metazoa > Chordata > Aves > Psittaciformes > Psittacidae > Myiopsitta > Myiopsitta monachus. Next base: position 39,673,653 of record CM029919.1, on the reverse strand, counting down.
TAGCAGAGCCTGAGGTGCTTTGACCTGCTCTTTGGTGGAGGCTCAGCCTCACTGCTGGTTCTGCAGGGGAGACACCTCCAGCCTCACAGAGGCCTGGGTTCATTCTCAGCTGACAGCAGTGAAGACATGGATTTATGCGAGGGATGAAAGGCTAGCAACACCAGCACAAGCATGGCATCTCTTCGTGCATCGATGTGGCCATGTAGACCCTCTACCTGCCTCCACATGACCTGGCCAGGCCTGAAGCAAGCATGGAGTTACGCCAAGACCAAGGAAGACAAACTGTCAACAGACACTAGTGGGTCTAGGCCTGTTACATGTTACAGTTGCACACCTGTGTTTATTTGCTGAGGTAGCCAGGCTCAGATAGGGCGTAAGTATATCCTAGACATACTGTTTCCATTTCCTTGCTCCAAGGATGCACCATGTTCTGAGTTTTCCTAAAGAACTGTGCCCTGGGAAATTAGTAAGAAACTTTAGTTTACAGCATGATATGGAGCATATACAAGCTATTTTGCATCCCCTCTTGGCAAACTGAATTTGTTTGCTTCTTCTGCCTTTATCTTCTCAAAGGTCAATCATTCCCACTCAGCCAAAACTCCCTTAAACACACCTCAGTTTTATTCTCAGAGCAGACTACAAGATTTCAAAGGGACTGAAAAGGAGGCTTTGCTGCAACCAGACATGTCTGAAACTCAGCAATTTCCATCCTCAGATTTTTATCAGTGTCCTTGGTTTTAGTTTCTGGGGAGCTGTCTCTCAAGAAACTCAGTCTGAGTTCCGGCCTCAAATACACCAAAATAACTCCAAGTGTAACACAGTAAGAAAAAGAGGTGAACCTTGGCATGTCAGATACATGTAACCATAAAACAGTCAAGATTCACTCAAAATTAGCCCTAGGTTTACTTGAAAGATTCACAACTTCAATTAACCTTTTCATAAACCTGGCTAAGCTTACAGAATGTGTGCATGCAGGTTTTATAATAAGAGCTTTCACAGCTCAAGTAGTTACCTGCACTATGTGAAGGCATTACAAAACAAGACTCAGTTCTGGGCTCTTTTATACTGAGATAAGTTAGATACAGCCCCTTGGAGTTGAGTTACATCTCTGAAAAAATTTCCTGCTCAGAGCATTTATATTCTCTTAAGAATGAATTGAATTTACAAAGAAATTCAAGCTTACTAGGCAGATCATAATTCTCAGGAACACAGTGCTTATTTAGAATGGTTTTTTAATATAAATATACCCACTCTAGGAAAAGGAAATACAAAGTTTTAAGACTAAAACCCACATCACAGATTTAATTTGACTGCAAATACCGTTAGATATAAAGTACACTTTCTAAGAGCATGATGATTTCAGTTAAATCCTTCCTTTAAGTTTCATGTTCATTTTTCTAGAGAAAATTTTTCATTTTCATACTGAACTTGCTTTTGCAGTTGCTTTTGTGCCTGCAGCTTTGTGTAATCTGGAGTTCCACTTACTGAAGATGGATGTTCTCCAGAGGTTGGTCCCTTTCAGTTCCACACAACACCCAACTTGACATTTTCTGAGGACAAGAAATAAGGCAAAGGATATAATACGGTTAAAAGTCAAAAGCTATAAATACTTTCAGCCTTTGAAATATTCAACATCTTAATATGGTTACATACATAAGTTCAAGCAAAAAACACTCCACGTTCATTTTTCATGTTGTTCCTAGTTTGTGCTGTAAACTAATATAGTATTCAGAGCTTGATTTGCTGATTATTTAATGTATTTATGAATAGAGATCAACACTGAAAAGTGAAATCAGATTAATGCCTGTACAGTAATATTGGGATTCTCAGAACACTCAAACTATTCACTCACATTGCCCAAAAAAACACTCATGAATCTTTTATTTTTCTCACAGAGATGGCTGATAACCGCTTACCAACGCTCAGATCTACAAACAGTCAAACATCCAGCTCTTAATTAGTCTTCTAAATCCTGCTAATATCAAAGGAAATAAAGCAACAGTAGTTTTTGGTACTTTAATAACTTTATGAATGCAAACTCTCAGTTACTGCATAAAGATAAGAAGAAAAAGTACATATGAGGTTGCTAGAGTTAAGCATGGAGGGAGACGTAAGGTGAAGTGCAAGCAAGTCATGGAGTATATTTGATTGCATTATCATTGCTTGCATAAGACTAACATTCCCTCTGCACGCATACATGCAATAAACAAAAAGGTTGTGGAAGGTGGCCAACAGTGTCTACTTAATCCAACTCCCAATTTGATACCAATTTACTATGGAGTCACAGTGAAAGGGTCTTAGAGAAAGCAGCTAGACCACAGATACTTAAAAGGGGAGCTGCCTACACAGGGCAAATCACCAGGGAAATTCTCGTGCACCCTAAGGGGAGAAAAGGGTAGTACTCTAAATTAAGTAGAGTGCAAGTCATCCAGCAGATGGGTGTGAGGAGGGAGTGGCTCATGCCTGAATCTGTGCCTAAGAACCCAGCTGTCTATGGCTCAGCGCACTGCAAAGGTATTTAGGTGGCTACCACCCCTTCCAATAAATTCATCTCAGTTTCTAAACTGTACGTTAGGTACCTATCTAAAATTTCGGGGCCATGTGTGGCTTTCAAAATATAGCTGCTATTACTTCTATTCTACCGGAAAAAAAAAAAAAAAAAAAAAAAAAGAAAAGAAAAAAAATCTCCTTTGTCCCTGTACGTTGTCAGAATTAATTCATTAATTCCGGTACAACGTTGTGAAAAATGGTGAGCATTATTTTAAGGATATATAGAGGCATTATATTCTTTGTGGTGTTAAGCAAGTTGTGTAACTTTGCTGGACCTGTGCCAGAGAAAAGCTCCAGTAGTTCATGAAGGAGCTCTGTTAGTTCTTGTAATGATAAATCAGGCTAAATGAAGGAAACATTCCTGTTTCTGGCAGGTACATTCCAACATTGGCTGCAATAAAATGAATTCAGCTACCTCTGTGCAGCCTCACCTTTGACAGTATCTGCAAAAATACTTTTTTGTCAGCTACTGTACGTATCTTTTCCCTGGGTAAGGGGCTCTCAAAGACTCCTGGAGCTTCTGGTCATGAAGTGACAACCCAATACTATTTGAACCCTCCTTTTTCCTCTTTAAGATTATACATGCCATTTTTAATGCCAGTGATAAAATCTTACTTTCAGTTAAGCTGTGGCCATTGTACTCAAGAGTTGAACATTTAGGCACGTATTTTGTCTGGAGTTTTTGACAGCAACAGTTGCTCTTGGAAAGAGATTTTTGACAGAGATATTTTAGCCACCATTTTTATTACAAAAAGAAATCAGGCAGGTGTCTTTCACTGGAAGCTGGCAAAAATAAAATGCAGATTATTTAAATTAAATGAAAATTAGAATGGACAAGGTGAAAAGAAGTACTCATCCAGTGGATGGCTAAGCAGCATAGACTTAGAAGGTTGAATCCCTGAGCAGCTGGTTTACAAAGCAGAAAATTCCTGGATTTGCTAATAGTAGCTCAGTTCCAGTTCCTTTAAGTGTGGAGAGCCCTACTTCAATTGGTCTGTCAGTGTTGTAAATTCAATAGCATACTCACAGCAGGTCAAATTGACATAATGTTAAAACACCGGTCACTCAACTGTGATAAGACTCCCAGTGTTGTTGACGCTTGCTGAAATGACATGGTGCTTGCATACCAGCAAGAGACACATTTTTAGAATAAGTCTCCAATATAATGGGCTTTCTTTTTTTTTTTTTTTTTTGGGGGGGGGTGTCAGGGTGGGGCATAAAAACAATCCAAACTAATTAGTTACCACAGCAGAGCAGTAGGAGGAATAGAATTCATTGTTTCTGAGAGACCACAAAAGGGCCTGTAAGGGTTTTTTGTTTGTTTATTTTTAATGTATCTATTTTGAAGCAATTTTTTCTCAGTCTGGGTATGTGCAACCTAAACCATTTTCTCCATATAATAATTTTACTCTGCTGAGAAGCAGCATCACCTGGGGAGGGGTAAAGAACTGTAGAATAGTTAAATCATTTTCTACGTCTGGTTTTTTAACTTAAAAGCTTGACAGTGCCACTTTTCATCAGACTTTGTTTATTTGTTTGTTTTCAATTTCAAAGTCTTTTTAACAGATTTGGACAGAAAAGAGAAAACAGCAAGGGTTTGATAATTGTAATCTTTTGCAATCAAATTTATGACATTTATAAATATAGGTGCATGGATTAAAATTCCTAGACAATGGAATATTGTTATTGGCCAACATCCTAGGCTACATACCTGGTATGCTGAGGTATAATCAAGCATAGGTAGAGTTTTATGTGTGAAAGCAATGCTTGACTGGATTTAAATGGTTTTGATTGGAGCCGATATGATGCATAGTTGGACATAATGTTCATAATTGCTTATTTTTCTTGGCAAACAACAAGGTGCTTGATGACTGCTTTCTGAAACGTTCACATCTATTTCTTTGTGAAGTGTACCAAAATTTAACAGTAATTCTAAACAAGCTTGTGTTGTAGTCCTCTGACTTCAAGAGAATGCACTCCTTATTGACTTAATTTCCTCATTACAGCAGAATTGAAGTATCTCCTTTGTCAAGGTTGAATCTTGGTCTGGCTTTAATGGCAATTCCCACAAATACCTTTTCTATTTCTCTTGTACTCTTCCTTTTCCTACACACATGTTAATAACCAACACCAAAAATCAGTCAAATTCACAATCAATCTCATATGTGTTCCTCTGAGAGACAAATTTTATCTTTTTTCATTAGTTTGACACAATCCAGAGGAGGTGTTTTGAGATAGGCATCACAGAGCTATAATAATTCTATCCAACTTGACACGAACGTGTTCATACACACACATTTTTCCTGCCCAAGGCACAGCTCTGCCTTAGAAAGGCATATGTTCATTACCTTACTTGTAAAATGTCTTTATGGGTTTAACGCATGAACATTTTCCAGACTGGAGTTAAAAGAAGGACAGCCTCAGTCCTCTTCAAGCAGGGGTCCTACCATTGCCATAACACTATAAAAGTACTTACAGGCCTTTTCCAGATGCTGGGGCATTCAGGAAGCCTTGCCTGTCCTATTTTCTTTTGTTTTTCTTGTGGAATGATCTGAGGTCTTTACTGTACTTCTCTACAGTTTCCTTCTGAGATGTACCTCACAGTGCTCTGACAAGATGATTTCCTCAGTCGTATAAATCCACCACTTGTAAGATTGTGCAATGGCTGCTATCAGGATACTTGCTTAGGTTTTTCTCCCTAGTCCTCTCTGCTTGCACCTTACAGCACTGTTTGATCCATCGGTCTTTTAGCTGCCCTCTATTCCATTTACATCCAAGTCCTTTCTCCAGGCCACCCTGCTTTCTTGATTGCTTGCTCACTCCAGGTTCTTCTTGCAGAACTGAAACAGCAGCTTAGCAATTGGCCCACCAAAATCAGTACAACTGACACATTTTTTTCCCCAAGACAGCATTTTATAATCTTACTTAGAACGTTGAGGTAGTTTGTGCACATAGTCATCAATTCAGTTGATCTTTGGTACAAACATGAGAGACCTAATTGACATAGATGGTTAAAGGCTTCAGCCCTGGAAGGAACTGCCTATGTGCAAAGTGGCTTGAAGAGGTGAAAAGTTACGTTTAAGATTTGGTGGGACATCGGCGCTGAAAACTCTGATATCATACACCTACTATGTCTCTCATAATAAGCAGGCAGAAATGCAGCATCTCTTCCTATCCTCGTAACTTACAAGTTGCTGCTTCCAGGCCAGTGTGTCAGAAGGAAATGTTAATTTTCTCATATTTGATAAAAAAAAAAAAATAAGTTATGTGGATAACTGATACATAAAACTGCCCTTTGAGCAAAAGTAACGAACGTTGCCACCTGGGAAATGAAATCTCTTGTTCTTATGACAGAGAATGAGTAATCCCACAGTCCATCCCTTAATGAGATGATCAGTCTGAGCATCAGAGGAAGTCAAACATTCCTCAAAAAAAAAAAAAAAGGTCATTAAAGTCCTAGTGCTCTAATGCAAAGACTTCCTGAAGGCTGTGCCTTAATGCAGGAAAGGAAAGCAGACCATGAATGTATGACATAAAAAACCTCAGCCTAAAATGATGGAGGGGGCACCGTAAGGATCCTGAAAAGATGGGAGCCAAAAGCATGCATTTTTCCTAGATCATTACCTGTTTGTGAAGAGTCAGGGGCATCTCTGACTGGACCACATGAGCCATAGGCTGTTGCAATGTCATAGACTCCGTATGTCTCAACAAAATCACCTCCACACAGCCCAAAATGAGAAGCTGGCAGAGGAAATGTCATTTTCATCTTCACAGTGTTATTATCTTTCTTCATTAGTATCCTTAGGGCAAGAGCAGAGAAGTCCCTGATGCATGGGGAAGAGCACAACCACATGCTGGTGTCCCAAATGCCATCCAGAATACTTGCACCATGCATTTAGATTCTACAGACTTGCTGCATTTGTGATACATTCTCAAGTAGAGCCAGGAGGGAGAAAAATGTTCTTTAAAACAATCTAGTAATGTCATTTCTTATCATATGGCCAGAGAAACTTCAGGAAATGTACTTGTTTATGGTAAAGATGAAATTCAGACTGTAATCTAACATTCATCAAATTTACCATTTAAAAGACAGGAACTTCACAGCCTTTTCAGTTTTCATCTTAGGATTTGGCTGATCCAAGACAGGTCTACTACAGCAGACCCTACAAGCATTAAACAGAAATCCCCCACTCATTTGTCAGATTTTTAGTACATGATAAATTAAAACACTGAGAAGAAGCTAGAGTATGTTGGTTCTCTGCGAATGCTGGAATGCTCAGGATTTGCTGATGGTTTAAAACCTTTGATATTAAAGGGGAGCAAGAGGCTGTGCAAATGCACTTGTTCCAGCTTGGTAAAGTCAGTTACAAATCATGTGGTTCAAGGCTAAATAAGAGTATCTACACAAGTTTAGCACTGATTTAAGTGAATTAGTTTAATGAAAAGGTACATGTTTGCGTAAAGATGAGGTTTCACCTTTTCTGCTTCCTGACAGCTGTGCTTAATTCTGCTTTATGTGAAAAAGGCAAAGGAGAAGAGGAGAAATGTCTTTGAGATAATCTCATTGGAAAGAAAGAAAAGAAATGTATGCCCTGCCTACTCCAGCTGCTCTCTACCCCAGGAGTAATAGTTTGAAGTAAGCTTATATATAAACAATAAACAAGTTATTCCTGGAGCATTTGCTTTGAGCTGGGACTGTGTGCAAGGTATGGGTTTTGGAAATGCTATCAAAGTATCTACTTTTAAAATTAGACTTTGCATCTCAGGTTCATTAAGATAGCCTTGAGCAAGAGTCTTTGATTCATCCTTTCTTTTAAGGTATGAAGTGTGAATTTGATAAGTAAAAATAACTTGAGTGAGGAATGTCTAAAAATGGGGGAATTAACCACGGTGATATTTATGCAGCCTAGAAATAGCTATCAAGATACCTCTTTAACTCCTGTGGTAATCTTTCCTTCCTGTTTGCATTCTCTGTTTGAAAGCTTAAAATTAATGTTTCAAAATGGGAAAAGGATAAAATGTGATCTGTAGTACTGGTGCACCTCTTTGGAGGATCTTTTGGCAATTTGTCATGACGATTTTTCTGCACAAAGAATACAAATCTACCATCCTGCACAAAGTTTGAGAGACGTACTTGACAGGATTTTTTTTTCTGCTCCCTTCTCCCAGACAGCTAGAAATCAAGCACTTGGACAAGATGCAAATTACTTATCTTGGGTCAGGCTTGTCGCAAATGCTAACACTGTAGCATGTATGTATGTACTAAAGACAAATCATACTGCTCCTGAGAGCAATCAATAATGATATTATTAGCCAAGGTTTTTCACAGGTAGTTATGAACAAACACTATCTGCATACAATTCAACAGAAACCCCAGAGGGGGTAGCAGGGGGTGGAAAAGAAAAGAAAAAAGAGCATAAGCTTAAAGCAACAAAAGCAGAATAAATACCTCAGTAAATTTCCTGAAGCATTAGTAACTTGACAGCACCTACTCATTCACAACAAAGCCAGGACAAGTTCAATGTTTTCTGCTGCTGCACTAAATAAGAAGTTGATGCTAAGTCTCGATACCTAAGAAGAGATGACAACCCTTTAGAAAGTGCTGTAGTTCTAAAATGTCAAAAAAAAATGAAAATTATTTCGAAGCACATTGTATAGTGGTTTTTTTTTTAAAGGAACATGATCCCTGATGTCTTTAATAAACAGCTGCATAACAATTCCTCTTTCATTCCCTGTGATTTCTCCCTAGAAATGACTGTTTTACTTCATTCATCTGCCATTACTTCTATCCACAAACATATTAAGTTAGAAAAAAGGGACAAATCAAGTTGACAAATCATTTAAAAACATTTCTGGAAGGTGAGAAAAAAATAACTGGGTAGAGAAATGTGCAGCTTTGAAGTTTCTACCCTCATCTTCTTATATGTTAATTTTAAAGGCTATACACCAAGGATAATTTTCACAAAATAGCACTCACTTCATGAGTGACCTTACTGTAAACAATCAAGCTATCAATATAAAAACAACTGTTTGAAATGACAAAATCAGGCTCCAGTATTTCTAGAACTATCTTTAATTTCTCTTTCAGACAGTCAAGTAATTTCAGATAACTAGTACATTAATATTTGCCTTCTGTGTTGTTTGTCTTCTTAATTAAAAAGCAGAATATATTGGCATTATAGAGTCAAAGAAACACATCCTAAAAGCATTGTCCTATTTATTAAAATGTTCCCTTTAAAACACTGCTTTCCTTGATAAGTGCATGCACAAATAAAAGAATAGAAAAGGGTAATTGTTTAATTGAGATGTAAGGACACACGAAGTGGTTACCACTAAATAACCTGGTCAGCAGCTCAACTAACCTACTGCAGTTTGTTTTCACAGCTTTGCACCAAACATCCTCAAGCTGATGGCTTGACACTCCCTGCAGAGCCTGAGAGAATGGCAAGTCAAGATACCAGCCACACAATGCTTCACCTATGATTCCAGAGATTTGGAGGAGGGAGAGCAACAGTTTGTAAAAACACTCATAAAACACTGGATGTTTCTTTCTTTTTTTTGTTTTCAGTCCTACAGACTTCTGTCAAAGCTGCCAATTACATTGGCATTTAATGAAATGGAATGATGCTTGTATTTTTTGCTTTTTGTTGTTGTTGTTGTTTCTTTTTGATTTTAAATCAAGCCTGAGATTTTTTTTCCTTATTATTTTAATTTCAAATCTGGAATTGTAATGTGACAGATGAAGGGAATACAATTGCTCTCAAGGGGACTACAGACCACAGAAGATCCCTAAAGGGTCTGCATTACTTATTCCAAAACCTGTTCATGAAACTCTAGTCAGCATCTATCTTGCAAATGCAGTAAGATCCATGATAGTCAGCATGACTGTGAATCAGCCTTGACTTCCGTGATATTAAGCTTATTTTCTGAGAAACACGATGCAAGAATGAACTCTGCAGAACTCTACCAGAGAGCTGTCTTCCTTTGCCCTTGCTTTGCTACTCGGTGAGGTAAAAGTAGCCAAATTGCCTGAGTGAGATTTTACAATCTGTTCAAAGCAAATGATAATCTGATAAGAGCTTCCTATCTAATTATGCTTTGAGGCCTGACCCTGTTTGGTGCTGAGTGTTTTCTGCTAAGGTCTATCATCTTACAGTGAAAACACCGCTGCATACTCAAATCCTGTGCAATCACCAAGGTCAAATGGGAGTTTTACCGCTGCGACAGACCTATCCTTAGTGTGTGTATAGCTGGTTTAGATCATTTCCTACTCAGCATGTGAGCTGTTCTGAGTTATACTGACAGGCCCATTTGTTGCCTGTAATATCCTAAGAGCAGCTGTAGAGGGGCAGGCAAAAAAAAATCCACCTATTGCAGTATCATATATTTGACTGTAGCCAACAGCAAGTACCTAAAGAACAGGACTAGAATATAGTTACAGTTCATAGAATCACAGAATCATAGGGTGGTTATGGTTGGAAAAGACCTTAAGATCATCTAGTTCTAGCCCCCCTGCCATAGTGGGGGGGGCCTCACATTAGACCATGTAGCCCAAGGCTCTATCTAACCTGGCCTTGAACACTTCGAGGGATGGAGCATTTACCGCCTCTTTGGACAGCCTGTTCCAATGCCTCACCACCCTCACAGTAAAGAACTTGTTCCTTACATCTAAGCTGAACTTTCCCTGTTTAAGTTTAAACTCATTGCCCATTGTCTTATCTCTACAATCCCTGATGAAGAGTCAATTTCTGGCATCCTTGTAGATCCCCTTCAGATGTTGGAAGGCTGTCACGATGAGGTCTCCATGCAGCCTTCTCCAGGCTTAACAGCCCAAATTTTCTCAGCCTGTCCTTATTTGCTTTCTCATCATCCATAAACTTGCAGCAGAAAGCCTTCCTGAACCAGTCATTAATTTTGTGTTGAATACTAGGGTAGTTTTTCTCCTATGTCTAATTACTTTTCTGAACCCAGGTAAACTTTCAGTATCCACCACAACTTAAGATGAAGAGATCCAAAGCTTGTGTACCATCAGGCAATCTCTCTTTTTGTTCTTTTTCAACCTAACCCCTGTCAGTTTCAATTGATTTCCCCTAGTTCTTGTTTTAGGAGAAATAACTAATAACTGTTTTCCAACACAATTTTTGTGGCCCACCCATTTTTTTCAGAAATCATTCATATCCCACTTGAACAATTTCTTTTTCAATCTGGAGTCTCCTAGTCAGTAGTTACCTGTTGTATTGAAGCCATTCTACCTTTAGTTGTTGCTGTCATCCTTCTCTATACCATTTTCAGCTTTACTGGATTATTTTTGAGTTGCCAGTCAATTGCTCATTCACTCAGGTTAGTGAGATCCTTCTACAAAGACAGGAGTATCATTATTACTGAGTTTAATACCTTATGACTCTTAGCTAGCTCCATCTTTCTGTTAGTTTCTCTCTGTCAGATAATTATGGTTTTGTTTAAAGATACATGATCTAGGAGAGAGCCCCTAAGGGTCTTCACTTGATACATCTTTCCAGGGAAAAAACTGGCATTAATTCCCTCTTCTTTGCCTCTCATTTTTCAAAGAGAAGCTTGGGCATTCACCTCATGGTTCCAAACCACACTTGATGTCCTTCTAGTCATAAGTTATTCAGTACAAGGCTCAGCTGTGCACTATCTAACACCAATTTCGGATCTAATCCAAATTGCAACTATAAATTCTAGGTGACATCTGATCATCTGGGTAATAAGCATTGCAACTCTAAAACTCTAACACGTACAGTGAAAAAAAAGTCATTTTTATGGTTAAACACAAGTCAACATACTGTAACAGTGGTCTATTCATGACTGCCACAGATTTGTGATGTGTAGCAAATGTTTTTGATAACTCTCTTGGCTTCAGGTCCTAATCATCTGCTCAGTATTTGTCATCCTTTTTAAAGTCTTCAGGGTATGATCTGTGTTTTGTTATGGTTGTCTGTGACAACCCATGCAGTGATTGTTGAGCTATTGGCAATTCTTGGATGGAACTTCAAGGCACTATTGCAACAACAAACATTAATAATAATGTGTATCAGAACTGTAGGACTGTGAATGACTTAGCATTGTTCACTGCTCTCCTTCGTGATGCTTTCTATCACCAAGATGAAGCTTGATTTCTCTAACAGATGTAAGCCTGGATAGAAACTAGACAATGTTTTTTTGCTAGTTCAGTTTGAAAGGAGTCCTGTCATGGCAGTCAGGCAAGCCTGATTTAATGCCTGTGTCGTGGTTTAAGCCTCACCCAGGCTAATAACTCACAAAGTTTTATTATCTCACTCACTCCCCTCTTTCTTCCCCCAGTCCTGGGGGATGGGGAGGAGAATTAAACGAATGCAACTCGCACAGGTTGAGATAAGAACAGTTTAGTAACTAAGGTATAACACAAATCACTACTGCTACCACCAGTAATAATACAAGAGAAATACAAGGAAAGAGAATACAACTGCTCACCAAGCCCGACCCAGCCAGTGCACCTCCCAGCAGCGAATCCCCCAATACCAAAAAACCTGACCATGCCGTGCACCCCCAGTCCACTCCCACCGCCTTCCGGGTCTCCGTCCCCCGACTTCACATCCTGGACATGACGTGCTATGGTATGGAATAACCTCTTTGGTCAGTTTGAGTCAGGTGCCCTGTCTCTGCTTCCTCCCGGCTCCCCTCCTCCCTGGCATAGCATGAAACTCAAAGTCCTTGGCCAGGCCAAAACATTGTCTAGCAGAAACTATAAACACTGGTGTTATCAGCGCTGTTCCCAGGCCCAAAATCAAAAACACAGCGCTGCACCAGCTACCAAGAAGGAGAAAAAACGACTGCTACTGCTGAACCCATGACAGACTGAGTGTTCACTTCACTGGGAAGTACATGAGGATGGGGTATTTAAGTCCCCTGCTCGTTTCCCTTGGAGCATTATTTCACAGAATCATAGAATCAGCTAGGTTGGAAATGACTTTTAAGACCATTGAGTCCAACCTTTACCCTTGGACTGCCAAGTCCACCACTAAACCATGTCACTGAGGGCCTCATCTATATGGTTTTTGAACACTTCCAGGCATGGTGATTCCACCATTTCCCTGGGCAGCCTGTTAAAATGGCTGATCACCGCCTTGGTGAAGAATTTTTTCCTAATATCTCGTCTAAATCTTCCCTGGCACAGCTTGGGCCATTACCTCTTGTCTTGTCTCTTGGTACTTGGGAGAAATGATCAGCTGTCTCCAAGCTCCGTCATCCTTTCAGGTAGTTGTAAAGCACAATGAGGTTGTCCCTGAGCCTTCTCTTTTCCAGACTAAACAATCCCAGTTCTCTCAGCCACTCCTCATCAGACTTATGCTCCAGATCCTTCACCAGCTTCATTGTCCTTCTGTGGACCCTCTTCAGCACCTCAATATCTCTCTAGGACTGAGGGGCCCAGAAACGAACGCAGTATTTGAGATGCAGCCTCACCAGTGCCGAGTAGAGGGGGATGATCACTGCTCTGGCCCTGCTGGCAGCACTATTTCTGGTACAAACCAGGATGCCACTGACCTTCTTGGCCACCTGGACACACACTGGCTCATGTTCAGCAGCCATTAATCAGCACCCCTAAGCCCTTTTCCAGTCATTTTTCCCCAAGCCTGCAGTGTTGCATGGCTCAGGAAGTAAGTTGGAATGGTTATTCAGGAGAATACAGACATTCAGGAGGTAAGTTAGAATGGTTAGTCAGGAGAAAAAAGACATTTTGTTTGCATGTGCAAAGGACATGTATCACTCCTTCATCTACCTCCTTGTGACACCCTCATCCCACCAGGACTCTTAGTTCAGGGATCTGTATGTAAAATAGAGATCTGGACAAAATAAAGGGAAGACTTGAATTTATTTAGGTATTTATTTCATCAGCAACATCTGGATCCATTTATTTATTTAATGGCAACAGAGTAAGACCTTAACCAAAGAATGCACCTAACTACCTGACACACAAGCCTGATGTCATCAACTGGACTTTCCAAAAGGCTCATCCAAAGTGCATGATAACTGTCACCTGGCTCTTGAAATGAGGTGCTTGACCATTCCACAGGAATGAGATTCTCCTTCACCAGCTGGGACTCAGTGGTTGCAATTTGAAAGCTTTGAATGGAGAAGGAAAGTAAAAACAAACCAGAGATGTTTGAAGTTAGTTATACTTTTCAAGGTAGCACTCTTGTGTTATAAAAGATAGGCTTTTTGACAGCAGGATCACATCTCATTCAATCAGATTCAGACTCAGATTTTTATACTAAACATACAACACATTTTTAGGATTCATGGTTTTTATTTGTGAAAAGGTTTAAATTCTACAAATTTGAAAAAAAATAATGCTTACAAGGAATTGTAATTTGTAGGTACTTAGAAGATGAACATTAGCATTTTTCTATTATGAGAATGTCTACATGATCTCCTAAATTTCCTAGTACACTTCAGTGGAATATCTGGTTCTTAGATATGTCTTGTGACAGTTTAATAAGAGAGCTGAAAAAGCCATTTCTTGCTACAGTATTTCAGGAAGAAGTTCACTCAAGCAATGCCTAGAGCAGGGGCAAAAAAAAAGATAATCTGTGTAAAAGGATATCAGACATCCAGCGCTCATCTTGAAACTATTCCCTTTGTATTGAAGGCATGTAAGCACTGATTTAATGAGGTCTGGGTAGAGGTGTTACTTTGAACGAAGTGTTACTGCACAGAGGCTGCAAATAGTGTGCTATTAGCTGCACTTTCTTGAGAAAAGCTGTTTGAAAAGTAAATAAAAAAGTTTATTTTAATGTGAGAGTTTCACCATATGTGATCAAAAGATTCAAGTTTGACACTACATACTGAAAGTGAGACTTCAGTAGTAAGAATATGCAATACATCAGGAATTCTAGTGGGTTCTGTCTCCATATTGTAAGGAAACAAGCATGAAATTCAAATATTTATAAATGACATACACCAAACTGCAGTCATTGGTATAATTTTTAGAGAAAATGAAATATCTTAATACTTAAGTGCTCCTACCCTGCTGTTTGGAGAAAATGGGATAAGAAGCTCCTGCAGTGTCAGATGATTCCTGCTTTGTTGAACAATATTGAAATCAGCTTGATTTTCCATTGATGTTTTGTTTTTCTAATTCCACTTAAAAGAGTAAGTGCTGACAATGCAAATGCAGAGCTCACAGACAGAAGGGCTGAATTTACTGAATTGCAGAGGAAAAAAAAAACTGGCTTCATACAGAGAATGGTTTGTTTGGGTTTCCTTTATTATTTTGGGTGAGTTTTTTCTGAATTCTGACTGGAAAATAAGATTACGGATTGGAGATTTTAGCATCCCATGAGTGTAATTCTGGCAGCCAGTAACTGAACTTAAATAACCAGGCATGCAGCCTGTATGGCTTAGCCATGATGCTGTCACTGTTTAAAAATTTAGATGCTGTTTGGATCTACTTTGCTGTTTTCATCATGTTTTATGGAAGAAATTAGGGAACACAGAGCCTCCCCATTTCAAGCTCTTCTGGTTTATTGTGGCTCTAAGAAAAAATAAGCTTCTGTATTCAAACAGGTTGTGGGAAGCAAGAAGAAAGACTGATAAAATTGGACCTTAGCTGGGTTTTCTTGCCCTGAGAAAGGAAGGGTTGCAGTGACAAAACACTTAGGGTTGACCTGGGATTTCACAGAAGAAAATTTATTTAGCATAAATCTGCAATCAGTTTTGAAAGCAAAAATAATAATTCTTGGCACACATGCAAAGTATTTCAATATTAAGGAAATTTAATATGTCATTTGACCTAAAGAAGCACACACACATACACAGAGACCATTTTTGAAATTCAGGCTTTCTGTCTCAAGCATAAGTGAGAAATATTACTAGCTATCTGAATCTTTAAGAGCAATAGGTAAAGGGAGAAGTTCCCCTTCCAGCCCTAAAAGTTAATGTTGTGTAAGAAAAATTTCCATCTGCCAAAGGAAAAATCATTGGTTTCATACTTAAAAGTTATAACATTAAATTGCTCTTGCTGAGTACAGTAGTGTAAGATCAGTCTCTAAGTGTCAACCATTGTGTAGACTGTCGCTGTAAAGTAATTTTTCAATCTTTCAATTAAGCGCACTGTATAATTTTATGGCTTCAGTCTGCGCTTCTGGTTCATACACAACTGTGTTAAACAATGGCAGGAGCAGCCTGGAATGAGGAAGAGACTACAGGGAGGATCCAGTCTGACAAAGAAGCTGACATAGCAAAGGTAAAAGAGGCTTAAAGGTTGACAGACACCCATGATTTTTAATTACCCTTTCCCACATGCTGACTGTTGCAACCCGTCTCACCCCCACACCCCTCCTTTTCCCTGCTCTTATCTTCATGCCTGCTCCCCCTTTCTCTTCTCCACATCCTGAAATGCCCTCGCCTCTCATTCCCTGCCTTTTTTTTTTTGTCCTGTTTAATTGATCTCCACCTACCTAAGCCCCTATCAAACAATAATAAAATGCTTGGAACTCGCAGGGTGTTTCCTGGCAGGCTGTTGCTCATTCTTCCCCAGTGACTCAACCCTTCTCTTCTCCACTCTACTCCTCTGTGGTGAGCCATTCATTTGCATGTATACACCCTCAGCCTACTTTTCCTTCGTATTTTCAGCTGGTAAGCTCCTCAAGGCAAAGACCATCTGCTACTTCACTGTGCAATCAGACTTTTCCATGCATTAGTTTGTATTCAATATCAATATAAATTACATGCATTTTCTAAAATAATGAGAATAGTTAGTCATAGAAGTACATAATGAACTTTATGGCATTTTTAGCAAACCTTCTAATGGTTTAGACTCATAATGAACACCAGAGGGTTACAATGTTCTCACATCACTCATGTACAGTAATACCTCTGGAAAACACATGCAACAAAGCTGTAGCAAATATTTCCCAACTTTACTGACTTCCAAGAATTCTGGTATTCAAACAGTCATGAATTTGTAAATACATCAGATGACAGAAAGAAGAATAAATAAAAAAAAAGAACCCGTTATGTTTGTGGATGTTGTGGTTTAAGCCCGGTCAGCCACACAGTCACTCACACACTCCCCTCCCTTCCTCCCCCTGGCTACCGGAGGGATGGGGAGGAGAATCGAAAGAATGCAACTCCCATGGGTTGTGATAAGAACAATTCAGTAACTAAGGTATAATGCAAAACCACTACTGCTACCACCAATAATAATAATGATAAGGGAAATAACAAGGGAAAGGAATACAACTGCTCACTACCCACCGACCAGTGCCCAGCCCGACCACATCAGTGATCTAACCCTTCCGGGTAACTGCCCCCAGTTTATATAGTGGTGTCATGGGTTCAGCAGTAGCAGTCATTTTTCTCCTTCTTGGTAGCTGGTACAATGCTGTGTTTTCTGATTTTGGGCCTTGGAACTGCGCTGATAACACCAGTGTTTTCAGTTACTGCTTGGTAATGTTTTGGTCTGGACAAGGACTTTCTGAGTCTCATGCTATGCCAGGGAGGAGGGGAGCCGGGAGGAAGCAGAGACAGGACACCTGACCCAAACTGACCAAAGAGGTTATTCCATACCACAGCACGTCATGTCCAGGATGTGAAGATGGAGGGCAGAGACCCGGAAGGGTGTGGTGGTGGGCTGGGAGTGCACGGCATGGTCAGGTTTTTGGTACTGGGGGGTTCGCTGCTGGGGGTGCACTGGCTGGGTCGGGCTTGGTGAGCAGTTGTATTCTCTTTCCTTGTATTTCTCTTGTATTATTATTGATGGTAGCAGTAGTGATTTGTGTTATACTTTAGTTCCTAAGCTGTTCTTATCTCAGCCTGTGAGAGTTGCATTTTTTTTTTCGATTCTCCTCCCCATCCCCCCTGGGACTGGGGGAAGAAAAAGAGGGGAGTGAGTGAGTAAAACTTCGTGAGTTTTAGAGGCTTAAACCACGACAAGTGGGCATGATGTGCTGTGGTATGGAATACCTCTTTGGTTAGTTTGTGTTAGGTGTCCTGTCTCTGCTTCTTCCCAGTTTCCCCTCTTCCCTGGAAGAACATGAGATTCAGAAAGTCCTTGGTCAGAGTAAACATTAAGGAGCAGCAACTAAAACCATTGGTGATATCAGAGCTGTTCCCAGGCTGAAAGTCAAAAACACAACACTGCACCAGCTACTAAGAAAGAGAAAAATGACTGCTACTGCTGAACCCAGGACAGTGGGTGACCACTGATAGGATTTACAAAACTAACAACTAGTAGACTGACTCTTAGATGACTATCTCATTTTTTTTTTTCATCAGTTCAGCCTGCCTCTGGTATATTCTGTTATACAAAATATTTTGGGGACAATCATAATTATGGTGAGGGGTTATGGGCAGGATGGCAGGTACTCTGGAAGTATTCCATTCCAGATTTACTCAGCTACAGTTCATTGAGGATTAGAGACAATGAATACACTGCCAATTATAGTGACATCTTCTTCCTAACTGACACAGAAAAGAAGACTCTTTCAGAATATATTATTGCACACTGAAGCAGTCTCCTTTATGATAGTCATGACCTATATATTTCACATGAGAGATTTATTCTATTATGAAGCTCTAAAACTTCTATGGAATTAATTACACTTTACTTAGGATTTTGTCATTGGTTCTGATTAATTAAAAGCACACTTGGATTGCAATAACTTTGTGCTGTTTCATAATTCAAATACAGGCTTTTGATTCTTCCATTTCTTTGTCTGCTCCATATAGTTTGACTCCTCTGTGTTACATGTACATGAAGTTCAACCAAGCCAAATGCAAGGTCCTACATCTGGGTCGAAGCAATTCCAGGCACAGCTACAGGTTGGGCAGGGAAGAGATTCAGAGCAGCCCTGTGGAGAAGGACTTGGAGGTGTTGGTTGATGAGAAACTGAACACGAGCTGGCTTCAGTATGTGCTTGCAGCCCAGAAAGCCAACTGTATCCTGGGCTGCATCAAAAGGAGCAAGACCAGCAGGTTGAAGGAGGTTATCCTGCCCCTCTACTCTGCTCTTGTGAGACCTCACTTGGATTATTGGGTGCAGTTCTGGTGTCCTCAACATAAAGACATTGAGCTGTGGGAGCAAGTCCAGAGGAGGGCCACGAGGATGATCAGGGGGCTGGAGCACCTCCCATATGAAGATAGGCTGAGAAAGTTGGGGCTGTTCAGCCTGCAGAAAAGAAGGCTGCATGGAGACCTCATAGCAGCTTTCCAGTATCTGAAAGGGGTCTACAAGGTTTCTGGAGAGGGGCTCTTCATTAGGGACTGTAGTGATAGGACAGAGGGCAATGGGTTCAAAATTAAACAGGGGAAGTTCAGGATACATATAAGGAGGAAGGTACTTACTATGAAGTTGGTGAGGCACTGGAGCAGGTTGTCCAGTGAAGTGGTAAATGCTCCATCCCTGGCAGTGTTCAACGCCAGGTTGGATAGAGCCTTGGGTGACACGGCTTAGTGGGAGGTGTCCCTGGCCATGGCAGGGGTTTGGAACTAGATGATCTTAAGGTCCTTTCCAACCCTAACTATTCTATGATTCTATGTTTGTGCATGTTGTACATATACTTTAAAAAAAAGAAAAATTCCCCCTTTGTGGCACATCTAACTGAGAGCTGTACATCATATATTTTAATCTCTCATGGAAATATTTTAGATGCTACGTACAATATTTTAAGATCCTCTCAGGTGATAGCCACTCTGTTACATAATGTTCTAATCTTACCTTCTCTCTCTCCTTTCAGGCACTGCAAACTTTCTCACATGCTGAAAGCTAACTTCACACATACATGGAGGCTTTCAGCATCAAGTGTTAAGGTTTAATTTCTCACAGAAATGCATATGAGTTAGGCATCTTTGGTCTATTCTAGGCACCTAACTTCACAGTCGTGTATGGTGCAACATTTTAGTGTATGAACACGATCAGTGCCTCAGATCCACTGTGGTTCAAATTGCTGAGAACTTGCCTTCCTAAGCTGTCAATGGAAAAAAAGTAATCACAGGATTTAGACTAAATACTGTGTATATGGGAACGATATCCAAAGGGGAATATAACAAATTAGCTGGATTGTCCTCTGATGTGTTTATTAGAAGGTGCAGTATGTTCTGTAATTAACAACAAACAGCAATTATTAAATTCCGCATGTTGAAGGCGAAAAGAATCCCAAACATCTTCCACTGTTTTAAGCAAAACATTTTCACTTTGATTTTTTAAATCAATCTCTTTTTCATCTGTGAAAATTTTGATAGTTCCATTCTTGAAAAATCTAACTAGGAAAGAAGTTCTTTCTGGGAACTTTGCACAAAGTGCTGACATAATTTTAAAGAAAAATAATCTGCCCTTGTATGCTGCATTGAACAGATGTATTGCAAGCTATCACAAAATCAAAAAATCAAGGTTTTCTGCATTTTTTCTTTAAAGGAAAAAAATGATGAAAGTCCTGAATTTTAACAGGTCAGAGAGACCAGACTCCTTACTAGAGTGTAGACTGGCTGTTTTAAGGACACTGAACAAATTGGTATTTCTGTGAGGATAATTTGTACTGAAAGGATTTCCTCATTTAGCTTTTCTCACCAGAGGTGGGATCTGTAAATTTAAGGGCAAAGGTTAAAAAATACAAGGAAAGGAAGAAAAAGTCTCACAGAGGAAAAGCAAAAAAACCCCCAAACCTGAAAAAAACCTATAACCCAGAAACAAACCCAGATCACTTCAGGGATATGCAGTTAACACTTAAAAACACTGTTTTGTTTTGGTTTTTTTTCTACAGTTATTTGTTTAGGGAAATAGCAGTAAGCTACTGTGGTTTTAGGGAAGAACAAACAGCCGCAGCTAATGGTTCCCATGGAAGACTCCTGAAGGCTGTAAAAGTCTGTAAATAGCTGAGTTCTTGTCCATATGTGCAATTTTGTTCAATTAATCTTTATAAGTACAAGAAGAGATGACCCCACAGGAATTACCTATATGTAATGCAAAAAAGAAAGACAACTAAAAAGCCACTTCCACAAGTTAGTCATTTGCATGCAGTTCAGAATAGCTTTTCATGAGAACCTCACAAGAAAAAGCCACATAAAAGCCTGTGTTCCTGACACTGATGAACTGTGAGGTACTGTGACTTAGCAGTAGAACACTTGTTGTTCAGCAGTGACTAGACAAGCTGAATGGCTGTTTTAAATGAGCTACAGATCATGTAAATCAACTGTGCTGCTATTGTTGCTGAATTTTGAGAAATGACTTGGAATGAGTTAAAAGAACTATGTTTCAAGGAGCTGTGACAAAGAAAGTGATTAAACTTGGCACAACTTTCATTATAATCGATGCAGAGCTAAATAAAAAATGTGGCCTCTGACACAGAAAGTCCTAAGCCACAAAGCACTGGAAACCAAGGAACTACATGAAGTATCAGTCTATGAACAGTAGGTAAGATAAGTCTCTGGTCTGATTTAGCACAGGCTTTTTTATAAAGCACATCTTTTAACAATGATGAGAGGGAAGTAGCACTAGTCAGTGAAGCCTTGTATCCAACGAAGCTGATTTTTTACTTACTGACTGCATCCAACTGTGCATGTCAGACTCTAAATGTATTTCATTTGGCAAAGCACTGGAGCTGTTATATTCTTTCTGAGCCAAATTTTGCCCTTGGCTTCAGGCACACAGTTTCCATTGACTCCAGTGGAAGTTGTACAGAAGGAGATAGATTGTGTAAATTAGGCATGCTCTTGAGATAGTGAAGGAAGGGAAATTCACCGCTGAATCCCAGAGTGGGAGTTCACAAAGGGCCAACAAAGTCAATCTCACCAGTCAGTCCTCCTCAACTCATCAGAAAAATGGTTTGCAAGATTCATAAAATAAACAACTCATACACACTGCTTGGAAAATAACAGCATTTTCTCAGGTTTTGGGGCAGGTCTTCCCTTCTTTCGTGGCCTCAGAAGCTGCCCCTCCTCAGAGAGTTTTGGTTCCATAAAATAATTGGTGGAAGGTGCTGCTTTTTCTCCAAAACCGCACTCACCCAGATTTGTCCAAGATCCTTTCGTACCTCTACTGACATAACCCATATCATCCTGCCACCAGCTACATCCCTGCTTTTTTCCCTATCCTGGCACAGGTTATTCCAGTTGTTTTGACTTTGCTTTTTGTTCGACTAATTTTGATTTCTTTCACTCCTAGGGCCACAGGATTCCCAATTTTCTCATAGGTCTAGAGTAACAAATTTTATGCCCTGCAAAGTTTCATATATGGGTGCTTTAACTTGGACCTCTCAGTTTAATATCAGTGGCAGCAGAAAAGATCTCTAATGAAAATTAATCCAACTTACTGCAGTTCTCCCACAACCAACTTCTTAATCAAAACCCATGTATCTGTTTAGAACCAAGTCAATAGCATCAATTCCAGCTTACTTTTTTATGTGCTTTCAGTACATAAATAAAAAACTCTCCTTAGGTCACACTTACAAAGCCAGTGAAGGTAAGGTTCTGCTTTATTACTCATATCAAGTTCTGCTTTGTCTTGTAGATGAAATAAATATGTTTAGCAAGTGGATGAGAAAGATACATATGGCGTAAATTTTATGCATCTATTTATTATATTCTCCTAAAGAAAAATCTTTTTATTATTTTTTATAAATATTGTCACACCATATGAATTTTATATTAAAATAAAATTTTATTAAAATTATTACATTTTTATTTCATTAAATTAATTTAATTTATTCAATTCAGTTTATTAACATTAAATTGAATTAATTTTTTTTATTAAATCTATTTTTTTATTAAAAGTTTTATTAAAGTTTTATAGGAAGGAGTAGGACAGAATTAGTATCAAGTGTCATTGGTAAGTAACTCCAGTTCTTTATCCAAGAACTGTTAACAAAAGTGCAAGAGATATCAGGAAACTTCCCAGATAATAAAATTTCGTTGCAGATTAAATTGTACTAAACCTTAAAGATCTTACTAGTTGGATGGAAAAATTAATCCCAACAGCTGCTTTTCACAAACAGAGCTTCTTTATCAATTTTACAAGCAAGGAAAAAGAAAAAAGGAAAAAAAAAAAAAAGGGCTTGCTGAAACTAATTCAGATGATAACAGAATCAAACACAGACTGCAGTTGTGGATGCCCCATGCCTGGCAGTGTTCAAGGTCAGGTTGCACAGAGCCTTGAGCAACCTGGTCTAGTGGAAGGTGTCTCTTCCCATGGCACGGGGGCTGGAACTAGATGTTCTTAAGGTCCTTTCCGACCGTAACCATTCTATTATTCTACACCTGGTAAAAAAGGATATCTATAAAAGATTTTCAGCCATAGAATACGATAATGACTTAACATACATTACATGCATTTGAACATTATGGTTCTTGCCAGGTTTTTTGAATTTTTGAGTGCTTCCCTTCAAAACATACTACCTTCCTTGTCAATATGGCTGGATTAAGCATTAGCAATTATTTTGGTGAACTTTTAGGTTCATAAGTGCTAGAATCCTGTTGAAGTTCACCTGGTTCATTGTGGCTTAATTCTCCACTGCTGACAATTACAGTAGAAGCCATTCTTTAGTGGGTTAGAGCCAAAAAGACCCAGGGAGGAAATGTCGGTGGCAGCCAGGTTAATAAGGAGAGTTTATCAGAACTTTCTGTGGGAAGACATGGGTTTTTTCATAACAATAAAGGGCAGCACTCAGAAAGCTAATTTGGATAGCACTACGTACACCAGTTTGCACATAGAAATTTACTTCTATAAGGTCTTTTCCATCTCTCTGTTACTGATGGGGTTTTTTTCTGCTTCCATTGTGCATACCATATGATTTCTAATATTCATTCACAGTTGAAGCAAAACCCTAAGAACTGCAATTCAGTTAAAGTAACTGGATTTTGTAGTCATTTAATAATAATCTTGGTGCCTTCTGTGGCTCAGAGAAACTTGTCTCTCTGAAAGAAAGAGACTTCCTAGAGCTCTTCTTACAGTGGAAGTATTTGAATTTTTAATATTTATTGCCGATCTTAACAGAAATTCTATAAGGTACTTTCCTTCAGCTATGAAAGAAACATAAAGGTTAAGTTTGATTTTTCTTTACCAGCTTATGCAATTTTCTGAAAAGATAGACACAGAGTTAATTTCTCAGTAAAAAAAAGAATAATAATGTGATGAGAATGCATTGATCTATTTAATGAACAATTGTAAAGTCAGCATCATTGGAGAAACAGGAATTATTGACTCTGTTCCGTAACATCTGAAGAATTTTATTCTTTTGCTTAGAATTAAAGTGTGTCCCATACAAAAAAAGTGTTCTACCAAAAAGCTTGTAAAAATATTTGAATACCTAGAGATATCTATCTGTAAATAAATCAATGACTGTGTATTGCGGTCTAGTGTAAGATAACGGGTTCAAACTTAAACAGGGGAAGTTTAGATTGGATACAAGGAGGAAGAATTTCTTTACTGTAAGGGTGATGAGGCAGTGGAATGGGTTGCCCAGGGAAGCTGTGAATGTTCCATTGCTGGAGGTGTTCAAAGCCGGGTTAGACAGAGCCTTGGGTGGCATGGTTTAGTGGGAGGTTTCCCTGCCCATGGCAGGGGGGTTGGAACTAGATGATCTTAAGGTCCTTTCCAACCCTAACTATTCTATGATTCTATGATTCTATATATCTTACTCTAATAAAAAAAACAGGACACATTGCATAAAAATTGCTAATAGCATATTCAGTGCACACACATGTTACTCCATGATTCATAAGGGAAATAAGCACATATACCTACCATTTAATTTACAGCATATGCTGGAAATCACCCAAAATCTTGGAAAATGATAGAATCAACCTTACAAAAAGCTAGCTTGCTCCTTCTAGTAGCAGGAAGCCTAGGATGAGTGAGGCCTAGAAAATTAACAGGTCCAGTTCATTTGTGGCCAGTTAACAAATAATAGAAACCTCCTGGCTTCTGCTATAAAAAGCAAGATAAGACCAAAGAAGATGTTCTTGAAAGGCTGTTGAAAACAGGAAAAGGAAAAAAAAATATAAAAAATGAAGTCTTATGGGATTAAATCTTGCAGTAAGCGTTCCTGTGAAAGAACTGTAACAATAGAAAAGATTATGTGTAAGCAGGCAGTGTTTATTTTTGGACATATGTTTTGAATACTTCCTCAGGCAATCATATTAGCTGTAGTAGCGTGCTCAGGAGTTCCCTAAGCATATGCATCCTTTGAGTTGTCCCCAAGTGGCTATGTGTCAGAAACGCTTTCATAAAACAAACTTTTCCCCACTTTTAGACCAAGTGCTGTTACTTGCAGGAAAAATGCAGATTCCAGCAACTTTGGAGATGCAGCGTACATTAGGTGTTACAGCATCATCATCAGATTTTAAAAGGCCAAGTATCTGCACCAGCTAGGGTGCAATGTCAACAAATTCCTTCACCAGATGACATGCCCGACATGTTGCCTGCCTGAGCATTGGCACCTTCTCTTGTGAATCACTGTTTGTTGCTCCATATAGCTGAAATTTTGGCAACACTGTCCAAATTGACCCTTCTGTCTATCTATCTCCTGTGCTCATTAAAGGTATCTGAGAATGGTATCTGATTATATTAATTTCTGTCATATTAAAAATAAAGAAAAAATCTAGAGAGAGACTGATACAATTTATAATACGAGTCTATATATAACTTCTTTTTTCTGTTTAAATTGTTTTCCACTTTCCTCTTTCAAATAATACATAAATGTGTGACAGCAGGTAAGGCATTTCTACCTTTATACCACCTGTATTTTGTGACAAATTTGAAGCTCAGATGTAGTCTGAGAGGAAACAGGTGGAAAAAAAGAAGGTGAGAAAACATTTTTAAAAAATATTTCTTGGGGGAAAAATTAATCATCTTTTATAGGTGCTCAAAGAGGAGAAGCCTCACAGATCATCATTCTTTATTAAATCTCTGCAGCACACTCAGCTGCAATCTCATCAAGGAAAACTGACACTGCTTTTACCTACAGGCAAAGCTACTGTGAGCCTTCATACAGGAATGTGTGCGCTGTGGTAGATTGAAACCCAAACAGCTTTAGCAGTAGAGAGAGGTGTGTGGTGCAAACTTGGGTGTGAAAGGGGGGCGAGCTTTTTGCTCTGTAATTACAGAGATCTGGGTAAGACCATGGACTAGATTCTTCCTTGGGTTCTTCAACCAGTGAAGTCCCTGCTTAAATTTCCACTCAAGCTGAGCACAGAGAGAGATCAGAAAGTCAGATCCAGTCTGATATCAAGTCACATCAGCCTGGTGCTCCTGATACAGTGAAGGAAAGAAGCTACATGGAATAAGGCCACTGTTTACCGGAATTACCAGTTACAACTGATTCCTGGAAAAATTATTTCAGTAGGGCATAACAATGCTAACTGAAATGATTAAGCCATTTCATATGCTGTGTTACAGGCCAAGTCTTTATTCTGTTGTTGTTGTTGGCCTTGTTATAAAAAACAGCCTTTTCATCTGAGCTGTATATAAAATCATTCATCTTGTAAATATTTGGTCCCCAACAAACTTCAGTACTGGGAAAGAAAACCAAATAACTTTTGAATTAATCCACAGAAAGATGAACCCCACACTCCAACATCATCCTGGAAACAAATATGTAGTGTTATATTTTCTCACATTAATCCCAGGCCCACAAAAACAACACGTAAATGTTTCTATATGGTTAGCAAATAAATGTTCCATATCCCATATTTCATAAATTGTTCCCTCAAGAGATACAAGCTAAAAGTTAGTCATCTATTCTAGCGCTCATGGGGCACCAGACCTGATTCTTGGTTGAACAGGTTTTTTTGCTCAAGCAACAACTCTGATGTTAGCATCTCCCAGAAAATAACAGTCATGGTCTCCCAGAAAATAACAGTCATGATCTCCCAGAAAATACAGTCATGATGTTGGTGTGAGCCCAAAGAAACAAAGCTACCATCTTTCACCCCAGACTGAAGTTCTATCCAGATTTTATTTCCTCTGACATGTTCAAACTACAAGGGTAAGGCAGCTTGTGAGTGGTGCCTCATGCACCCTGGCATGGGCTCGCAGGGCTGCAGCTCTGTAAATATCCCTCAGAGACTGTACCTGCACTAGGCTAGTGGGATGCAATACCCTACTTCTGGCTGTAATTTCAAGCTTCCTTTATATATTCCATAGGACTATTTGTAACATTTATTTATAAATGATAATATTTCATCACAGTTGTTAATGCATTAGCATAGAAGTAATGCGTGTGAACAAGAAATTCCTACAAGCTTTTGGCTTGTACAGCATAAAACATTGTCTCATACCCCATGTCCCTATAGACATCAGTTCTTGTTTTAGATAGTTAACTACAGCTGAGTACAATATAAAAAGCACAGCCCTTATTAATGCAGCAAATAGCCTACAGGATAGCTAGAGTAGCTGAGTTAAGCAGCAGTTTTTACAGTCACACTCTCTGTTACAACTCATTGTAGTAATGAATCACTTTAAAGATACATTCTTAAAATTCAGGGAAAAGTTTTCCAGCAGAACTGAAATTCCTTTGTGGATCTAATATGTATGAGATAAAATTCAGAAATTTTATCTGCAATACTATTATTTTTCTCAACAAAACATAAACATCTGTATAGGCCTGCAGGTAGGATAAATACAGTTTCATCACTTTCAGCTTTCTCAGTTGGTTGTTTGGATTTTGGGGGTTTTAAGTTGTTTTTCTAGGTTTGTTTTGGGGTTTTTTTCTGGAAACACAAGAAATAATTCAGGAACGGGAAACTAATTTGGCTTGATTTCAAACTGGAAGGATCTTTTTCTTCCCAGAAGAACAAAAGTTAAAGTAAGTGCCGGGGAAATGGTTCTTTGCAAAACTGAGCATGAATACAAACCTTGGCTTTGTATTTCCTGATCAGGATGGAAACAGAAACATGGACCCTTCAGACCTAAACCCTAAAATTAATTCAGAGGGCACCATTCAAAGACACTTCCTCAAGTCAGCAGGGGAGGAGGGCAATGAAAGGCTTGATGATAGTCTGGTGAATAAAGAGGAAATCAGGGAGGGATGAGGGAAATTATGGTGGACCCTCAACCCCACACAAGCTTTTTTCTAATTCACCTTTATATGCATACATTGTAGTTTTAAGCATGACCAATTTGCAAAGAAAGATTTCCTTTCCCAAAATGTGGACATGCCTTTTGCACAATACTTTAGATTCCCTGTCACTGGAGAAAGAGCCATAACCATGCTCAGGTTTTTAAGTGAAATATAATCAGAAAGCCAACAGTAATGACAGTACTACGTTAGTCAGACCTATGAAAGACATGAAAAATATCTATTATTTCAGGTCCTTATTTCTGATATAATCACACTTTTTCTAACACAAGAGAATGTCTATAATTGCAAATTATTTATTAATACTTTTGTTACTTAAACTGTCTTGGGTAGGCCTCGTGTGAAAAAGAATTATAAAGTCAAAAGGGAAGTTGTTTATATCAGTAACTAGACCAGATTATTACACTGAGAAATGGCCAGCACATCCTGTTATTGCTGCTACCAGCAAAAACATTGCATGAAAAGAACTAGACAGACCAATTGCTTGGATTCTCAAAAGGTTTAATTTTTATCCTAATGACAAAAATGTCTGTGTTTGCACAGGAAACCAGAATGATTGATAAAAGGGAGTGGAAATAAAATTCTTAATCTAATATTCAGTGATATATTAAAGACTAAACCCCTGGAGTGCCAGAAAAGCATTTAGAACATTTAGTAAACCTTAGAATGACAACTTTTCCACCAGTCCCCCACTGCTCCCCACTTCTTTGGTCATGGAAGCTGCTACATACAAATCAATTCCTTCTTCAAGATAGAACATTTTCAGGACCATTCTTCACTGTGCAAGCAAATAATGCTATAGAGAACAGCTGGCACAGCTAGAATAGCCTGTCCTTCCCAGAAGGCATTTCAAGTTGGTCCTGTGGGAATGAATTCAGAAAGTGGATAGATGTCTTGCTGTTCCCCAGTGGAGTCTTTTGCTGTCTTTACTTCTATTGCTTTAAGCTCTTTTTTGCTACAATTGTGTACAAGTTTTTTAGGGTCAAGAATGTGGATAAAAATGTAATCACTCTGAACCAAATCATCAATGCCTGCTTTCCATGGACCTCAGTAAGGCTTCCACATTTATTAGGGCCACCTTCAAAGTGCTAATGACAGCTCTAACTTCTAGATTATTTTTGCCCAAGCTAAATTAACATTTGAAAACATACTGTACTAAGAAAAATGAGTGAAGTCCTGGCATCAGCAGTAGTTTTGCTACTGACATAGTGACAGCAAAGCTAATATTCCACTGAGTGCAGTAAAAGTAAACTATTTCATTTCTTTTATTGAAATTAGCATTATGCTTCAGTTCTGAACGTTCAGAAAATGTTTGTTGTTGTTAATTAAGTTACTTACTAGTGCTTCAGAAATGCCCTAAGGTTTCAGTCAGAAGAAGGGCCCAGTTCTGCTGTAAGTGAAATGAAATGAAGTGTAAAGGACTGTTTCAAAAGAAATACTAATGCTTGCTCCTACACCCCTGTCATGGTTTAACCCGGCTGGCAGCTAAACACCACCCAACCGTTCACTTAGTTCCCCCAGTGGAATGGGGGAGAGAATCAGATGAAAGGAAAAACTCACGGGTTGAGATAAAGACAGTTTAACAGGACAGAAAAGGAAGGGAAATTAACAACGACAAAACAATGTACTAAGCAAGTGGTGCACAGTTCAATTGCTCACCACCCACTAACCAATGCCCATCCAGTCCCCAAGCAGTGAGATACCACCCCCTGCCCAATTCACTCCAGTTTTATAGTTCAACACGATGCCATATGGTATGGAATTTCCCTTTGGTCAGTCAGGGTCCTGGCTGTGTCCCCTCACAACTTCTTGTGCACCCCCAGCCTGTTCAGTGGCAGGGCAGTATGAGAAGTTGAAAACTCTTTGACTTAGGGTAAGCACTGCTCAGCAACAACTAAAACATCAATATGTTATCAACATTATTCTCATCCTAAAACCAAAACACAGCACTGTGCCAGCTAATAGGAAGAAAAATAACTCTTTCACAGCCAAAACCAGGACAACCTCCAATATTCGTAAGACCATAAGTCAGAGTGCAGGATCAAGACTGTGTTTTGGGAAAAGTTGATCATTTTGGGTGCATTTCTAGTGAAGGAACTGGAATGTCCAGGTTTGTAGTCACAGAACTAGTTGTGGGGGATTTCTGAATTCCTTTAGCAATGTTCTCCATAACTTGATGGCTACTTGATTTAAAGCTGACTGTCATGGTTCAAGCCTCTAAAACTCGCAAAGTTTTACTCACTCACTCACTCCCCTTTTTTCTTCCCCCAGACCCGAGGGGATGGGGAGGAGAATGGAAAAAAAAAAATGCAACTCTCACAGGCTGAGATAAGAACAGCTTAGGAACTAAAGTATAACACAAATCACCACTGCTACCATCAATAATAATACAAGAGAAATACAAGGAAAAAGAACACAACTGCTCACCAAGCCCAACCCAGCCAGTGCACCCCCCACCAGCGAACCCCCAATACCAAAAACCTGACCATGACATGCACCCCCAGTCCACCACCACACCCTTCCGGGTCTCTGCTCTCTGTTTTCACATCCTGGACATGACGTGCTGTGGTATGGAATAACCTCTTTGGTCAGTTTCTGTCAGGTGTCCTGTCTCTGCTGCCTCCTGGCTCCCCCTCCTCCCCGGCATAGCATGAGACTCATAAAGTCCTTGGCCAGACCAAAACATTACCAAGCAGTAACTGAAAACACTGGTGTTATCAGCACTGTTCCCAGGCCGAAAATCAAAAACACAGCATTGTACCAGCTACCAAGAAGGAGAAAAAAACGATTGCTACTGCTGAACCCATAACACTGACTTAGAGATTTCAATAGAACTAGTACTTGGGGAATTTCTGCTGTTGATATCTTGGTCATTTTTTAAAAGAGCAAAATAGTGCAACTTGCTGATCAGTTACAGTTATGACCCTGTTTCTTGTGCATCTTCATACTTTTAGAGGAGGAATGCAATTCATCCTCATCCAAAAGCCCCTATTTGCTTTACAAGAGCAACTTTATTGTAGAAGTGCTGATGCCAAGGGAGAAGATACTTCTCTCAGCCTGAAATACTGGGACTTTGGGTGTGCGAAAGGAACATATACAGATCCATGCTGTAGCTGCAGAATCATAGAATCATAGAATAGTTAGGGTTGGAAAAGACCTTAAGATCATCTAGTTCCAACCCCCCTGCCATGGGCAGGGATACCTCCTGCTAAACTGTGCCACCCAAGGCTCTGTCCAACCCGGCCTTGAACACCGCCAGCGATGGAGCATTCACAACTTCCCTGGGCAGCCCATTCCACTGCCTCACCACCCTTGCAGTAAAGAATTTCTTCCTCGTATCCAATCTAAACTTCCCCTGTTTAAGTTTGAACCCATTACACCTTGTCTCACCACTACAGTTTCTAATGAAGAGTCCCTCCCCAGCATTCCTATAGGCCTCCTTCAGATATTGGAAGGCTGCTATGAGGTCTCCATGCAGCATTCTCTTCTCCAGGCTGAACAGCCCCAATTTTCTCAGCGTAGATAAGATACAGAGAAGCTGGGAGTTAAGGAAAAGCAGACCAGAATCCTTAGCTGCTGGTAAAGGAGTTTTACAGTGATTACATACAGGCTTGTCTATTCTGTAGCTGAAATAGTTTACACAGTAATTTACATGTACATTTACAGAAAAGACAGGAACATTCTTCAGTGAAGCAATCCCAACCTGCTTTTTTGCTCTGCAGTTCTCTGAGTATTTGTGAAGCAGGTATAAACGACATGTACGACAAGTGCCTTCCACTCTGCTGGGAAAGAGAGAAGAAATGCCATTTTTTCCTAAACTTTCAGAAAGACCTAGGAGAAGAAGGAGACAAAGTATAAACAGTTTGCTCTTTAATACTATGTTTGGGCTGGCTAAAGTCCTCAAGCAATCTTATTCACACCAATGGTGAGGAATAGGAGATTTTAAGCCTTTCTTCAAGGCTCAAGAAGTGATGAAGGACAAGCTTTTTCTTCTTGTCTAGAGTCTTTGTGGACTGGAGAGAAAATGGCTAACACTCCCATCTTGATCCATATCCTGGACTGCACCAAAAGAAGCATGACCAGAAGGTCAACATAGGTGATTCTCCACCTCTGCTCTCGTGAGAGCCCACTTGGAGTACTGCATCCAGCTCTGGGGCCTCCAGCATAAAAAGGACATGAAGCCGTTAAAGCGAGACCAGAGGAGGCCAAGAAGATGGTCAGAGGGTTGGAGAACCTCTCCTATGAAGACAGAGAGTTGGGCTTGCTCAGCCTGGAGAAGGAGAGGCTCAAGGGAGACCTCATAAGAGTCTTCCAATACCTAAAGGGGGCCTACAAGAAATCTGGACAGGGATGTTTTTTACAAGAGCATGTAGTGATAGGACAAGGGGCAATAGCTTTAAACTGAAAGAGGGGAGATTTAGATTAAGCTTAAGGAAGAAGTTTTTTACTGTGAGAGTGATAAGACACTGGAACATGTTGCCCAGAGAAGCTGTGGCTACCCCACCCCTGGAAGTGTTCAAGGCCAGGTTGGTTGGGGCAACTTTCCACTGGACCTAAAGACAAGACTGACCTGAAAAGTATGCAGGTATGTTATTTCAGTGGGGAACCTGAAACTAGTCAAACAAAGAAGGTATTCTGGAATACATGCAAACAGAATAAGTCATTTGAGGCCAATATATTGTGATTCTAAGCTATGGTTATTTTTTAAAAAACTAAAAGGAAAAGATAAAAAAATCACAAGGGAAAGGAAGTAAAATGAGATTATTTGCTTCCTAATAGCCATGTTTTTTTGTTTGCCTTAAGAAAGATCTTGAAGCTCAAGCTTAACATCCAGGCTATGGCACTTCACTGCAAGCAATCAATGAGTGACCATGGACTGTGGAAAAAAGCAACTCAGGAAGGTCTTCTGGGAACACCATCACAGATCCCAGCAATACGACAGCCCACAAAAGATATATGGAACATACATTAATTTATTCTCCTTCATTAAACAACTCCAGAGGTACTTTCCTCTGTTTTTCTGAGCTATGTGGTGTCTGTCTTGTAGCTAGTTCTTAGTTATCTGAAGATTTTGGTAGGTGGCTTGTAAAATCAGAAAAAATTTCCCTCACAGTCATTAATTTTTTTACTGTGCTAAGATAGGTCTGTCATCAAAGTACTTCTATAAGTACTTCAAGGTTTTCTCTGATTTAAACCCAGAACAAATACTGGTCGAAGACAGATGTCAATGCCAAAAAATCAAAAGTTCAAATTCCAGACACAGGGTATAATTCTATCTTGAATGAGACCTATGTGTTGTATTTCTATAGCTAACATGGAGGTCTTGTTTTACAAGTGCTTAAATACAGTGCATGTATATGTTCTCATGCCAACATCATCTCCTGGAATTCAACTGTTTTATATTTGCTTTTCTCCTAGGCCCAAGAAACAGCATGGAAATGTCATAGGTTCAGCTGAAGCAACAAGGTATGAAGAGGAGGCACTATAAAGAGAAACAAAGAGGTGGGGTGATGAAAGATGAGGTGCTGGAGCAGAGCTGCAAAGAGCCCTGAAAACGTATCTGCAGAATAGACGTAGAAAGCCACATGATAAGATAAAGTGAACCGTGTGGGGTAGAGAAATAATAGTATTAAAGAAGCTGTGATAAAAATTAATTAAATATCCTAGGGGGTAGACTCGAGGTGGGGGGGGAGGGGAGGGGGAAGAAAGGGTTAGGAGTACTGATGATTAGGCAGGTGATGCATGCTTTTTCATTTTGTGCCAGGCTCTATAAATCTTCCCTGTTACCCTGAATCCAGAGGTGTGGAAGCTTGAGTATAAACTCAGAAGATTGGACACTTTTCCAGATCTTACCTAAATCATATAAACCTCCTTATATATAGTATAACTTAGCCAGCAATAACTTAAGAACTCATTTTTTCTCGTGCTACTTAGCACAGCTGGATGGATTATTCATACTCAGTAATACTCATAGCAAATACAACATTTTTTCTGTTGAAGAATCATTTGTGAATAGGCTTTGAGACTGATCTCCAAAATGTGAAATGCCTCTTGATCCTGTTGATTCCTCTGAGCCTTTTATTTTTTTCTTTTATGTAGCTACAGTCTGAAATTCACATTTTGCACCAAGTCAGGTGAGTAGACTAACTCTGTTCAGCATCATCAAATATGGACTGCTTTTGGTTATAAGCAGAACATGAGGAAATATGTAGCAGTATAGTCTCAATCTTTCAGCTGCTCTCTAATCTCAGCTTTTATTTCCTAGGCTATACAGTACATGTTGCTCAGGTATAACCGATACCTACCTGAGTCTGCAGAAAGCCTGAAGTAGCAACTCTAGCAGTGTTATAGCACTCTTCATGTCAAGAGGAGTTAATTAAGTTGCTCTAAACATCAACAATAAGTTTCTTTCTACACTGTTCAAAGCATGTTTTGGAAGGAGGGGAAAAATCTGAACCTGCAGATCCACAGAGACTGCTCTGAGTGTCTGTTCATTTTGGTATGCTTTTAACAGCACATGGGAGGGGTGAGGAGTGCTATTGTTCTTATTTTCCTAAAGAGACAGTTCAACTTTCAAAGGTTTGGGAAACGCTAACTTTGGGGGGGTTCAGATACTGTCTAAGTATTCACTGTCTCCTATTCGGAACATGTGATTGGTCAGCTAAGTCAAGGGATATTCTTCCCAATCACTAATTGAGTTAGTGTATCCTTTTAAACCGAGGAATAATGAATGCTCTTGTTTGTAAAGGAATAGCCTTGTTCGCATGCAAATACGGGTATTCACACAAATCAGCCATTCCCCAAACCTCCTCAGGAACAAAAACCTTTCTGTCTGAAACCGAAGGAGCAGCAGATAACAAGGGGCCTTGATATGGATAGATCAAACAGCCATTTCAAATTCCTGCAAATGTTCATGAATACTGTTGTTCAATATTCATCCAGTTCTGGCTTTTCCTGTGCTGTGGAAAGGAAAACAAAAAGTTAAAATAGGATGTAAAGGAATGAAGGATATGAAATAGTTGTGCTTTCCAAACCAACTCATGTATTCCAGTACAGTACTTTTCAAGTTATTGCCTTGTTTTTGAAAGACAAGTGATTACAAAAAATGAACCATGTAGAAATACTTCTGGGGATTCATTGTTCAAATTTGACACAGCTCAAGACCAAACAAGAGATCCAATAAGCATGAGATAACCCATAATTTCAGATGCCTAAATATTCAAGATACATAGTATGTAGGCAGATGAGAAATAAGACTTGCTGTCCGAAGATTTATTAGAAATCCTTCGCCAATTCTCCAAATCTCCTCGAAGAGTGAGTTATGTCCACATCTGGCTATAAAAATAGCTGTTTAACCATAAAGTCTTATACAAAAGTAAGTGAAAAGAAAAGAGACTTGCAAAGAGTGACAGCTCCAAGGGTAACTTGGCTCCCTTTCCTCACTCTGTTTTTATAGCTGTAGGAATTCCTTATTACTTTTTCTCAAGCTGTCATCAGAGCAACAGAAACCGCTGTTATTTGGGTTTCTCTTCTCTTCAGATGGAAAGAAAGGGATGTAATAAAGGCAGGTCATGAGCAATAGGTTGTAATCTATCCACAAAATGGCACCACCTTTCCATTTGTTCCTTTGTATTATGTTCGAACAGACTCCCAGTAAATATGTCTGCTTCACATTGATCATCACTGATAGTAGCATCCCTAATAGTAGGTCCATCTTGACAGAAAAATGGTAAGCACCATTGTGTGCCGATGCTTTTGTCTCTTTCTGCAGCCACTGCAAAACAAAGCTGTTAATCTATTCAATGAAAGACATGATAGAGAATGTTATGTACAACCCAGATGTTTCCCCACTGATTTCTTAAATAGGAGCACATAACTGTGATGATTGGGAGGCTATTAATTCAAACTACTTGTAAGCAAAAGAAAAGGAAGACCTCAGCTTACATTTTCACAGTGACAAGATTCTGTGCATGAAATGTCTGTCGTTCTGCTCACTGTTTTATAAACCTAACCAGTCAAATAATTCCCCCAGTTCTTCTCCATCTGTTTTCTCACAACAGTGTTAATGTTCACTTAAATAACCATAGCAGCATTAACCTTTTGAACTCTTTGTCTCTTGGCTCTGCTTAGATCAGATTTGTGGTCTAGAAAGTTGACTCTTTCCTCAACTTTGACAGATTTTCTTATTATCCCCTGCTGACCTGTAGAGAATTGCACTGGCTCAATTCCTGAGGCACCTACAAGTTTCAGATGGACTCAGCCTCCCTATCTGATTGCCTGTCAAGAGAAGCATCAGTGGTATGCTTTTTATTTCAGCTTATTCCCTTCCTCTCAATAGATATAATGAATCCTTTTGCACTCTTGTGCTCTTCTTTTCAACAGGCCTTGCATATCACATTTTCATCCTCAATGCAACGACCACTTCATAAAATCTGTCTGTCTTCAAAGAAATTTTTGACAGCACACATAACAACAAATGCTTTAATATGTGCTTTATACAGATCTGATTTTACTGATATTGTCCGCAGTAAACTGCATATAAGTTTCATAAGCCACTGCCTTTGCGATTCAATCTTTCTATATTTGTGTAAGTACTATAAGTACTGAT
Organism: Myiopsitta monachus; assembly: GCA_017639245.1. Lineage (NCBI taxonomy): Eukaryota > Metazoa > Chordata > Aves > Psittaciformes > Psittacidae > Myiopsitta > Myiopsitta monachus. The sequence continues at coordinate 39,637,422 of CM029919.1, read as the reverse complement.
AACTAAGGATGATAAATTAGGCTTAGATAGAACAAAATGTGGATGAATATGGCTACTTTTCATGCATGAAAACTGCAGAAGGAATTATGACTCTAGATTAAAACTGAAACTTCTGTTAGTGCCATTCAGCACAGAGGCTGATAAGTACCTAAAGACAAGCACATAAAAAAACCCAGTTTGGATGAAAATATTACCTGCATTGGTGAATCTCCAGTAACAGACCAGGTATATATTTTGCAATACATAATGCAAATATGACTTACGTCAGCCACTTTTCACTGCCATAGGTTGATTTCTCCTCTTTCACCGGCAGCTGTGCTAACATGAATTACATCACATTAGCTGTGCGAGTTACCACAAGTCAGCTGGGCTGTAGTAAATTGGGGTAAACTCGAGACCAAGAAAGGGCTTTCTAGATAGGATTGGTGGTGCTGTTTGAGTTATACTTAGACAAACCAGAAATATAACCACTCAGAAAGCTATGAGCAAACGGCTGACGTATGACCTTGGAAGAGTGTTTGAGGACGACAAATATAGTTGGACAGAGTGCTTAGAATATGGAGCAAGGAAGCTGCTACCTGTGCAATTTTGCCCCTGTTTGGAAAACATAGCTTTGGTTTATACAAATGAACAGAAATAAGAATTTATCTTTGGCATCTGAGGACAGCAGTCAAAACAAAGGCTAGTACTAAAGAGAGATCCCCAAAACGAGGTACAGTGCATAAGCAGTGTAGAGGAAGAAAAAGAAATACGGAGATCTCCACCCTTTTAGTGTAATTATCTCATTGTAGCAGTTTCTGTTTTCTATGCTCTAGGGTTTACGTTCTAGTCTCCCTGTAGCTCCTACAGCAAGATTCCCCCTGCACCAATCTGGGCTTGTTCTGTTGAGAAAGAGCTGTGAGAATGGCTGTATGGAGATGAGAAAGGCCACAATTGCAAAGTTGAGATTGCTTAGGTGGGATAATCTGTAAATCAAGAATTCAAGATGGAAAATACAGGCACAGCCAGGAAAGTGCAAAGCCAGATGCAAGGGGGTATGGGTGGTGATGTGCCAGAAGGAAGCTACCATCAGTGTCACCAGTGGAGGCAGTGACACATCCCCAGTGCTGTGGGACCTCTGGGAGAGCTGTGGGGTCAGTCCTACCCCTTCCTGGCAGACACTGGTCCAGGCAGCAGCAGATCTTTGGTTGCCTCATTCATCAGGGCGATGAGCACACAAGTGCTTAGCCTAACACTTACTGATTCATAGCTATCTTCTGTGTGTGCTAGCCAGTGAATAACCGCTTTACACCGTTTCATTGCATACGTTATTCTTGTAGAATATCTTTACACGTCTCTGAAAATGCCTGAAAAAGCTGACAAAAGAGAGGCGTTAATGAAGACATGGAACAGAGGAGCAGTGCCATGACTTCCCTGTTGGCCCAGGGTCCTCAGTGGTTCATGCAACAGGGCAACAGTGCTGACATATGCAAGGAGCACCTGCTCCAACCTCAGTACTTACAGACCCCAGGTTTCTCATGTGACCCAAGAGGACTTGTTGTAGACCATACTGATTTAACACCACTTGCACAGACTAGTGACATAAATGCCACAGTTTAGCCCCTTGAGTGCAGGGTACAATCTTCCCCTATTATGCATAGCTGCTAAGATGCAAGTCAGAAAGCAATTCCTGAAAGAACAGCAAGGCAGCTTGCAGACTGCCATAGGACAGTTGGAGCAACTGACAGAGAAAATCAGACACCAGTTAAGTGAGGCACTGATCCAAAGCCCTTTTAAACACCTCGGTGACTCTCTTGAAAATAAGATGCAAGAGCTTTTCAAAAGATTACCCTTAATCTGTCACAGACAGCAAAACAACTTAATACATTTATCATTTTTTTCCAGCTAGTGAATTCAAATCCCACTGTGACAATTCAACTAGTAAGTCAAATTTCTACATGGTAAATGTCTGTCCTAAAATTGCATAGAGTGGGTCTTTTTATCACTGACCTGTCTTGTACATGCAAGGCCTCCTATCAGTGGGAATTTTGTCACTGTATCTAACAGCAGTATCACTGGGCAACCACTGCTTTTTGTGTCTCTTTGAAATCTTGGCTTATACTGCTATGTTTGATCTAGCCACCTCTCAAGCATCAGCTGCCAGCTCAGGTCAATAGACACAATCTCACTTGTTAACCTGTACCCAATGAGCCAAGGATTACTTTTAACCATCCAGCAACTTTTCATATAATTCTGAATGCTGATATTCTCAACAAAGTAAATGAGCTGTCTTTTCCCCTTTTTATAACGATAGCCAGCTTGTGCTTTAAACAATAAATCAGCCTTCTGTCAGGCTTGTAAAAATCGCTGAGATGCAGTGTAATAGAAATCTGTTTTGTCTTTCATTTTATATTCTGCTTCCCAAAAAGTATCAATATTTGCTCTTCAGCCATACTGTTTGGGTATTAAGGTATTTCCTTCAGCATCTTCAAAAGCTGATTATTCTAATACAGCTCAGGAAAAGTCTAGTATTTGCCTTCTTTCAAGTCAGAAATACGCAGAGTTTTATTTTTTAAAATTCTGTTAAATTATCCAGTATTAGATATATTCAAACCAAAGTCATCTTAATATTAGAAATCAAAGTGTCAGATATTAAATACTCTGGTTAGTGACGACTGAACAGCAGTAGTTGCTCTGGAGTAACTGCATATTACTCAGTGGCCAGATATAATTTTGAGGTCTTATCCAACTGAGCATGGAATTTTTAAATACCCTGTTCTATTATATTCATTCTATTACACCCATTCTTTCAGCAATTTCCTTGCAAAATTAGATTTGTGGAAGGTTTCTCTCCCTTAAAGCAGTGAACCAGAGAACTGCAGTAATTTCTATTGCCTCTCATGCCATATTTAACCCTATGCATGTATTAGATACACATTAATATTTTGTCTTGGAGAAGCTTATGTTTCATAGAATATGGCAGTGTTTCATTTAATAAAAAATCAATATATACCCTTCATGCTTTAGGAAAAATGGGAGGGTGCTTTCAGTGTTCTCCCTCATAGGCACAATTCTCAAGCTTTTTCCAGTGCGACTGGAATAATGGCACTATCATGAATATTGTTTTTACAGTGTAATGAAACCTCATTGAACAAAATGGCTTTTTTTCAGTCACATAAATCATTATTTGCAACCTACTAAAATGTGACAGTATGAAACTTTTTCCAATCTAACAGATCTCTGCGGATTTAAAAATTTAATTTTGAGTTCAAGAACACAATCTCCAGGAGAGAGGGGATTCCATTCTGGAAGACTTATATAAGCCAGGAGACATGCTATTTTGTTTCCTACCAAAGAAAGAAAGTGGGGAAGAAACATAAACATTATGTGATAACACTAGGCAGTCCTCTGGGCTCCCCTGGGGCTCCCAGGTAGCAATGATGGCTGAGCACAGATGCACTGCATTCTGGTCCAGAAGGATACCACAACTCGCCATGCAGCCATGCTAATTAGACCAAGCCAGTATCTTCAGGCCCACTGTGAGTGTGGTGGGAACATAGTGCAGTCTCCAAATATGCTGATGAAGATATGCCTGCTCCACATGGAGAACTAATCGCTGCATAGTGTCAACCAACTTAGAGCATAATGAGGCTGGTGGGGGTTAAGTGGCACAGGAGGAGTGGGGCAGCTGGCCTTGCCAGGGGTATCAGGTCCAGGGGACACCACCCTTCCCCTAGCTGCAGACCTCTCCTCCACTTGGCTCAGCCTCCCTCACTTCTTGGCAGCCACTTCTGCTCCATATTTAAGGTTTCTGCACTACAGTGCAAGAAGGGAATGAGGAGGGCACCCGGGAGAGGGGAGTGGCACAACAGGACCACCCAGGTGCTTTTCCAGGTGAGGAATGAGGGGGAGAAGAATCTATTTGCCCCAGGAACCAAAACAACTCTTGGTGTGGGTTCTAATAGAACTGCTGGAACAATGAGACCTGCAAAACACTTGTAAATAAAATGGGTCTATTTTTTTTTTCTTTTTTAACTTACTTTCTCTTGACTTTTTTCTTTCTTTCCTTCCTTTTTCCTTCTTTCTTCATTTTCTTTCTCTTTCTCCCTTCTTTACTTCCATATTTTTATCTTTTTTTCTCTTTTCTCTTTTTTTTTAGTTTTTCTCCCTCTCTTTCTTGTGTGCTCTCTCTCCTCCCCATGTACAAATACACACACAAACACATGCCACTTCTCCAGAGAACATCACTATATACTTTAATGGCAAAAAGCACCAAGGACTCTCATCAGTATCAAAAACAGTGCTATTGCTCCAGCAGTTTAATTCAGAGATGCTCCCCATAGATAAACTGCTATTTTAAAGCATAGTTACATAAACAGTTTATTGCAAAAGAAGCCAGTGTGCATTTATAATACCAGTTTTGAAGCAGGAATTGTCTGAAAACAGCCCTTATAAACAGTCACGGGCCATGAGACATAAAAGGAAAGTTGCTGCCTATGCTGATTGCAGTAAACCACTTTTCCTTTTGCTTAGGGGAAGGGTGCATGCAAAGGCAGTTTCTTCAGAGTAACTGCATGTAAATCTACATCCTCACTTATCTGACAGAAACACTCATAAAATAAAACCCTTTAACATATTGTTCAACTACTAGCAGATCCTGGAGGGAACATTATCTTTGTTTTTTGGGAAGTTTAAAAGATTTTAGTTTCCTGATCTTCAGTCATTACTGCTCAGACAGTGGTACAGTTTAAGCATTAAATTTAGTGGACATATTTACAACATATTTACAACACCACAAATTATTGCAGAAACAGAAAACAGTATAGAAGGTGAAAAAGAGAACTTAATTTTAGTTAAAAACTTGTGGGATTTTACTGTCATTTTTGTAGAAATTTCTCATTTCAGATTTTTTTCTACTGACAAAATATCTGGCCAAAATATTTCATAAAGTTAAAAAAATCAGTGAAGTAATATGCCTTTTATTGAGGGGATGTCAAAAAATTGTGTCAAAATTGCATCCTTTGAAATATTGTTAATGATTTTATGGAAAAACTCAGAAGTGCAGGCCCCAGGTAATTTTTACTGTAGTAATGTAGCTTCCTCAGAGGTATAAATTATTCTCAAAGTTAAAAATTTTTTTACTGAAGAGCAAAATACTAGAAAAAAGAAAGTTACAATAACATTCAAATTCCACGCTAAGAATGAATCAATCTAAAATTACATGTAACACAGTGCTTCACATAGTTCCTGAAGCAGCAGAGGCATTTGAATCTTCTCCAGTTTAAAGGGATGGAGCAAAGGGTGTTTTGAGGTCCTTTCCACCACTGCTTTTCCGTATTGCTGTGCTCAGAAACATCCATAAAACCACTGCTCAAGATGACACTGTATTGTCTTCTTGCCTAGAAGACAAATAATGCAATCCTAGTGCCAAATAATACATTATTTTGGTACTGTCTCACACTGTCACTTTCTTCAGTTATTGAGCTGGAAGAGGCTTTTTTAGTACATCCTACTGTAGTGGGCAAGATCAATATGATGGTGTGTGCTGTCCTAAACCCTATACACAGTCTCTCTAGGAAGCCAATTCTAGCCTCTTTTGGTTCTTATAGTCATTCTTTTCCCTCAGAAATCGTGAAGGAATATGCTTCACAGCTTTCCTTCAGTGGGCGATTGTGAGCAATTGATACAACCCTCTTCATATCATCTTTTACACATTAGAAGACAATGTAATCATGTCCCTCCTTCGTCTTTCCTATATTAGACAAAGCAAAAAGCAATCCCCATTGTCACAGGACATCTAACTCCTTTTGCTTCTTGGTACTATTTTATGGACTCTTACTAATTCTTCTTGAAGCGTTATAGCCGCATGTGAAGATGAACCTTGGGCTGATGAAACTTAAATACTAACGGGAAGTAAAAAATTACCTGCCCCTTTATGTGTACAGTACTCTGATCAATATATTCCTGAACAAGAGTTCCTTCCTTCTCTTGCAGTAGCCACACAGTGGTTGCTTCAAGACTTTGCATTTGATGAGTGCTTGCTGTAGGATACCACAGGATACTGCTGTCATAATTCTTCAAGCAGCAGTATGGCACACACTTTCTATGGATGGAGCCAGGGCTGTTGGAATGTAGATGCTTGTGTAATGTGGATTTTTAGGTGTGTGGCATATATACCAGAACCCACTGAATTTCTCCTGACTGTGGTAGTATAGACATAAGTGTTATTAAGTCTTATTAAGGTACAATAGATATGATCCAAGGTAGCCTCCTGCCTTCTTTTTTGTATATTGATCGCCAACACTTTTATCTTTTGGTTTTCATATTTGGGGGGGGGGATGGGGGGGGGTGTATTTCACTTTTTTTTTTTCCTCTTCCTAGATATAACACTTTATGCTAATCTATATTGGCTTTACTTCACAAATTTCTTTACGCAGTTTATCATTACCATCTTGAGCTCCAATTCTGTACATCCAAAGAGCTTGCACATTTGTCAGCTTATGTCACTATCAAATTTCCTTTTAAACCCAAGTTCTTAACTAAACCATGAGGCTGAGCCAAGTTCAGGACAGACAAGTCATTATTGTTTACCTGGATAACAAGTATTATTTGCAGATATCAAAGAAGTAAAGAATGTTTAGTATGACAGTTTGGGGCAGTGGAGAAGAGTTAATGGTCATTAACCATGGTTGTTTGAAAGAATTATTTTTGCGTCAATTAAAGTGTCAACAGCCTCCCAGTAAGGAATAGCATGAGGAAAGATGAAAGCCACTGCAAGAAAGACAAATTCAAGAAAATTGAAGGCCTGAGCAGGAGGGAAATCTAATGAAATGTTAGCAAGAAAGCAGCAGAGGGAATTAGAGAAAGACATCTTTAACTGCTGTGACTCACATGTTTCAAGTTGTTTCTATGGTCACAGAATAAGAAGGTCAAATCAGATCAAATAATGCAGGGCAGAACTGAACAGTACAATTAGACCATAGTCAAAAAGTAATTGCTTTTCCATCCAGTAGAGATTGCATGTTATTTCTTGGAACTGTACATTATTATCTAAATAATAGATACTAGCCAGCGATGAGACTGGGAATAACTTGGGGGAAAAACCAGCTAAAAAGCCACTTGGCTAAATATTATAACATTATAATTTATATTAAAGCTCAGATAAGCTTGAAAGTTGGATACTGGTGGGTCTTACCATATTTATGTTAACTCACCAGAGGTCTAGAGAAATAAAGAATGAGGCACAGAACTAAAACAGAGTAGTACTGAAAAAAATATTTTTTAAGTTACCAAGACAGCTAAAGTAGCATTCCCTCTGCTCTATACTCTTTGCATTTTAATCTTTTCATATTATAATTGTGATTATGGTATATATCCTACTCTATTGATGGAGCTGGTACATTAGATAACTTTAACTCTCTATGGAGTCTTATTTTTACTTCATCATCCTTTATCCCAGCCACACATTTTTCCTTATTTTCTTCACAGGACATGAGATGTTCTTCACAATGCATGCACTCTTCACATTTTTTGTCAGCCACATATCTCTCTATAATGGTTCACTAAAAAAGTCCACTGTTTTGCAGTGCTGAAGCCAATCCTTGGCTGAACTAAGTAACACAGCACTGCTGATACTAGTGGAGCTTCCTAATCTACTCTAAATGCAGACATAACTCAGAGTTTTAAAAAGTATACTTGTCCTTATGAATTCTCACAGGTATGTTACCCTTAGTAACAGATCTTCATTTAGCATTGCAAGAATCATCATGCAGCACCTGAAAATCAGTAGGACCACTCCAGTGCTGGTGGAAATAAAGTCCAAAGTAGTGTGAATCAGTCTCTCCAGACAACAACTGTTTGGTTTTGGGTTCTTTTCAGAAGCCCAAATTACTCTGTTACTTACAGCACACCAGTGGCTACCAAATCCAAAGACAGTTTTGCAAATCATTCCCACATCAGAAAGAAAGCATGCCATGATCATACAACCTGAGTTACTGTCACCCCAAACCAGCGATATTTCTGCATTGCAGTATCACTTAAAAGAACAGCTCCTACACAAAAGTAATTCCCTCAGCTCCATCTGCCAGCCCTGGAATCAAGAGGGTTAAAGAAGCTATAATTTATTTCTACCAAGTGAATAGAAAATTAGGATCTTTCACTTTCTCTCTTTCTCCTGCATCTGTAAAAAAAAAAAAAAAAAAAAAAAATCACTGGAAATTATGATTTCATCAGATGAACTGAAAATCAAGAAATAGACCACTTTAAATATTCACACCATCTTGATTAAAGCAGGTGCCTCCAAGCCCTATTATTTCAAAGCGATTGTCAGAATTTCCATTGTAAATCTTTTCCCTCCTTTTCAGTGGTTTTATACTTGTATCTTGGCTATGACAGCACATTCCAGGCTGGAATTTAGGCTGCTGATTATTAAAAAGAGGAGAATTTTCCCTTAAAAATCATATTAAAAGAATTGTAGAACTAATAAAATGTTGGCTTTTCAGTATGGTGGAAAGGCAAGGCATATTTTTGTATGTTACACATATTGATCCAAAACAGTAACCACAATCTAGTGAAGAAAGCAGATCTGAAAAATTGTCACATTTCCCCAGATGTCAAAAGAATACTCTGAGCTGCCAGCCCACTATGCTACTTTACTCTGCTTCATTCCCTGCAACTTCTGGAATGGAACAATGGCATGGGGCAGGAAGGGATGGAGTTATTCTCTCTAATTACAGAAATCATAGCCCTCACTATCATATCATGCCTAGTCTTAACTATGTTTATTCTCGAGATATACTATGAAGTACAGGAATGCTTTTGTTTATTTTTGAAGATAAGAAACAGAAGAGATTTTCACCTAATAAACTCAAGGTTGAACATCAAGGCACCAGCCAGCTCTTTTCTTGTGTTCTGTATTTAGGCTATGTTCCCACTAATAAAATCAACTGTCTCAAGAGATGTACCAAGACACATACCTAGGAACTGAAAATTAACTGTAAATGCTGTTAAGTGAGTTACCAGTGTTACAGCAGCTTGTGACAGTGTTTTTGGCCAATGCTTATTAGTACCGTCCCAAGCAACTCTTGGGCATGGCTCAGAGTTAGCACTGGCCAGGACCATTACTAGCAGGAGAGAAAGAGAGCTTAATAAGATTGGCATTAGCTGTTCCCTGTCACCCGGCCAGAGAGCAGTCCCAGACATGTTTAATTTCCGATTACAGAAGCAGCCAAAATGGTCAGCTCCAGCTAGCACTGTGCATGGAAGCCATGTCTTTGTGCAGAGTTATGCCTATGCTAGCAAAAGACTTTCTCATCTTCGGATATAAGAATCCCCTCTCTAGCTGTCATATTCTGCAATACTTCACCATGGCTGAGAGTGTGGTCTTTTCTCCTCTTTCCATCTATATTAATACTTTTATGAAAGTAGGAATACAACTCCTCAAAGGAATTGGCAATAAGACACAGACTGCTTTTTCTGTGCACTCTCTGTAACAACATTTCATAAGTATTTTATTCTCTTTTAGTAAAGATTCAGTGTTACAGGCCCATAAAATGAAAACATGTGTTCTCTTTAATATGCATTCAGAGTGAAAATTGCTTCACTCACATAAAACCTAATAATTGGACGCTCTGTAGGGAAAGTCTGAAAAAAGAAATGAAGTCTCCCGTGAAGTGGCACTAAAGATGGTTTGCAGTCCTGGCACCAGCCACAAAAATGCCTAAGCTATCATCCCCCACTGGCTTGAGTAAACACTACATTTTCTTTATATCTGCACGCAAAAACTTCTAGGACAAAAATCTACATCTAACTGAAATAATTTTAAAAAAGGTAATGAAAGAGTCTATTATTAATAAAATACATTGTTCATTTGAAAATTATCTTCAAATACATTTTTTTATTGTAAAGCCTGGATGTAATTAAACATTATCAGTGACATTGATTTAAACATAGATTGCTGTTCAAGCCTTTTTAAATGTCTGGGGTCACAGAGGATGGAGACGAACTTCTGCTTCCTAAAATCCAAGAGGTACACCAAAGACTTCCCTTCTTCCCACAAATAAATGGAATAGAGTCATTGAATTATCTAATGCTGGGCACAACTTAATGCATCAAGAAGGGATTTTTTGTTTTAATTCTGGATTCTGTATACACTTTGGTTACATACCCTCCATTTTACCTCATTTAAGTTTTAACATATCAACCTACAGACCCATCAATACTGATTGGAAGCTTTTATCATTCTAAGGAGGTTGAGCCAAACACTGACTCAAAGGCAGCTTTCAAAAGGAACATAATGAAAGTGATGTCAAGTGCAAGCCCACGATCAGCTCCAGTAGACTGCCTATTTTTTTCTTGTCCCCTTTAAGGTACATAGCAAGTAGTATTAAAAGTGCCTCAATGTTTAAAATACAGATTTGTTTCAAACTACAGCTTTGAAAATAAGGGGGCGGAAGATTCTATAATGTAATTGAAATCTTTTTCTGATACCACTGTGGAAACGTTGAGGCAGCAATAACTCTCAGTAGGATTACATCCTGGCAAGAAGAAAAGCAAAATGCCTGAAGTGATCCCACTGTGTGTTAATCACATGGTTAATTTGTTAAATTTGCATTTCATTTGTTTCTGTAGCTTGGCAGAAATTTTATTGATAAGGGCCTTTTTTATTGTTTCGGTTTGGGTTTGGTTGTGTTTTTCTTTTCCTTTGTCTTCCAAGAGATTCTGCATTGATCAATTTGTTTTCTGTCCGCAACTCTGTCATAATTAGTGACTGAGTATGTAGCTGAGCAAGAAGAGTTAATGATAGGGCATAGTCTTTTGTGTAGCCGCTTCTTGTGTAATTGTTGCTTTTCTGGGTTCGTAGGTTGCATGCAATTTGCTTTGGTTTTGATCTTATTTTTTTGCAAAATTGCTTTAAGATAAGCCTCTCTCAGTGATTTTTTTTTAAGTCTTTCTTCTTTGTTTGATTCATTTTCATCCTTCTGATTTCCTTATTTTCCTTTATAGTAAATGATTGGGGTGAGAATTGTAATATGGAGCCAAGTGGAGAATCCGGCTCTCTTGCTCCCCCCGGCTGCTGAATAAAAATAGAAATAAATAAACCCTATATCGTGCCCATCACTTCTCTGACCAGACATTTCAGCAAACTAAAACCAAACACTTTTGAAAGAGAAAAATATTTGCACTGGGACTTAGACACTCAGGATCAAAATATTCCTGCATAACAACAACTTCAGCACCCTTGCTAACCCCCAAATAATACATCACAGGAGAATCTAAAGCTAAATGAAGCATTTTTTATACATCTTGCAACACACCGTAACCAAGCATAAGTATATCCTTGGCCAGATCACAGTCAGTCTAAAATGTAGGATGGTGCAAAACCCCTGGAGTAACAGAAAAGAATCATAATCATAGAATAGAATCATAGAATAGTTAGGGTTGGAAAGGATCTTAAGATCATCTAGTTCCAAAACCCCTGCCATGGGCAGGAACACCTCCCGCTAAGCCATGTCACCCAAGGCTCTGTCCAACCTGGCGTTGAACACCGCCAGGGACAGAGCATTCACAACTTCCCTGAGCAACCCATTCCAGTGCCTCACCACCCTTGTAGTAAAGAATTTTTTTCTTCTTATATCCAATCTAAACTTCCCCTGCTTAAGTTTGAACCCATTACCCCTTGTCCTATCACTACAGTTCCTCATGAAGAGTCCCTCCCCAGCATCCCTATAGGCCCCTTTTAGATACTGGAAGGCTGCTATGAGGTCTCCATGCAGCATCCTCTTCTCCAGGCTGAACAGCCCGAACTTCCTCATCCTATCTTCATATGGGAAGTGCTCCAGTTCCCTGATCACCCTCATGGCCCTCCTCTGGACTTCTTCCAACAGTTCCATGTCCTTTTTATGTTGAGGACACCAGAACTGTACACAATACTCCAAGTGAGGTCTCAGGAGAGCAGAGTAGAGGGGCAGGATCGCCTCCCTCAACCTGTTGGTCACGCTCCTTTTGATGCAGCCCAGGATGAAAAAGCTAGGACACAAACTGATTAGACTTCATGGGCAATACTATTAAATGCCCTTTGAAACAGGCTGTCAACAAGTCCTTGGTTATTTATAAGGGATTCCTCTAGAAGTATGTGTTTATTACCCTATGATTGACTTAAAGGATCAGTACTGCATTTTGTGTTGCCTAAAAGCTGCAACTGCTTTTCAAGGACAGATCCAAAAGACAACACTATATAATGAATTACCACTATTATCCCCCAGGTAAGAATCAAAGCCACACTGGTTTTGGTTAGAGTAAGGTCTTGGAACAAACATTTAGCAGAGCAGGAAGAAGAAAAATAAGTTGCAATGGCAGACGCAGGATCTCCAGGTCTTACAGACACTTCTAATTTCTCTTTTTTTTTTCTCTCTGCAGGAGCAATCACATACCCCTGACCCTTTTTTCAGACAGACTAAAAGGTGACATTTGCATCCCTGATTCATTGTGACTACAAGAATCTTCTTTGGATAAATGCAGGGTTTCATCTTTCAGTTGTTCCAGCCTTCTCTTGCAATTAGTTTCACTGCTTCATTCACTGACATTCCTTCTGACACCCACATTTCACTAATGGATCAGCAAGCTCAGTTTCCACAGGCTGAACTATATTCCCAAATGAAAATCTTTTACACTGATGAAACCTTTAGAAAATCTCACCACGGACTACTGTGTCCAGAAAGGTGGAAACTGCCGAGCTCAAGAACGCACTCAGTGTTATGGCATCTCTCACCCAAGGGTATGGGAAATGAGAAAAATATTTTCCTTTAGAAGAAAGAACTGAGAAGAGGTCCATCTACATCTGCATTGCATTCCTTTATTCTCAGGTATGACACATGCCTACAAGAGGCACTTTCTACTAGGACAAATCCTTCTAAGGGGATCCTTCAACAGTCTGAAAGAAGACTAACATGCACAGCAAAAGTCTGACAGAGGCCCTTGGGAGGGGATAGAAAACTGAGAAAAGTGCAGCATGGAATTCTTTGATCCTATCTTTTCTTATCTTTCGAGAAAGGAGGTAAATGGTTTGGTCTTTGCACTGTCTTTCAGAGTATACCATCTACCAGGAAGCAGCTGGCTTTTGTTTTGAAGGCCTGTGGGAAGTTTTAAGGCCATAGTACATTTTCCAACAGAAAAATTTTCCAAAAAAAAACACGGTTAGAAAAAGAATGTGTTCAGCAGGCAGTGGAGAGCTTGAAAATCTGTTTTCACTTTCTCATAGTTAAACAAGAAATACCTATTAGAAGTCAATGCAACAACAATAGTGGGCCACTATCTCAGGGTCTGGACAGTAAAGTGGCAAGCAACACAAATCATATCTGACAAAATGTGAGGTAATAAAGTGATCTTCTAGGTTCAGCACTAACTGGTGTTCAGGCTAGGTTATAACATCAAAAAGGATCAATGTAGACACAAATATCAAAATCTGGTGCCACATTCGACTGCAATTTTTACACAGTGGCTGTAGTATCTCTGATGTTTCATCCTCTTTAGCCACATCCAGATTTGAACCAAGAATAAAGTCCTCTCTGAATTTTCTTGTGACATAGGTCCCTGTCCAAAGTCACCAAAATAAATTCTGAACTTAAAAAGTCAAATTCAGACCTAATTTTTATTCTCTCAGTCTGCCTAGAACTCAGGCTGATGGAATAATTCAGGCACACCCCACATAATCAATCAAATGATTAGAGAAACACCAAACCAGACTTTCACACTCAGGTTTGACAAAAAATCCTATCAGTCCAACTGCAAAATTTGATATAAAAGGGTCCAAAAATTTCCTCCAGTGTTCTTGATTTGTGAATATAAAAGCTAAAAAAAAAAATCAGACTATCACTTCTAGTTTTATTGCCCCAAAATAAAATTATTTATTTAATCTCCTGTTACTATCATAGAATCATAGAATCATAGAATAGTTAGGGTTGGAAAGGACCTTAAGATCATCTAGTTCCAACCCCCCTGCCATGGGATGGGACTCCTCACACTAAACCATGTCACTCAAGGCTCTGTCCAGCCTGGCCTTGAACACCACCAGCGATGGAGCATTCACAACTTCCCTGGGAAACCCATTCCAGTGCCTCACCACCCTTACAGTAAAGAATTTCTTCCTCGTATCCAATCTAAACTTCCCCTGTTTAAGTTTGAACCCATTACCCCTTGTCCCATCACTACAGTCCCTAATGAAGAGTCCTTCCCCAGCATTCTTATAGGCCCCCTTCAGGTACTGGAAGGCTGCTATGAGGTCTCCACACAGCCTCCTCTTATCAGAAATACCCAAAAGAATAAAATAAGAGAAGAAACTCTTCACCCATGTTCATAGAAAGTCTGATTAAGGAAAGCATTAAAAAAAAAACAAGCAAAGAAAATAAAAAATCAATACAAATACAATATCAATAGTGGCTCCATTATTTTAATCACTCTGTAATGAAGGACTTATTAAACAGATAATTTAGGAGAAAAAAACTAGTCCAGAAGTGTCTGTTCCTTGTGAACTCATATCTGTAGTACATACAAGAGAATCCCCTAAAGAAAAATCCTTAAAAGTATCTAATTAACATATAAACCACAAATGTCGGAATATCATAAATATTCAAGTAGTGATGGATAGGGGGATAAACCCTGAGTGCATGTCATAAGTCTTTTATCTCCATAGCCATCTTGAGTTGGATATTTACAGTAAATTACAGCTGCACATGCTTTACTCCAGAGCCATATGTTTTATTATTCAACCAGATGTAAGCTATAAAACTGTTTTATCTATTTTGTGGCTCAGCCTAGTACTAATAAAATAAACTACAAATACCTGACTTATAGCTTTGCTGGCATTTTTGCGCTCCAGTGAAGTGCGGTGCCAATGCCTCATGCAGTGAAAGTGATCTAAGAAAATCACATGTTCTTCCCATTTCTTATACTTTCATAAGGACCTTAAATATGTGAGTGAACAGTGTTAAGCTATAGCTTTTTCTTTTATTGTTTTTCATCACATGGACTATCACCATCATTGATAATTCATTTTTGTTTCTTGTATATTGGAATGGACCTTGTAAGGGGCCTGCACTCTTTCTTGCATCCTGCACCCCTGATTTTCTTTAAGCGTTACAGGGTAGCATCAGATTACTAAAATAATCATATATCCTAGGAAGGATGTATATAGTTATATAAAAAAGATAATGCTGCAATTAACATGACTTTTTTTTTTCTTAATTATTAATCTATCTTATTAAACCTTGAAGACAAAAATCTAAAAGTGTGAATTTGTCTTGCCACTATTTGGGGATTATGATACCTTTATGCACCTGTGAAAGTTGTCCTAACTGCACACACTAATGTTTTCCATTTATGTCAAGTGTGTTGGAAGACAAATTCAGCCTTCATATCACTGGTTTTGCCAAAAAAAAAGTATTTTCAGAGGTTTTAGAATCCTATTTCTGCTGTGGAATGTGATCGTAAGCAGCACAGTGTATAACAGAGGTAGAGAAGACATAAAGAATATTGTGAAAAGATGACAAAATACAGCCAGTTTTATGAACATTTTTAGGTACACTGCTGACCTTCAACTAATATACTTAGTCTCGAGGTTGTCATGGACATCTGTTAATAAGTCTCCCTAGCCCAACAACATTAATTTGACTCTCAAAATGCATACCCTAGCAGACTAATGAGGAACTGAATGCTGAATGTTTATCAAAGGGGACTCTCTTCCATTCCATCCACTTCTTGCATACTTTCAAAGAATTAATCTATTTTAACAAGGGACCCTCTCCCTGTTCTATGGCCCCAATTCAATCTCTAAAACAGGGGATTAAATCCAACATTCTACAAGTCGAAATTAAAGTGGTTTTGGTTGTTGTTTTTCAAGCTACTCTGAGTGTTAATTGGGGTAAAATCTGCAGCTTCTGGATTACCATTCACATTTCCATTAACAGAGGAGGAAAACTTTGCCAGAAGTACCACAAGGCCTAAGTAAAATGAAGTCTTTTAACCCTTCCTCAGCATAGTAAGCAGGTATCACTTAGAGGAGCACAAGCAATTTTCAATGTTTTGGTTGCTCTACACAAAATAAAGAAGTTGAACTAAAACTACTGTGTCATGTTTTACTCCTTAAAAATTCTTCAGATTTCATTATGATCAATTAAAAATAATTGAGCAGATGTTACAGGCAGCAATGCTTTTAAACACTTTGTGCTTATATTTAAATCTGAAATAACGCAGATAAAGGAAAAGTGTGAAAGATTTCATGCCATGGTCCCACAGGTATTCGTAAAATATAAGTGCAGTTTAGATACTTTCTTACACCCAATACTTTATCATTTTTATGTTGTTGCTGAAAGGATAAAGTCTCAAGTGTGAGTTTCTGTGATAAACACATTTTCTTTTGGATCATGAATCATCTATGATGTAAAAAGATGTTTTCCTCTCAAAAAGCCAATATTGTGGACATCTGGTTCATACTCTTCTTAACAAAATTTGTTCCACTGCTCTATTACATATAAACATCTGTCATTTATATCAAGTAGTTGACAAATGCACTATCATGAATTCCAAGAACCGGCATGCTAGATAGTTAAATATCTTTTTATACAAAATAAAAAGTGTTTGTGTTGAAAATAGAGTTTTATTCAACAGAGGTGAGATTTCTTTATCAAATGAGAAAATGGATTAAATTTGTATCAACAGTCTTAAATTTTCCTTCCCCTGACAACTGTATGTAAGGACTGTAAATCACTCTTCACTCTTCACATAAGAGACAATGACATGCTACTGGATGACACTGCATAGATACTCTTTAGTAAATGGTTTTGTCTACTTAAAAGACTGAAAGTTTTGAGGAATTCCAGACCATTGGTGTTTTCCAGATATTTATAGGTAGACAATTAATTTATTAGATAGATAAATAAATAAATAAAGCTTCATTTTCTGCTGGTGTTCAGTGTTAAGAAATTGTTTTGTTCCTTTGCTTTGTTCAGAAGGGAAGGGACTGCCACAGCCACAGAGACAATCAATGCTTTCCAGGGAACACCCATCCTCCACAGGTGTGTGGAATCAGTTCTGCCTCTTCTTTTTGAGACTTAGAGGCCCATGAAATAAAAATGTGGGACAGCTATAACTCATTTTTGTAGTGCCCCAATGACAGTTCAAGCACAAGGAAATCACTTGATTTTCCTTGAGGACAAACGGCTGTTGTGTGGTCCCCTCCCCATTCAGGAAAGAGCAACAATCTCTTCCACAGCAGGACAGGACAAATCTCAGGAGGCTTCGGCCAGAATCACCACAGGATTCTGTTTCCTTGAATACTAAAAGTTAGAAATGGAACGCAAATAGGAAGGGCTTTCTGTTATTTTGTGATTCATGACTCCAAGAAATGAATCCAAAATCTATGTGTGACCTCCAAAACCAGCTGGTTTGGGTAGAGTCCACCATTAAGAGCAGGTCAAGATGTGTAAATGAGGTGTCTCCTTCTCTCCATTGACTGTACAGACTAAACAGAAACCTGGCAACAATTAATAGAAAAACAGATTGCATTTTCTAAATGAGGTGCATGAAGTGGGCAGTCTGCACCTGGCTGTATAAGCTTTATGTTTGCCATCCTTATTCACAATGCATGAAGTTTTTTTCATAGCTTTCAGGACAGGCACTGCACAAGACACTTGTAAATAGCTGAAAACAAAGAAACCCTGTGATTCACTGTGAAAAAGGATATTTAGTTAGATGCATGACAGAGCCAGAGGCAACTTTGAAGCTGCAAATGCAGTTACCACTGGCCAAAGGCATTTGCTTTTCACTTGAAAAAAAAAATTTAAAAAAGATGGTTTGTTCATATTTGTCTAGCTTCCATCCACAGAAGAACAGCATAAAACTTGTTCAGTCTTAGGAGATCTGGAAGATCCTCCCTAGGAAGAGAACATGAGTGGAAAAGGTCCCTTTACCTACATGTGTAACAAGAAAATTTTGCCATCTTCTGCCTTCCTCCTGCCCTTATTATAGTAGGCTGAAAATTGTTTTTCATTGCAAGATGGGAAAAAATATGAAGTAATTTGATATGCAGCCTGTACTAACATTGAGAAAGCCAAATCTAGTGTCCTAATGAAATCTATTACAATATAAAAATGGTGTGTTTATTAATAAAGCAGAACATTATTAGATTTTCCTATTGAGCTAGAGCATTTCAAGGCCATTTGGGGCAGGGAGAGAGAGCAATGGCTTTACAGTACATTCTTTGTTTCCTTAAAACTGATCACCTGTCGTACTTTATTCCCACAGTGGACCTTTTATAGCAATTTGCTATTCTGACCTTCGCATGCATTTTTTGCAAGCTTTACTCTGGGACTGTTTAAGCTGGGATGGGTGGGCATATGCTGAGTAGAGTAGCGAAGAGTAGAGAAGGATTAAATTTCAGTTGTGAACTGGCTGCATCTCTTGAACCATTCATTACTAGATTCCCTTACATTTGGGTTTTCAAAAGGTGATGAATTTTTGTGTGGAAAAGGGTATTTTGTTGGCTGGACTCCACCAAAGCATACTTTCAACATTAACTCCCTGTTGGCAGCAGTTTCTGCTTATGATTTGTTTTAATGAACACCAGTTTAAACTGGGCTAATCATAATGTCCGCTGGAGAAAGGTTAAACCCCAGCATAACTTATACAAGCCTGACCCAATCAGTGCTCATGTGTTTCATATGGTAGCCATGCAAAAGGACTTTTTAGAGCGTGGGAGTTAAGCCTGTACAGGATATGGTTAAAATACATGGGGGAAATTAACATTTTTCCATTTCTTTTTTCTTCCTGTTACCTCAGTTCCTCATCTAACTGCTGCACGCACCCACCACCTTCTGTCTCTCTGACCTTGTTGATGTCTCCCTTTTCCCTGTGACCTCTTCTACTCCTACATCCCCCACTGATCCCAGTTTTCTCATGCTCAGTTTACATCCTCTCAGTATCTTGATCCCACTGCTCTTCACTGTCCCCCAGACATGCATTTTCTCAGCCTCCTCACACATTCCCGTGGTTTTCTAAATCCTCCTTCTCGCATTGTAGGCCAAAGAGCTGGAACCAGAAAAGAAACAGTTTCTAATTTAAAACTTCTAATTGCAAATATCATATATTAAACAACTAATCATCGAATCTCTCAGAAATATCCTTAATTAAATCCCTTTAAAACACTAAAAGGTCTTCCTTACCAAAGTCCACAGAACAAAGCCAAAGCAAAGTTATTATATTTATTCCTGAGGTCATGAAATGAAAAGGCATTTTGCAGTTAAGCTAAGCCATAAACAAACATCATAGCAATAATTTAATTTATAATAATTTTAATTTGCATTTTACTTACCTATTCAGAATTAAATTTAGAAAAAAGAACTTCTGGAAAAAAAAATATAGTTCTCATGAAATTTGGGAATCAGCAGGCAACCAGCTTTACAACAGGATGTCAGCTAAACCTCCATAGATAGAGTGCCAATATCATTCTGCATCTGGTTTGCATCAGTGTTGCATTCCTAATTAAAACTTGCCAATCCATTTTTCAGTACTGGTCTACAAGTGACATGGTTGAAATATTTTTTTGCTACTGAGATATCTGCCAGTGTTTCATGTATTTTGGCTTAAAATAGGTTAAAGTAAGCATGGATCATAGCAGAATAGCGAAAATCTCATTGGGAATAGTAACCATTACAAATTGAGGACAAAATTGAATAAGTTAAGTATTAAATATGAAGGGACAGATCCTCAGATAACATAAACTCTTATTGCCATTCCACTGATGTCATTAAAAGTTGTATTGATCCAACCCTACTGAGAATATGCTGAAAAGTAGTACCACAACCTGCAGGCAGAAGGCATACTGAAAAAAATATATCAGCCCCTTATCAGAATCCACTTTGCTTACAAAAGAAAGCTAATTTTTTTTGTAGCTTTATATTAAATTTTATGTCGTGTTTTAAGCCTCTAAGTCACGCAGCTTTCTCACTCACTCGCTCCCTTCTCTTTCTTCCCCCAGTCCCAGGGGAATGGGGAGGAGAATCAAAAGAATACAACTACCACAGGTTGACAGAAGAACAGTTTAGTAACTAAGGTATAACACAAATCACTACTGCTACCACCAATAATAATAATGACAGAGAAGTACAAAGAAAGAGAATACAACTGCTCACCACTCAATATCAACCCGGCCACGCAGTGCACCCTCACCCTTCCTGGTCTCTGCCCTAAGTTTTTTACATCCTGGGCGTGACGTGCTATGGTATGGAATAACCTCTTTGGTCAGTTTGGGTCAGGTGTCCTGTCTCTGCTTCCTCCTGGCTTCCCCTCCTCCCTGGCAGAGCATGAGACTCAGAAAGTCCTTGGTCAGACCAAAACATTACCAAGCAGTGGCTGAAAACACTGGTGTTATCAGCGCAGTTCCCAGGCCCAAAATCAAAACCACAGTGCTGCACCAGCTACCAAGAAGGAGAAAAATGACTGCTACTGCTGAACCGATGACATTTTATTATTGTGAATATTTGCCTCTGAGTTACCTTCATCTCCTTCTAAAGCCTTTTCGCTTTGAAATGTAAGGGGCTCAGTGTTTCAGTATTGCAAGGAACAATAACTTTATGCAATTTACATGTATAACTAAGCACTTGGATTTCAAACCTTGATAGTACTGTACTGGAACAGTAAAGATTCCTTCTTGAATACATAACCCATTTCAATTACACCTGTAGAGACTCCATTTAGTTAAGAAAATAATGCAACACTTATTTTATTTACTAGTGTGCTATTTATTCTTCCTTCTTTCTACTGCAAACATGTCTCTATGTACTGCTTTGTTTAGTAACATTAACAGATAAGTCTCTGGAGGCTGGAAATCCTGCTTCCAGGATGGTGAAAAAAAGGCTACAAAGGACTCAAAAGGAGCTGCAAATATGGAGACCAGAGGTGAGATTTCTAATGCATCAGGCATGTAATTGCATTAATTCAATACAATGATTAAAGAGCTTTGAAGTAATGCTACTGCTTCATCCAGACAGATTCTGATTAAACAAGAGAGGTGTGAGAAACTGTTACTGATCAAAGATTGATAAGATATCAGTTGGGGAAGAAAATCAGTTGGGAAGATTTAGGAAAGATATTTTTAGTGGCTCTGAGGAAAAAGAAAATGTGCTAGATATAAGCTATCCTTAGATTGTTATGTAGAATGATAAATTTGTCTTTAAATGCATACTTCAAGGAGCACAAAGTGATACTGGATAACTTAAACATTTTATTTAAATGCTATTTTAAGGAAGAGAAAATAGTTCAATTGCAGTTCAAACATTAGCCTATCATACCTCCAACTTAAATATCTAAATTTAAATACTGGTAAAATAGCTAAGCTTCGAAATACCTAAAATCATTGGTGGATTTAAGGAGGTATCAACAGGCTCTGTAACACATGCCTTTATTAGAGCCACAAACCCAGTGTTCACTCTCGGCAGCCAAATCACTCCAACTGGATTCTGAGGGCTGCAGATGATACATGGTAGTTAGATTTCTTCTTGACTACAAATGTTTCACTCAAAATTTTAAAAAACAAAGCAATAAATTAAGCCATTCACTCATCTAAAACTCAGTAACTTAGTAGCATCACAAGTCCTAAAACTCAACAGCCAAGCACAGGAACGCTATTTCTGAGTGTCTTTCTTTGCTGCTTGTTCTTCACCTTAGTGCCTTAGTTTGAGAAGAGGTAATCCAGAAATAGAGTGGGGAAAGGTGGGTATGTCAAGTAGCGAAGATTTGGCTGATGATCATAGTTTCTGCTATACATTAAATGGCCATTAAATGGCATGGGCCTCTAGATAAGCAACATGAGACTAATATGCTAGCAAACAGGCTTTTCATTGATTTTTTTATATATATAAGTTCAATGGACTGTATATTAATATGGAGACATCAAATCATTTTATTTTTTTGAAAGGGTATTTTAAGGATTCAGTGGGAAAGGACTTCCTCATAAGGGAGAGAGTAGGTTAAACCATGACGAGGGTTTATGAGCAGCCACTAACATAATAAAATTTATGTACTAGCAGCTGCCACAGGTAAGCATTTGTATTTCAGAAACAGTAGCCTCACATCATAAGCTTGTTCAAGAGTTTCCCAATGGACAATTGCTTGGTTATAAAATTCTTCTTGTGATATATAGAAAGAGAAAACTACCAGGAATCATCTTCTATTATTTATTTAACAAACTTTCAGTTGCTTCAGGTGTTTTCAGGATACAGTTCTCTAACAAATGAAGTGAACCTAAACCGTGGGTTTTTTTGAGAGTTACTCATTAGCTGCTACTGAAGAATTTCCATATGGTGCTGAATTCTGCACCTTCCCTGTGGGAAGATGAAGATAGTGAAAACTATCACTATATAAAATAAGAATAATAGTACACAGAGGCACCAAAAATGAGCCTTCTGAACAGGTTGAAACTCTTCAGGGAAGCCATTTTCTATGCCCATTTTAAAACTCTGTGTTAAACCAAATACAGCTGTGACATCTTTCTCAACACGCTTTGGCAATCTGAATTAGATGTTCTAACTTTGACCCAGCTATACCAGACATCAGAAATGGGAAACAGGTGACAAAGATTCCTCTGTGTCCATTCCCAGTCATGTGAAGAATGAAAGTCTAGTTCTGACACCTTGATAATTTTAGCACTCTCAGGACCTCTCCACATTACATACACCCACAACAGCCTAAAAATCTTCTCCAACAGCAGGTTTCTGCAGTGCGACAGTAAGTTTTTCCTCTCAGAATCTCCCTCCTGTTTGGGGAATTCTCCCAGAAAACACCACCTTTAGTCCCTCCTGTCATTTTGCATTAGCACTATGGTGCAGCTCATAATGCTAATGAGTTCCCATATACAAACACTGACTTGAAAAGACAGGCTATGGATCACTGAACCAATATTGTTACTTCCTGCACTGTGAGTGGTTTCTGACATATTCTAACATCTCTTCCAAGTAGCAGTCATGAGTCTTTAGATCTAGGAACCAAAGCATGCTTCTTTTCTGATAACTGAAAGGAGTATAGCACGGAACAGTGTGGCTGCAGTCACTGCGTAGATGGGAGTTAGAATTCTTAACATTATGTTTATCCCCTGAAATTGCTTATATTTGGAGCTTTCTTGTGCTTAGAAGTGCTAATCCTGCTGCTTGAAAGGCTGTATAGAGGAATACATGCTTAGCATATAATTATTGTCTTCAGCAATTAGCCCTGTGAAAGTTATGATGTCCTCAATGCTCTGCATAGTAGTTTTATTGTATCTGGATGTGTATAGCTGGAAACAGAGTAAAAAGTGCCTTCTTAGTGTTCTGTTTTCTGTTTCACAAGAGCAAAGGCCTAATTTCAATCACCCATAATTTTACATTTTCCCCGTGTGTCAAATGTCTCTAATTTTTTTTACTTTTGGACTGGGCAGAGATGTTGGTACTGAGTAGATCAGCAGCATGTGACAGAATCCCTGGTGCAGGGAGGAAGAAAAAGAGAATTATGTAGTTAGCTGTATTGGTGTGTAGGTTTCCATTAAATGGATGTCTCTCGCTTGCTATCATTCATTGTAACTGCAGTGTCTGGAAAGTTGACTTTCCTTTGAGACTAATCTATTTTAAGTTCAATGGATCAGGTGAAGCTTTTGAAAGACTTGTAAAATTCTTTACACTTCTTAAATCCAAGGAAAGATAATACTGCATACAACACATATCTCTCAGTCAATAATTTATTAGAATATTAATTTGAGACAAATTCTTCATGAATGTCACAGGTAAAAATACACATAGCAGAGCACTATGAATGCATACAATTATCTGCATAATAATAATTATTTTCACAGACTACATTCAGATAAATTTAGCTGTCACAGTTTATATTTCCCATGTTTTACAATCAGCTATGGCAGACCTATCAAGGCAGGCAAAAGATGCTGCAGAGAATTTCAGACATGCTCTGAAGGGAAGATTGTTGTACTTTAAGGATTTTTTGCCACTTTGTCCAATTGTATAAATAGGACCATTAGTCCTTTAGCCCTTCTTGAGGTTCATTTCTTCACTGAAATAACTTAGAGGCTATTGGAAGCTCTAAAGTAATTATAAAAAAAAAAACAAAAACAAAACCAAAAACAAACAAAAAAAAAAAAACCAAACAGAAAGAGGATATCCATTATGTTCTGAAATCTCTAGTGCACAAAATGTTATCCTTCTTGCCTGGACATTCAAACTATGGCAACCCCATCAAAAAACCTAATCAAACAACAATGGGAGAGGTAACATTCCAAAATCTCATTTCTCTGTCTGCTCTAATGTCTGTGACTACTGCAATCTCTGTTCAACTCTCAAAATCAACCTAATATTCATACAATGTATCAGTGGTCACACTTATACCTTATTTGCACCTCTGAACATTTCTTTTACCAAACATCAAGAGTGACCAACTTCGTAGCTTTCACTGAAAAAAAAAATAAAGCTCTAGTGTATGTACCATTCTCGGCCTATGGCATTGCTTACACAAATTCCAGAGAAAGGGACAGGAAGAGAGAGAAACCTCAAGCAACAGTTGTCATGCATGTTGCTTAATGCATGATTGGAAGGTGCACATTTGTGCTGTAAAAAGAAAAGCATGAAAACTGAAGAATATTTGCATTCAGTCTTCAGTAAGAAACATGCTCACACTTTTCAGACTCCATCTTGCTTCCATTTTTGGGGATGCCTAGGAAGCTTAACATGAATCCTAACAGGTATTAAGGAATTCTGATGTTAAACAGGTGCATAAATAGGTGGTGAAGTACTTCATTACAGACTATAAGCTTTGAAAGGCACCCAGTCCTCTTCTAAACAGCTGTATTCAGAAATCAGGAGCACTGGAGATACTCCACATCTGGGCTGCTTTCTTTAGCACCTCAGATTAAACTCAGTATATATATCTCTTCTTGAAAGGAAAACACATTACACTCAAAGACTGATGTTAAATGCAAACCTCTGAACTGTAAAAACCTAATGTTCCACATTGCCCACTCTTAGAAAGCACCAGTGTACACCCCTCCTTGATGGGCCTGCATGAAGAAAGGGCACTGACATCCTCCCCCACGAGGGGATGCAAAGGCACACTGCTAACTTGCAGCAGTGTTCTCACAAAACACTCTATATCCAACTGTAGGTCTGCTTTACACTCAGACTGGAAAGGGCTACATGGCACGCCCAGCAATGGCTGAGCATGCCCATCTTCCTGTCTTCTTCCTTTGCAGTGCCTTTAGCTGCTCCAGAGACTGAACTTGCAGAAGGCACAGTAACTGAGTCTAACAGTGAGGTCCCTGTACAGATATTTTTTTATGTTATCAGTGTAGCAGTATTTCACATGGCTTATGACAGACCACGGCAGAAAAGAGAAGAATGCCTACTACATCAGCCTTGGGGAGTAGTAGCAGCCTCCCTGTTGTATGACTGTCCATACAACAGGAAAGCCACAGCTGAACATCAGCCCCCTCATATGATATAATATCAGCAATTACTGCCATCAAAACCATAGCAAGACTGTACTTGGATTTGTGGTTTACATGAGAGAAGATGACTCCCTTATACTCCTGTTTGGGTAGACACAGATTTGCTCAATCTGTCCCTGCGTTCCTACCAACAGTGCCATATTGCCTAACACAGCTCTTGTGCTGATACTGCTTTTAAAGGCATATTTCTGTTCTATTAGCATTAAACAACTTTCCGACCTTTTTCTTCTTTTTCTCTTAGAATTGGATCCGCTGTGAACTCAACAGGTTTCTCCAAATCCGGCTGCGTGAACAAGAGACTTTAGAGATTGCTGATTCAAGAAACTGGAGTGATTGACTGAAACAGCAGTACAGTAGTAGAGGGAATCACTAGGGGGGTGTAGGAACAGACAGCTGTTATGTTATTTCGGACAGGCAGTTTTCCTTATAAATATTTACTGTATTGAAAAACAGACAGCTATTGTAGTAGTGATCTGGACAAAAATTTGAAAAACAACTAGGATTTTCCCTGTGAGACAAAAGCTGTAACTGAATACACATATGGTCCAATATTGCACAAAATTTAGGCTCAACCTGTACTTCAAAACTTCCAGTGAAGCACTGTATTTTGAATGCAAGGCATCAGTGTGACTTTTGTTTGAACAAACATTTCAGGTCTCCCTCCTATTGGTCACAAATTTTACCCAACCCAAAGCACATGCATGACAAAAATGGCCAAACACCCCTCTGATATAAGTTGACCTCCACACCAGTCACCACAGCTGGCTTGATTAACACCAGTAGAAGATTTGGTCCATGAGCAGAGGCCAGTAAATTTATTAAGAAATCATTTAAATGCATCCAAAACACTTTCCTGAGAAGTTGATGCTACTTTTATTACGACCTTCTGAATATCTTAAATACAACAAACAATTTCTAATACCCATACTAGACAAAGATTACTTGAAAAATATCACACTATGAAATTTCAAGAACTTAAATATTTGAGAGAGCTATAATTTAGTTGCTGTTGTTTTTAAATTGGCTCCTTCGTTATGTAAAATGCTGTACCTATGAGATAATTGACTTTTCCCTGTAATTAAACCTGCAATTAAAAAATTGCTATCATCACTTAAATTACTGCTTGGGAAACAATTCAATGAAAAGAAGAGCTGAAATCGAACGAATGGTCTTTTCTCAGAGTGTGAATAACAAGGTTTCGTAGTCTGTCAGTCACAGTACAAGCAAGCTTGTCTTTGAAAATGCTTCCATTTTTCAAGCTCTTAGAGGGATTGCTATAGATCCTCAGGGCATAAACCTGAAAGAAAGATCATAATTCAGCAATAGGAGGTCTGCTTATCTCACCCAACAGTGAGCTGGCAGAGGAGAGGGACCCATGCTTTGTTTATAGGGGGAATAAACAGCATACCTGTTTTGTGCCTGCATGGATTCCCAACCCCCATGGCAAAGAGATGCTGGAAGGATGGATGAGCTAGGCAGAGACAGCAAGGAAAAAACTGTGCGCATGATTATGTAGGTGTGTAATTAGTGGGGCTATTCACGCCTTCAAAAAAGAAAAAGGAATGTGCCTCATCCTTACAGTATCCCTTGATCTCTTTGTTGAATTGTATTAGTAGGTTTCCATTGAAATGTCATTCAGGAAATACCATTCAGCTTCCTATGACACAGAAAGAGGGAGGACAGTATTAAGGGATCTGTGTAGTGAAAGGAAAGCTGTGACTCAATTTTATATTATTTCTAATTAAACAGAAATAACTGCAAAAGAGATGGGGAAAATTGGGAGTAGAAAAAAAGAGAAGAAATTAGATCCTATTTATAACACACATTTCACAGGCCTAAATTCTGATATGCCTACTTATTCTAAATTACTCTTCCAAGTAGGGCAGCCCCATTGATTTCAGTGGATTGGTCTACTTGCAAAATATTCCTCTAAAAAAACACAAAGGTGCAGAAGAGGCTAAACTGATTATTACAGCACTGTGATGATTTACCTAATAAGAACTGGTCATTTCACAGTTTCAGAAGAAACATATTTAAAATCTAGTGATGATTGTATATTTTAATTTGGAGTTAGAGGTAACATTCAACGAGTAAAAAGATCAGTAACTGCCCTAGTTGAGTGCCACAAAGCCAAGAAAGCCAAACCAAACAGTGTTAGCTGAAAAAGAAATACAGTAGAGGAATTAAACATGGTAACATTATTATATCAAATAGTGATATACTTTGACTTTGGCTTTTGTCTTCCTGCATGCCTTTCTAAATAGTTTTCTGTTTCAATATCACAAGAAAACAGACTGAAAAAGTACCCCAATCCAATTTATTATATTTAAGTGCATCACCTTTAAAAATTATCTTTTCAAGTTAGAAATTGAAGATAAAAATTATTACCTACTTATTGTCCAAAAGATAATCTGACTTGAACGTAACTTTTAATGGTCTTTAAGAATTTAACAAAGTGAATATTTCTATTTTCCTTCACTTAATTTTTTTTACCCCATCAAAGCTAAATGAATGTATAACAGCTTCAACTGTTTTAACTAATCAATTTGACTCAGTTCTTCATGAAAGATTATGAGGTGTATTTAATCCTTATTACATAATGATGTTATGTAATCATTAAAAATAGTTAATTGGAAAAGATGAGTTAACGTATTACTGAAGTTTGGTTTCAAGTTCAGAGTCAAAGAAAATGTGTAACAATTTGTTTTCCCATGTGCATTAGTTTGTGTGATGTCATGACATTAACAAATCCCTCAGTTATATCAACTTTCACTATGTGATGTTGAAATAATCTACATGTCTTGAAATTACATTTGAGTTTCTGAGTATGGATTACTCAAAGAAGCAACTGGGTGTTTAGAAAACTACCTTTCTAATAATCAAGCAAATGCTGAATCCTTACATTTTCCAGTGTCAGTCATATTCTTCATATTTCTGAACTGAGCATGTTACCTTACTGATACTTGTTTTAAAATAGAGTACAAATGGCAGCTGGAGAAAGTAATTATTTTGCATGTTTCATCTGCATAGCTAATAACATGAGAGTAACAAATAGTATGTTTTCTTTAACTTGTCATGGGCAAATACTGTTTCAATGGCCCTACAGACCTCATAAAAGCTGCAGCTCTGATTAAGATCTACAGAATTAACCATCATGTCTTATTGTTACCTTTCCAGAGGAAAGCAAAGACATATCTTTTCAGATATAACAAGAAGAATTGCTGTAATAAGAACATTCACGGCTTGGCATTAAAGATACCAAAAATAATTAGATAAGGTAAATGCAAGGGAGAAAGGAAGATATACAGGACTGCTCAAAAGGATGTTTCCCCTGAAAACTGCAGCAAGCTTTCAGCCTATAGAGATTGGATACCACTGGATTGGTATACCATGAACAGGCACTGAATAAAATTTTCTTCCTTAGCAAATTGCATAGTGCTTTGGAGTATGGGCAGGCAGTAGGACTGGCAGTTCCCCTCCATAACTGATCCATCCCCACCTTGTGGGGACAGAATGAATGGCATATCACTCTCCACTGCCATAGAGAGATTTTCGATAGAATACTTAAACTGGACTCCTCACTTCCATGCTGCTAATGAGTGAGATGAATCCTGAGTGCTCTCTGTTTTTCTGGGGGGAGTTGCAGCAAGTCACTGAAGTTCGGGTAACTGCTCAGGATCTATGGAGGATAGAAGAATAGATTTGTTTTTAAAGACTGTGTTTGGTGGAGGTGTTGGAAAACAGTCAGAGCTTCAACTTGGAAAAAAAAAAGGTGCGAAAACACTGCTTTTCTTGTGCAGAGCATGTGTTTGATTACTAGAACACTAGACTACAGTTTAAAAAAAATGTATCTATCTGTTGCATGCGTCAGCTACCTCCTCTTCTAAATGGATGCACCTGAAGGTTTCACAGGCTTGTTTGAGGCTAATTTGCAAAGTAAGTTTGTAAAGTAATTAAGACCTTTAGAATGTTATTAACTGCTGTGCCTTTAACAGACAATAATGTATTCTTCATCAGGGACTCTAACCAAGGAGCAGCAAAGAAAAATACCATGAAGACAATGTTTGTTCTACCTTTTTGAAGTTGTATCTTATGTAGTCACAATTGATATTGTGAAGTAAACAGGAAACTAGGTCACTTGTACTATTTTTCAAGTTAAATTCTACACGAAAAAAATTCAGTTCTAATGCTTTTAAGCACCTGGACCTTGATTGATTGTTGCCTTACCCTTCAGTGATGATATTTTTTTTTAATGCAATCTATACAAGATAATAACAATGCAAGATACGAGAGTGTAAAGAGTTCAGCCATTTCATCCTGAAACTTTGATTTTGAAACAGTGTTTCTATATCAAATTTCTTTCCCAGAAAATTCAGAGAAGATATAAATACTCTTGAAAGGGCACTAAACAGAAGAGTGACTTACAGATAGAAATGGCAATGCTGATTATTGCTTGAGGAAAGCAAAAAATGGAATGTATCTGTTGATGTTAGTTGTATTATCAAACTGCAGAGTATATCTTTACAACTGAAACTGCTTAAAACTTTGTTGGGATCCAGGGAATCATTAAGCATGCTGGGATTCTGGTTCTGTAAAGAGCTGCTTCATATTACACTTGCCCAAAAATAGTTTCCACAGAGAAACATCTAGGCAGTGCACCACTGTAGGCTGCAGATCCTTTGAAAATGCATGGTGCACTGAATATTAACACCATTTCAAACATTTCCAAGATGTATGCAATTACCTCAGAGAGAGGAGCTGGGAATGTGAGGTCTCAAGGGCTTAGATAATGACATAAAATAAATTGCAATGATTACCCATGTATTTTTCCAAGAGACATATTATTTAAAACCTGTCTAGGCTTTTGAGAACGAAAGACAGAGGAATGTCCACTTTATGAAATTGCTATTAATGTGTGACCTAGAGTTGAAGACAAGGTTAATTATGGGTTTTTAACAGAAGTATCATTCTGGTTTAATATCAGTACCCAGGCCTTAAATATTGAAGTAAGTCACATTTTTCAGGGACAATTGCCTTTGAATGAAGAATGGCGGGGCTCTGATCTTTGCTGACCCTTCCGACTCCCGTTGTGCAATCCATAGAAACAGCGTTGCTACAGCAACCAGGGAACACATCGTAAAATAGGGTAAGACCATGAAATCTGATGTCATACTTCC
Organism: Myiopsitta monachus; assembly: GCA_017639245.1. Lineage (NCBI taxonomy): Eukaryota > Metazoa > Chordata > Aves > Psittaciformes > Psittacidae > Myiopsitta > Myiopsitta monachus. The sequence continues at coordinate 39,606,732 of CM029919.1, read as the reverse complement.
ATGAGATGCAAAATTGCAAATGGCTTCCTAAGGCAGATTTATTAAATGATTGGTATATTGTATAAAAATTATATGGGATCAATCTGAAATGAACAAAGTTCATCATACTGTGGCATCATCAAAATAACTGGAAGGTAAACCAACCTTACTGGTCATGTTGGCGTTCTGGTCAGATGTGCAGCACTTAAGACAATTATTCTCAGATCATATGCATCTTTCTGTAATGTTTCTGTTCTCTTGAGCTTTTTCCTCTCACTCAATCAAGGTACACTGGATCTAATTCTATGCAGTTATTCCTAAATTAAAAGGAGAAGAAGATACAAGTGTAAACAGTGTTGTGTGAATGAGAGGGAATTATTCAGGATATTGTATCCAGAGTTTCATTTTTCCATGTCTACAAGCTGATTTTTCCTTGGGTTAGTGTGCATCCATCCAACCAGCACATAATTTACATGGATGTTCACAAATACAACAGATAAGCTGGTAATATTAAATTCTCTTTTCTGAAAAAGAAAAATTCTTTTTCACCACAATATGCTGCACAACAAAAACCTAAATGGCATGTTACAGCTTTTAACAATAATATAAAAAACTAAGCCATAAAATACATCACCACAGAGTCTGAACTCTCAGCCATTTTAAAAAGGTCATGTTTTATCAACAGCACAACAAACAGTCCAAGAACAGAAGTCCTATCAATTACAAAAAAGTTCTTGTTGGTCAATCCTCACAACATTTGTTAATTAATATAAATTCGCAGTAAGCTTAAGCATGTCTCACTGAATGCATGGATTGTGCTATACATATTATAATAGGCTCAGTAGCTATATAGTACAATGAAGGATTTATTTTTTTTCTTTTTGAAGGATCAGAAGGACTTACACTAATTAATTTCATACAGTTTTTTTCCTGTGTTTAACAAAAGTCAATGCTGGGTATTTCAGAAGAAGCTGTAAAATCCTGACATTGTATGCAACTGTAGATTTCTATACCATACAGCTAAATTTCTATCAAAGCACAGATGGTGATCTACCTATTTTCTCAAGCACAAGGTTTGATGGCTCTTGTAATTTGATTCACTTTTGTTAGTACAGATAGTCAATGAGGAGTGCCTTTCTCTGAAAGTTTTCCCTCTATATTTATAGTGTGTGATGCTATGCTCTGCTACACATATTATGCTGTAGGCATTATGCCTCCATAGGAGATTTTAAAACATTTTGGTCCAAAACATTAGCTTTACTAATGTCTGCATATTTAAAGATGACACAGAAAGTTCAAAGGGACACTCATACAAATCACAAATTCAAGCAACAGTGGTCCTGTTCTTAGATAAAATGGTAGGAGCTCTTTAAACACCCATATAGATGCAAACCAAGAATATTATTTTTCAATTCCTTTTTCAGATATTTTAAGGCTGCTACATAACAAAATATTTATTTTCTCTAAAGTTACTCACTTTCATTAAACATATAAGCATTGACCATGCACTTTTAGAAGTGCTTTTAGTTTTGATCAACTAATGTTCATATTTATGACTCCTGAAAACAAAACAATATAGTATTTTCTTTTCCAATGAAAAGCTAAAAAAGCCCCAGTACTGTATTAAAAAGAAAAAAAAAAAGTCATTACTACACAATTGGCTCTAACATTCTTAATGTTATCTGTCACAGAACTTTCATTGCAAACACTGATAATCTTTGCAAACTGATTGCAGCAACTCAGCAAAAGAACTTGATTTTATGGCTGAAATTCTAATGCTGACACCAGATTAAAAGTGCTTGTGAAATTCTGCTGCAAACTCAGGGGCATAGGATTGGATATATATATATATATTCTCTTTTTTTAAAAAAAAAAAAAAAAAGAAAAAAAATGGGTAAGATATTCATAGCTCTGGTCTCCCTATTGAATTATACAATTACATTCACAAACCAGTAATATAGGAAAATCTTCTGGGAGATCTGTTTACCAAAAAAATCTTTCCATGTCCATTAGCTGTAATTACAACAATACTTCTTTTTGTGTGGTCAGTTTCAGAATTTAAATAGAAACTCCCTCAACAGCCTCTTTCCTTCACTTTGACTACATTTCTATAGGGTCTAGAGCCATTTTTGGCAGGTAAAAAATTGTATTAAACTGAAATTATGGCATTGTTGGAGAAGCAGGAAGTTTCTTTAAGGTTTAGATAGTGGGAAGGTGTTTCATAGTGCTTCATTTTTCAGCATCCCCTTCTGCTGTAGAAAGGGTAAGTCCTGCAGGTCATTTCTGAAGAACATCACTGAATAAAGTGTTGATATGCCTGTTAGTCAATAACTGCTATTCTGGCCTATGGCGCAGGTGTCTTCTGAAGCATGATCCTTAATACCAGATGGCTACCAAGCTGTGACTACAGGACTGTCACTCTCCATGGTGCACCCTATAGAGAGGGTCCTCTGATCACTTAGACTGGGGGGATCTATTGGCATGTATGTCAGCACCTTCCCTGATCATGTGTCTGTTTTTTCTTCAAAGGGAAGGACACCTCCAACTAAAATACAGATACAACAAAAGTAATTTAAACAGTTGCCTAGATAATTTCTTGTATGGACTTCCAGTTCAAGAAAGCATTTAGTTTTCTTGTTCCCTCAACTGAGATGATCTGAGATAGTCCCAACAGCCTTCATTTCCCTATATATCGCACAAGATCGGTATTTAAGTCTTGCAAGCTCAGCCATCTGCCATTTATTTCAATTACATTCCTGTACTTTAGATTTTCCTGCCAGTCTGATGGGAATTACTCATCCATTTTGCTTTCTCATATCCCTGGATACACACAAAAGTACATGTACACATGCACTCCTGCAGGAGGTCAAGCACAGACTCTCACACTGGGGATTCAGAGGCAGCAAGAACGCCTAAATTAAGAAATACATCCCAATTCTGATCCTTTCTAATGCAGGTCAGAGCCTAAATATCTATTACTTCTTGCTACTGATTCATATAATCTGAAATCAGTAACTCATAAGCTTTATTATCTTTACCTGAACTAAGATTAATCACAAATATCCCATGAGGGTTAAGCTATTTTCAGTGGATATATTTTCAGTGGATATAGTTTATTTTATGGATTATTTTTTGTCTATACAAGTTTCTCTATTTTCACAGAGGTCCTCTTCCCTGCTATGAGTATATTCTGTGTGAAAAGCAAGCAAAACTAATTGTTACGTCTATTCCCCTTATGTTTCCTGCTCCACTGGCATCAGGAGGAACTTTGCTGCTAAACTCAGAGGATATTGGATCCAGCCCTAAACAGGCTCATGTACTGCAGTAACATCAGTTTCCTCTTGCTTTCAATGGCATACCTAGTTCTTTCTATTAATGTCCATCTAACACATCAAAGGCTGATTGAATCAAGGCAGGTAATAGCTAAAAAGAACATAATCCACACCGGCAAGGTTAAAGGTTGACGTTATGACCTACTTTATCTAATAAACAAAATGGGCTTCACAGGTGCCAGAATTCCACTGCAATCAACCACCAGCATTTGTTTTCCAAGAGTGAAATAACAACAAAAGCATTTTTTCTGTAAAAATAGTTGACTCTTGTCAGTTTTGTGTTAAAACAAGAGACTTCTGTGGGTATTTTTGAATGTATTTTTAATTGTGAATTAAATTGTAATTCTTCACATATGTGAGGTAAGGAAGGAATATTTATATGATTTGATTCTTTTATCTACTTTCCAGGCTCAATTATTTTATCATCTGAAAAGCTGAAAAATATTCTTATGAATAAATAACTTCATGTTTATCATTCATTTTATTTTTGTAGCCAGCCCCCACGATACCATTCTAATTCTGGTAAAACTGATAGAAGGAGCTGGAAGCACTTATATTGCTATCTGACAATTCTACTCATTCAAAGACATTGTCAAATATATAAACCACTTGCCAATAAACTGGTATAATGAATATACTTCATACTGCAATAGTTCTCTTGCACAGATCCTAATCTTCTTATATGCATTCCATATTTGCATAGGTTTATATATAGCTTAGTTTTCTATGTAAGCATTACTTCTCGGAAGAACAAATCATAAATAAATCATATTCCTATTAAACTGTAAGATCTTTAGAGCTGACATTCTTGTTTTAACCTAGGAGGGAGGATTTACAAGAATGCTGGTGCTGGTGTACCAATAACAAATAATTGCCATCTCCTGTTTCTTTGCATTTTCCTTGTTTTGTAAGCTGTTGTTACCAAATAGGCTTGCAGAATCAGAGTGAGTTGTTATCTTGCAGGCTATGTAAACAACTTTGACTTTTTGCAAGCATTTTTTGTGGCAATTAAATTTTGGTGGTCTGTCAAACATGTGCAGCCAGCAACATAATTGGCTCTAATTTAAAAGATAATAACTTTTGCTGTTCAAGTAGCCAAAGAAAACAAAGAATGGGGACAAAGGGTTAATATCTGAGCCAACTGCCTTTCCTCAGGAAAAGCCTGTAGTTGAGAAAAGGGGAAATCATATATGAGAACAATTTTCTCACTCTATATATAAATAAAGAGAAACTTTACTGTGAAAATATTAGCCATGAGGATTTTTCTGACAGATGTCCTTACATCTTGGTTCCATCACAGTTCAATATAATGTTTTGAACTCTACCTCATTTCAATATATATTTACTCAGAGAAGGGAGAATGACAGCAAGACGCAACATTCAGAGTTTTTATTATAATTTTAGAATATGCAAATAGCCATCATCCAAATCATTCCCCAATGGTGCTAGGCAAGTAGCAATCACAAGATTTTTTAATATGTGCACAAATGTTTCACATTAAAACCTGATAGACTGTATAGTACCTCCCTCAAAAAGGAAAAGGAGGGGAAAAGAATAATAAAAAGCAATAAATTGTTATGCCTTTGTTTGCTCTTGATTGCCCCTTTATATCTATAAAACCTCTCCCCCTCTTCAAGAGGCTGCTATTTTTTGTAGGCAGTGTGTAGCAGAAAAGAACGGTCACTGACACTACTTGAGGCAACTGGATTTTAGTTCTTCCAGGTTTCTTTGTTCTGCATTTATGCAGCTTCACTTTAGGTATAGCACCCTGACACAGGAATAAGGAAGCACATAGATGTATACAAGTCCCTTTACTTCCTAGCTTACTGCAGCTCTTCTGCGCTGGTTTCAGGTGGAAAAACCTTGGTAGGTTTTAGTTGTTCCTGTTGGAGTTTGCACTGAAATAAGATGTGCTTCAATTAACACAGACCTGCATGACTTCTGCAACAGTTTGTCACATGGCTCACTTCAAAAAAATCAAGAGTTCTCCACATCTTCCTATCACACATGGCTCTCAGGGTAAGAGCTGGTTTGTGTCTCATGCAGCTGAAGCACCTCACCATTTAGGCAACCCCTCTCTGGCTGCTGCCTGAGGAAGTACTTCAAGAGGAGCCCGTGCTGGTGACCTTTCTCATCTTCTCCATCTCTGCCACACCTCACAGTGGAGATGTGACAATCAATAGATACTGAGAGAATAGGGTTTCTGATATTTCTTATTGAAGTCTTACCTTCACCAGAAAGAAACTTCTCCACCCCACTGCAGAGAGCCAGGGCTTAACGTTCCTTCCTCAGGCTCCCCATCTTTTCATCTCTACTGTTCCTTTAATGGCAGGATACACATGAAAACCCTCAAATATGTGCTTTCAAAACAGGCCAGGTAGATCTTCCCCAAAGCTTTTGTTTAACTTTGTGTTTATTTTCAATGAAGGTAAAAATATAGCCATAGGATGTTTAAAGGGAAAAAATCCTGCTGTGAGGAAAAAGGAGAAAAAAAAAAAACCAAAACAACCAAAACAAACCAAAACTGAAGGGTATCCTATTTGTTCCACAACGGTCTCATGGAGATGACCAACTTCACTGAACATGGCAGAGACAGGGTAATTATTTTTTTTTTTAAGTAAAAAGTAAATCTGGTTCATAGTCAGCTCCACATGCTGTTTATGAAAATCCTGTCTCACTCATCAGAAACACAATGTTTAATAGCTCTGAAACAGCTTAAAAACATCATTGATTAATATGGAACATTGATACAACAATCTCCGTTTGTCTTAAGCATTATTTCAGATATCCAATAGAAGTCTGGAAGAGATGAAATGAAGAGGTGTTGAGGATCCAGATTTATATCACTAAGGATTCCTTGGACACCCCATTAGCCATTCTGAGATGTGAAGGAAGGAAAAATATTTTTTTCCAATTCTCCCAAACATAATAACTAGAAAAGGATCTCATCACCAGACGTTGAAAATGAAGTTAGTATTGAGGCTTGGTTACGAAAGGCATTTGCAAAACATCCAAGAAGATAGAAATGTTTTTGTCATTCTCAAAATGAAAGACACCAGAAAAGCTGCTGTTAATCAGGAGGTAATGTAATTCCAAACACACCCTTTAGAATACTTATACTACCAGTGTGTTTAACAGTGATGCATGATTTTGGTTGCCCTGACTCCATGTAACCATCCCAAATTTTAAAAGGCTTGATGTTTAGAGGATGGAACTGAAACACTTGAAGCCACTTATTCAAAAATCTCAATTTTCTAGCATATTCAGCAATACCTGAAAGAAGTGAAGTGATGCCACCAGTTATCTGAGACTGCTTCCTAATTATCTCACTGTTTCTAGGATATGGGTGCTCAGAAGTGAGTTCCCTGAAGCACAGAGCTATCTGGACTAACATAACCTAGTTAGTTCAGACATCATTACCACTCCAGTATCAGCAGCCTGAGCTAATTTCTCCTCCTCAACAGAGCAAATTGCTCTAACTTCAGCAGATATACTCTTAGAATAAGAAATTGCCACTTTCTGTAGATATGGTGTACAACCTCTTCTTAAAGTTAGCTTTTAATGCGGGCAGAGTAAATCATCGTTAACATTTGTGTAATATACTGGGGATTTTTCAAGTGGTGACAGAATTTAAGGTATGCAATAAAACTTTAATTTTGCCTATGCAGGAATGAAATTGTGGAGCAACACTGTACATTTAGAAATGCTATCATTCATGGTACTGAAAGATCAAGTAGCAGAACTAAAGAGACAAGCAGATGCACTTAGAAAAAATCAGTGTATATAAGATATTTCTTTGATGACACATGCCTAGTTTCAGACTCTGAAGAGGTGACAGGAGAGGGAGGCCAGCTGCAGGGATGGAAAAGATGAGTGAAACAGAGATAAGGCACAGAGAAACAGGATAATATAAAAGATAATGATTGAATAATTGTGAAGACAGATATTAAGAGAGGAAGGAAGCATGGCAAAAACAGTGATGCAGTAACACTGTCTCATATATCAAGTATTGGATATCATAGTGAATCAGAATTTTTGATATAACACTTAAAAATAAATAAGAAAAGGAATGACAAAGCAATATAGCCAAGGCTAGAATAGTGGCAGAATGAAAGTATAGAAGGGAACACTGAAAAAGAGAGACAACATTTCAAAGAAGAAAAAGCATGGAAGAGAAAACCTTATGAATTTTTTCCTTTAATTAAAGTTCATCTCTATTCTTTTGCCTCAGTCAACAACAGTTGCTGCTTATTACTGATTTTTTTTTCTTTACTGTATTGGGGTGTTTTATCATTACTATTATTATTACAAAGCTTTGTTCAGTTAACAGCTGCTTTTGTTTTGCTGGCTCATTGTTGCTAGGAAGCATTTCATAAAGACTATCTTTGTTAGCAGGTACCCTCAGTACCAAATTTACCCATTGGGTGCTGGTCTCTCAAAGTTGGTAGGGCTGTACAACCTCGGTGAAGGACAAGTCCAATCAGGTAAGCACTCCACTGCATGATACATAATTTCCATCAAGAGACCAGGACATAGGACACAGGACACACTTTCCTGTCAGATTTGTGTCACTAATAATGAAAGGAGAGGTACTCAACAGAAATAAATAGGAAATGGCTTCCAGCCTGCTCTGCTAGGCCACAGCCAGAGAATATGTCTTCAAGGGGGAGTCCTTTCCACATGGAGCCTGATGAGAAGACACACTCCATCTGTACTTGCACTCAACATCATTAAGCCTCAGCTCCTTAAGGATGACAATACAGCTGCTGCGGTATCATTGCACCAGCTACGAATTGCAGACTGTCCCCAAAACAAGAGATGTGGAAGATGACCCAAGACTTTTTTCTTATTATTCCTCTTATTGAAATTCCAAGAACAAAACAGTGTGATCTTTATGGATATGATGGGCCTTGCATTGCAGGGGAAGGAGGGTGGCCCACAAGAAAAGTTTTACTTACAGCTTAAGGCCTAATAAGAGACTTTGTCTCCAACACGGATTGTGACTGTATCATTATGCAAAGAACTGTAATTAAACACATCAGAAACCAGGGCCCTCCATATAGAATTAAAAATATCATAGCATCCATGAATCAATCTAACTGAATTTTTGAGTCAGATATAATACAGAAAAGGTTGACATGTGCTCTGGGAATGACTGGTTTTCCAACAGGGAAGTTGATTGTTGGGTGAAAGTCTAAAGAATAAGGTTTTTTGTCTTATTCTTTTCCCTAAAGTATATTAAAAAAAGAAATAAACAAAAAGTGTGTTCTTGATCTAATTTAAACTAGGTCTAGTATGGAGTTATTACTCTACAAAAATAAGAAGGTAAGCAGTGAAATTAGCTCACTCTTTTTCATATTGTTATAGTCAGTTTCTTGGTAGCTGCTTCTCACAGCTAATTTAGCTGTATCTACAGTACCAGTTGATTATTCAGAAATTTCTAAGTGCTTTCACTGAATTGCTCATACTGAAACTACTGGATAATTTGGGCCCTACACCATTCTGAAACTCTGTAACAGACAGGGTGTTTCTTCCATACAAATGAAGCTGAAGCATCACATTACCATGAGCTTCACTCGCTGAAAGTTGCATTTATAGCAAAGGAGTCTGAAAGACTAAATTGTTTGAAAGTAGACCCAAAGCTGCAATTTTTTTAGCTGAAGAGAACTTTATCTTAATAGTTAAAACTCACACCTGCTCAGAGGACCATGCCAGGACCTTAAAATGAATTTATATCCTCATAATATTGCTATAAATTTAAGCAGTAACTTATCACAGGAGCCTTGATCTGGCTCTAGACCCAGGAATGAATTTCACTTGTAGTGAGTGTTGTGTGAAAGGAAAAAAATGTATGAGAAAGATTCCTCAGAACTAAGCAGTCTGGTAAGTTAAACAAGAGGATTGGCAGAGAGCCTGCTATGATTGGTCATATTGGATAAACAATGTGAGAAAAGTAATCTGAGATATTTTAAAAGCCATTCTAAATCCTTACCTAGAAACAAAGGAGAGATACACTACACTTCTTTGTGTTAGTCAAGAAGAAGTGAGGATATCGTTCTTCCATTCATGCTTTTGCTGAGGACCTGAATTTTCAAACATACTGAATTAAAGCCAGAGAAAAAAAAAAGCTCAGGAAAATCTGAGCTGTAGAGATACAAAACAAACCAGTGATAAAGGAAAAGAATGCATAATAGGATAACTATTAAATACTATTTTCCACCAATTGATATAACAGATACAGCTCTAATAGGATTAGAAAATTATAGTTTGACAAGGTATATCTGTGATATAGAACACAAAAAAACAAGAGCTATAGCTGAAGAAAAATAAATATGTTGAGTTATATGAGCCAAGCAAATAGATTACTAACTATCAAATAAATCAGATACCTAAAACCAACTTTAAAAGGTTTCACTGATCTAGAATTCAAGCTGCAAGACTGCTATTTCACACTTTGCCTGTGCTGGCAACTTCTGCAGAGATTTCTCTGCTTACACGAGTACTTCATGTCTTTATGCAATCACACAAACTACACATCCAAATACAGGTTGTACACTTCAAGCTTTTATGTGTGATTGGTGCCTGTAACAAATAAATGGATTTGAAGTAAAGGTTAAATGAATTATCATATTTATCTGGGACTCTGAGCTGTTACCAGGCTTTCCACAGGCCACCACTGTGCTTAGAAATGTGTTTTTCAAAGTAAAAGGTTAAGGGTTTTATACAGGAAGAAAAATAAAATCAAATAATCAACCAGTTCATTTGCTAAGTCAAGTAGTAAAGACACTTTATTCTTCAAAACCAGAATAGAGGTAACATGGTTTGTAAAATCCTGTATGAAACTAGGGAAAGTTGAGGGTTTCCTTTAAAACTTCATCTTTCAGTGGGAAATGCAACTTAACTTAACAAGGTAATATACATGCTTTTGATTGACCTTGCTTTTGTTTTACAGTGACATCGGATATTCTAATATAAGACTAGGACCAAGTAGAATAGAAAACAGACAGAAACTCTTCTTAGAAAAGCAGCAGATTTTGGAACTTAGGTTCACATTCGCAAGTACTCAAACATGAATTTCACTTCAGGAAATACAGCATACAATTACAATATAACTGTCCAAACATCACTCCTGTATGGCAACTGTGTTTCATTCCCCTATTACGCATGATTTCTGAAACTAGTTTCAGAGCTGTACTCTAGAAGTGGCTTCATTTCAAGTCATTGTGCATTGGGTATTACTAAACATAATAAAGCCCAGTTACTGCTGAATACGAAATGGCTGTTATTCATATATTTGCGGTGTTAGTGACAAGCTTACAATAAATTTGTGGTTAACCAAAGCAAAACTTAGTGTGTGATGCAAGAAAAACCTGAGCTAAGTAATTATCTAAAGCTTATATGCTATCAGCAGTGATAATAAATTCCTTTATTCACACAGAATCTCCATCTTACAGCTTAAATTTAAAGCAATATTTTGAAAGCATAATTGTAGCAGTGTACATTAGATAGAACCAGAGTCATCCTTCATTCTGCAGTATCTAGCAAAGCTTTTAAAAATGAGCTCTGAGTAGAAAAAAAAGTGTTGCAACCTATCATAGCCTAAGTGTACAGACCTTCTGCAGAACGTGAATCCATAACAAGAAAAATAGTAGGCTACCTGGTTTTACTTGGTTTTAAATATTCTGCGTGCTTTTTATAAATTGCTATTGTTATGAAAAGGAGCAATTGTGACACGTTGTCCTTCATTTTCCCCCAAGTATTAATTTCATAAGTTTTCATTAAATACAAGCATATGAAGCTTACAGGAGCATGGGCATGAAAGTATATACTGTGGCACATACAGGTGTTCACATTATTTTTAGGAGAGGCCCAGTACATCTATAAGTAAACAAATTTGAGGGTTCCAATTTCCGTCTAATTTGAGGAGAAACCAATACATAAATGAAACATAAACTGAGGTAAAAATAAGTGCACACTTCCTGGACCAAGCTATCTTTTCTCATCCTGCAAACCATAATGCTCCACAAGGATAATGGTAGTTAACTATTTCAGCCATGTACAACAGATAAAATGCCTGAATCAATATTTCTGAATGTTAATGTTAATTTGATTTCACCATATGCCACAGCAACTTATGGGTTTCTTTATGACTTTGCATCAGAATAAATAAAGATTTTAAATCTTCCAAGTAAAACTTCACAGATTTCTCCTAAGGGAATCCTATTATCATTACTGGGTTTTTTTGACAGGCTCAGTGTGTGAAGCAGGCTTATCATTTCATTACTCCAGGACATTAAATTGTGCAGCAGAGTGAGTGCACTCCCCTCTTGGTGTGTTGAGTCATGCAGCGTCTATGCTGGGTTTGCAAAATTCCTTTATCTCTGGTAACCTCTGTGACCCACCCCAGTGACTGACTGGCACCTTCACTGTGTGGGGTTAGGATACCTCCAGGCTTTCACTTTGAGGAGCTTTTGTAAACCATTCTTTTAAAAGCTGAACAAGGCCTCCACAATTATGAAGTAATCCAGGAAACTTTTCTGCCTTTCTAAATTCTTGCCCAAGAGCCTAGTGTCAATGAAACTATGTGCCTAAATGAGCTCCATTACAAAAAGAGATAAACGTTATAATTGTAGTGTTAAGCTGACCTGTGATTACCTGAATTGAGTCTGACACAGATATGCTTCATGCTGGAAGTTGCAGTGGCCACTGGCAGATTATTAAACCCTGGCAACTCAGCAAACATTTTCATTTTAATTGTATCAAAATGATGACCCAGTTCAAATTTTCACATTTTCATTATCTGTGTTGGAAACATCAGCAGATAATGTTGTCAGTAAAATCAGCTGTTTTAGCCACAAAACCGAATAGCCCAGGGCAATGGTGGCTTCTTTCAATTAGTGCTTTGCCTTGCGAAAGTTGGCCCACGCATAAATTGGCATGAACAGTCATTGAGCTAAATCAGATGAGGCTGAACAGCCAAACACCTGAGAAGAGATGATATTTATCCTGACCAACCTGAAAAAATAAGCTGGGGGGGGGGGGGGGGGGAACCAACCCAACCTTTTTTTTTCTTTTTATTAACAGTAATATAATAATCTGCCTAATAATTCTGCAAGGCACAGACTTCATCAGTTTCTACCTGCTTTTTAAAATAAATCTGCAAATACAACCTTAAAGAGTAAAAAATTGTATACCACCATCTAATTTTTGGCTGTGCGTGAAAGATGCAAGTTTAAAGTATGAGACATACATGAAGTTACTTATTTTTAAATGTGTTCTTTCATTTCCATCCTTCAGAAATTACACGCTATTTTACAGTGTGAGCACACCTGAAAAATGAAGAGACAAGGGGAAGATAGCAGTTCCCTGCCTATCCACAATAGTTGCACATTGTCTTAAGAAAAATAAAAGATATTGCACAAAACAAATTAACAAAAAACAGTAGCCACAATCTTCCGGTAAGAGCAAGGTAATGTAAGCCTACAGCCACAAACCCTGCAGGGCTTTTGAATCACATGATTAGGTTGTGGTAACGTATATGTGTTCATTTGAAACAAGGTGGCACTAATATACACTAATGTGGTATTTTTTGGTACCAAAAGAAAGAAAATATTTTTTGAAAATATAATAAAAAAATGAAATAGAATAACAAAAAAAATATTGATCTGTTCTATATGAGATGTATATGCTACTACAAAATTAGGAAGGAATGAAATATAGCAAATAGCATAGGACAACTTTCCATCTTCCCAATGTCCTGGATCCTAGTGGCCAAAAGCTTCAGGATATTTCTGATTAGCTCAGACCATATTTTAGTATCTTCATAACATGCCCTGTGAGAAGCCATGCCAATTTCAAGCTGCCTGTACAGTAAATAAGGAACTAAGAGGTCACTATGCGGATTTCCATATTGCATTTCTCCCTGTTTACCAGCGTTCCCCTCTGCATTTGTTGTGTTGGATCTGTAAAGTGCTGCCCTTACTTACTGAATCTACCCGATCTCGCAACCCAGTCTTCCTGCTCATCCTTCTCTCGGGAATACCTCTCCTCTGCACTCCGAGCTCTTCAAATTCCTAATCTACTGATGAAATTGTTCCCTGCTGCAGTATTGCACTATGATAACTGATGACGAAGTAGTTGTCAGGCATGACTGTTTTTCTGGATTCTGTTTCCTTTCCTGAGGCCTGGCACTGGTGGAAAAATCAAAGTGACTGTCATGACACTTCTTATTTTCTATAAATACAGATTTTCATATCGAAGATTAATCAAAAGTTATATTTTACATGTGATTTCATCACAAAAGAGGATTTTTAGGTTTCATGATTTTGTTGTTTTGCTTGTTGATTTATTTTTTTTTCAAATGGCTAGAAAAAGGGCACTTAAGACATGGACATCTTAGAATCATGGAATAGTTAGGGTTGGAAAGGACCTTAAGATCATCTAGTTCCAACCCCCCTGCCATGGGCAGGGACATGTCCCACGAAACAATGCCACCCAAGGCTCTGTCCAGCCTGGCCTTGAACACCACCAGCGATGGAGCATTCACAACTTCCCTGGGAAACCCAGTGCCTCACCACCCTCACAGTAAAGAATTTCTTCCTCATATCCAATCTAAACTTCCCCTGTTTAAGTTTGAACCCATTACTCCTTGTCCTATTGCTACAGTCCCTCATGAAGAGTCCCTCCCCAGCATCCCTATAGGCCCCCTTCAGATACTGGAAGGCTGCTATGAGGTCTCCACGCAGCCTTCTCTTCTCCAGGCTCAACAGCCTCAACTTTCTCATCCTATCTTCATATGGGAGGTGCTCCAGTCCCCTGATCACCCTCGTGGCCCTTCTCTGGACTTGTTTCAACAGTACCATGTCCTTTTTATGTTCCTTAGCTACTCAATGACATTTTGCATTGGTATTTCCAAGACACATTTACACATGAAAATGGCAATATATTTCCATATTTTATCAGTCATTATACTCCTGGCATTCTTCTGCTAAACTTTGTTTTCGAGAAGTTTCCTCAAAGGCAGCCAAGTGTGCAAGTTCCCTTTTATTTCTGAATTCCAAAAGGGAATATGGTAAATGCCTGCTCTGCTTTTTATGAATTCATAGTTTAAAGTGGAGATAATCCACATGATCTAAGGAAGAAAAACACCCACTTCATGCAGGTGTGTGGGCACGGCTGAGTTTCACTGTGCTGCCAGAAATCTAACACAGGCCTTGAGACTTACGCTTACTGGATAAATATGCAATCCTTCAAATGATTTTGCATCCAATATATCACTAACTTATAAAAGTAAGCACATAAACAAAAAAAAAGGTACCTGCCGCGTAGTGTAGTCTTCAAAAAGCCTTGGTACAGTAATGATTTATCCTGCTTAACAAGGAGAAAATAATGCCTAGTAAACAGTTGTTAACACCTCTTACAAGCCTCCAAAACAATATTTTTTTTGCTCAGTGATGGAAGAATTCTTCACAGGTTTTCTTCACACAAAATCTCTAAGCAGTTATCCAAGATCTGCATGGTTTTTTTTTTCCTCCAGCATTCTTCCTCCTTCTGTTTGCTATTCTACTTGGCTCTGCTCTTGAGTGTTAATAAAAGGTGCCATCCTAAAACGAAAAGTTTAATCAAGAGCATATAAATTTGCTGATGTGATGGTATATCAAACACAATGGCTGGTAGAGCATGCTTTAAAGAAAACCCACAAACATTCTGTAATACCTCAAACATATACTGCACTAGAGTGGTTTGCATGCTAGCATGAGAGAATAAAAATGGGGGAAAAAGATCCAAACAAATAGAAACAAAGTCAAAACCAGCAAATCAAACAAATGTGAGTAATAACTGCTTGTTTCCTGATCTGACCGAGTTACTGTTTCTCCGTCTACTCCTGGGCATCTGCTGCTCTGGGAGGGATTATTTGCTCAGGTGCAGTAGTGCGTGAACACAGGTAGCCAGCTCAGGCCACAGGCTTTTTTTTTTCACATGTATTGGTGTCCTACCTAGTGAGCCGTCTTACGACAAAAAATATTAGGATACTACAATATTAACCATGGGTAAAGGCTGTTCAAGTGTGGCTTTATTGTTTCTGGACAATGATTCCAGGTATTTATGCCGCATAATACCTGATCTAATAGATACGGCCAGATCTATGTTTCTTCTCTGGAGTCATATCTGGCTTTATGTCACAGCTGTACTCACATTTGTCTGTACCTACTGTGGTCTCAAACCAAGGATTCTTTTTACCTTACCAGACCCGATGCTGTGCATGCATGGCACATGGGGAGAATGAGAGACTGGTGATTGCCAACAGCCAGTATGGTTAATAGAAACGTTATATTCTGATTCGCAAAGCAGCATAGTATTCTTTTGACAGTGCTCTCTCTCAGGTCCTTTGCAACCCTAACTATTCTATGATTCTATGAAAGTGTTGGAAAGACCACTTCTACCCATTCATTTTAATACATTTTAATCTTGTGCCTTACTTTGTCACACTTATTTAAACTTACTCCACAAGTCCTCCCATTGATGTTAAAATGTCAGTGTACAGGGATCAGGCTACTTTGAAGATTCTTCCAGAAAATAGAGCAATTTTATCTCTATAAATTTTATTATCTCATACAGATAAAAAGCTTCTTCAAACAAATGCTCAATAGAACAGTTATCATAAGAAATTATGTGGCAGATAATGATTTTAATTTATTATTATTATTGCCTTTTCATATTCCTAAACTGTCTATTAAGACAGACGAATAATCTCCCCTTAACCAATGTCAAATAATCTTCATGTTACTAGCTTTCTAAAATAGAGGTTCTCACAATAAAAGAAGAATTGCAAACAATACATGACTCTGTGTTTTCTCTCACAACAGAAATGAGTATCTGGTTGTCACAAGGAGTGCCTGCTAAACAGCAGGTCTTGGTAGGGTGCAGAGCGATGTGTGGGAGCACACCGGACAATTGGGGAAAGGGTTTTTTTTGCATAAGACATGCTTGTATCAGTATATAATAGCATGATTTTTTTGGTAACTCTTCTCCTAATAACAATCTTCTGCTGTTTACAGTTCTCCATTACCATATCATGTTTCTCATCAGACTGCAATACATCTGAGATAGGATTTGTGTCTAGCTGATCTTTCTCTAAGGCATCTAAGATACTACAGGGGTGTTATAAGTATTTTTAATTCTTTCTTCTCTCTAGCCATATCCTCATATCTCTTTATGAACTGCCACTCTTCAGAAATTGTGGTCTTGAAGATTTGCCACTTCCCTGTTTCTCTGTGGTGTTATACTCTGCCTCAAATTCAAGCAACTAAATTAAGTCAGTAGCATCCAGCTTCTCTCTAGGCTTTCACCTGCTGCTTCATGGCACAAAAAAAGAGCAGTTCTCCCCAGTCTGCAGCTGTGGGCTAATTATCTCTGGTCTGTCAGCAGAAAATTTAAAGAAATACTCACTTTTACCCTTCTTTTTTTTTTTTTTCTTTCCTGTTAAGTAAACCACAGGCCAAGTGCTCTCCATTTAATTTTCAATTTAACCCCACAGACTTCAGAGCCTGTACATAATAGCTGAATTTAGTTGAGTAGATTATGATTTACCTAGTTCTTCTCCCTGGGCACTACATGGGGAATTCATGGACCACATCTGGGTCTCTGGATTTCACTACAGAAGTCAGACACCTAAAATTTAGGTTTGAGCATTGCCATGCCTACAATTCTTTCTGCATCTGGAGCACTGAGACCTACATCAGCTGTGCCTAAGGCTGCTTTTCTCCCACACCCCTTCAGACTGAGGTTTCCTGCCCCACCTCAGCAAATAAATGGATAAAGGTCATTAAAGACACAGAGTCTCTTCCTCTTTCAGATTATAAACATATAGGATGGTACCTCTGATTTTAGGGCGAAATCAGCCTTATTTCTAGGGATACAGAGTTTTTCTAAAAGCATGAGTTTGGTAAGAAGTCTAGTAATCGTAGTAAAAAGTTAATTATTCCTCTTCACAGCAGCAGGAAGGAATTAAACTCCCCAATTAATTTGATAGGTGACAGCTTCCTTTAACGACCCACTTAAACATGAAACAATAAGGTGACCCAGAGTTTACACCTGTACTATTGAACACCACTAAAAGAAGCATATGGAGCAATGCTGAATTATTTGTTGGCCTAGCAGTAATTTTATTCATGTTGCCATGGGGAATACACTGCTCATTAATTAGCTTACTCATCCTTAATTTTATTTTTTTTTTCCTTAGCTTGTAAATAGACATTTCTAGGTTAAATCAATCATTTCTCAAGGATCTGATGGTTTGTCTATCATAGAAATGGTTATGAAAAATGGTTAACATTGCATTGAAACTGTAGTGTTGTTATTGAAAATGTAGTGTTGTTATAGAAAATAGTTAACATAGAAAATGTTAACTTTGTCATAGAAATGGTCAACACTGCATTAAGCAGCTAAAAATTATTATCTCTTCTAAAGGAAAAGAAATCAAAATCTGTCCAAATCTTACGGAACTAATTCTAAAATAGCAAGACAAACCAGGCAGGCTTTCATACACTTCTTTTCCACCTTGTAGTAGAGAACTGAAAGCAGTCATAGACACCTAAGCAAATGAAGCCCATGGAAAAGACATATGGCATAGGATACATTCTGTGATTGCCTGGATGTTAAATACTGAAGACATCTGAAAATGTCATCTGTGAATCTTGACTGTTGGTGGGAACATCTCTCACCCAGAGCTAAGCTTTTTGAAGTGCAAGGCCTCAGCTGTTTCCTTGGCACTTCCTGCTGACATCCTTGTCTCTGATGCCAGCGCCAGCTCTGCCTCTTTCAGGATAAAGTGTGTCTTTTACATGAATATAGATTTTATTTATTCATCCTTAAACAATGTTCTTCTCTTGCTCTGTTTTTCCAACTGTCTGTAATGTCATTAGTTTCAATAAGCTCAGGGTTGTGACTTATAAAATAAAGTCCCCCAAATGCTCCAATGGGATGGGATTTTCTTCAATTATTGTACATTTTGCAAAATTGTCCCAGCTGTCTGACCATTAGATATAAGCTAGCTCATTCTGGCTCTAAGTGATAGAAAATGCACATGTAAGTTGAAATCATAAGATATCTTTACAGCAGTCTTCCTTTCTGCCTTTTCTCTTGTTGAGAAAAAGAAGGCTATTGATTTCCTATTATTTATTTTCCACTGTTCTAATTTTAAGCCCTTTGTGGTTATACGAACCTTAGGGGAACTAAAATCACAGAGCTGAGAAAGGGTTAAACAGGTTTTTAAGCAAAAAAAATGTGTCCAGACTATTTGAAGCTTTTAAAATACCATCTAAAAATCAGTATATAGGAGTCAGCACCGGCTCAGCAACTGAACTTAGAAAGCAATGCTTTCAAAAGAGCACTTTATTGTTGAAGTACTCTGAAAGTGTATTTTAAAACATCTGGAGCTGCAAAAGCTGTAAGACTGAGACTGTTCATTACAGGAAGAGGCAGGGGATGGCAAGCAGCCATGGGATCAACAACGTAACACCTGGTTTCTGACCTAAAGTGACTAAGAAACTGAAGATCTCATCATTGGCAGCCGCAGCTCCCCTGCAACATGATATATTCTCTGATGTAGTTGTCTAATGCTCTTTCTAGGCCTCCTGTAGTCACTCTCCCCAGAAAACGATCCCTCTGAGTTCTTTCTTTCCTTCTAGAAACTGGCAGAGAGATGAGAAACAAAGCATGAAAGATGGCAAATAGGTATCAGCGGGGGGAGCCTCTCTCCCCTTGTAACGACCAGCCAGCATGCCTATTGCTCCGAAGCAGAAATTCAAGTTTTGTCTTTAAAATCACCAGGCATTTCCTAGACCTCATGGACTCCCTAATTTTACCTCCATTTCCACACTGTAGCATTCACACTTCCTGCTACAGGGGTCTAACTGCACCAAACGTTTCTCAGTCTGACAGAAGGATTGCTTAGAGGCATCATGTATTTGTTTCAGTCCTACGCACTTCCGTACATTTCTTGGTGTAGACGTGTACAAAGTCAGTGGGAATTATTCCTGTGTATGCCAAAGCTGAATATGGCCCTAGATTTACTGTGTCATCCAGCATTTGTAACGCAATAGCATTTGTTAAAGTGCTAGTGTGAAGTGCAAGTGGATTTCAAACAGCTGTAGTGCTGCCATATGCTGCCCTTTGGTTAAGTCATGACTTAAAGTTCAGCTTCCCATTTAGAGCAAAAAATGACAGATTCATCTTTTCAGATCTTCAGAATGAGCCAGGCTTTTTGCTGTGCCTTTCCTCATCTAAATCCTTCAGATGGACTGCTGCTGACGCCTCCCCCTGATGTCAGACCCAGTGGATACCTCAATTTCTGGAAAACAAACAAGCAAAACCCACCTCCTGATGGAGTTCACTGTCCACCATCAAGGAAGCGTTTGGGATCTCGGCCCAAGCCAAAGCTCGGAGAACTTAAAAACATACATATTGCCAGTAAGACCTGATCTCCCACTAAGGACACCAGCTGGGTGGGGGACAATGTAAGGGGCAGAGCCTTCGGACAGAATTAGGGTATGTAGATGGGCTTGCAGGTATCTTCTGAACTATGGGCCATGCCCTCCATATTAAAGGATAATTCCCTAATGTCAGGTTTTGGGATATCTTTGATCCGCCTCTCTTACTGAACAGTGACAGGATAATGCCACTGCACAGTAACTGATGAGGCTGGACAAGAAGGGTTAGAACCTGATCCCCAAAACTGCTAGTTCATGAATTTTAGTATGTTAGAGGCTCTTCTGAGCAGCAGTGGTTCAGCTACCAAAAATGACAAAACTCCAACACAAAAGAACGACAGACTCAAAATACCTGGCAGGGTACTAACTTGAAATCATAGATCCATATTTCTGTTCAGAGTCATGTTGGATATGTATTTAAACTCAGGACTCCTACACCCCTGGTGAATGACCTAAGCTGGAAGGCAAATGCATGTTTTTAGAGGTGACAGACGTGATGACAGTCTAACTGCCAGCAGGAACCCTTGGTACCCGGGAAAGGACCCACACTTTGCCCCAAGTATGATCTTGTCTACAAAATATGGATTGAAAAATAAGGCAAATTTCTAGTACAGGGGTGATTCATGTGGGTTTTTTTTTAGAAAGAAAAAAAAAAAGTTGAATTAAAAGACATATTTGAAAGAGGAGTTTTATGCACCAAGTTGGAAGATACAACAACGGAGTATTCAGAGAAATATTCCCTCTAATGCATTAAAAAGGAAACACCCTGATTTTGCAGTAGAGAAACATGGAGAGAAACCTCTTAAGCTTTGTGACTACAGCTAAAAATATAATCTTTTCTTTCACAATAGGATGCCTACGAGATGCTGAGCAGTTTTAAATCCTACTACTATTAATGCAAGCTTAAAGTTCTTTTCACCATGCAAGATGTTTTACACAAGCAGTTTCCCACAATGCTGTGGACACAGATATTGGCCATGATCAGCATTCAGACTCTTTCATATGCAGTTTCTTCTCAGCTATTCTAAGATTACACCATACAAAAAAGCCATGCAATCTCTATATATAGCAAACTATATATATTCCCTCTCTCTTTGTTTTTAAAGGATAAAGCAGAGCTAAGGGAGAGTTCAAAATACAGAAAAAATAATTAAAAAATAATTGTTTGGGGCATGGAAAATTCACCAAACGGAAATAGTCTGAGGAGCATGGGTACTATAAGAGTAAGAATGAGATGAATTATTTTTTTTAAGATAGAATATGCTAAGAAGTGATACAATTTAAGAGTTGATTTCTCTGTCTCAGAAGAAATAAATAGAGAGTTTCAAAGGTGGGAAGCTAAAAATTGATCAAAGAAGACACTCTTTTATATGATGTGTGACTGAACTATAATACTCACCTCCACAGAAAGCCACTCATGCCTAAAATTTAGGGAGGTTAAAAAAATCAGAATTTGAATATTGATTAAAAGTGCTTGGAGTTCTGATTTTCACTGGTTTTAAAGAAAAAGAACTTGGTACACTCAAAGATTATGTGTATCTTAAAGCGGCTGGCAATGAATAGCATTTTTGCAAGAGCTATTATTTCTAAGAGACTTGGAAACGTTTCTAAATGGATTTTATATTTTGTGGTGATTTAATTGCCACCTGATTCATGGCTGTCAATTGGTGAGTGATCAGGGGCCAAATTCTTCAGGGCAATGAAATCAGTCAACTGCATTAGTGAAAAACTCCACTTCAGGCTTAAGAAATCAAGTTTGGGTCAAATGCTGTTCTAGGATCTGGCAGTAATGTTAAGTGGAGCTGTCAAATAACAAATAGGGAGTGTAAGCCTTCCAAGACCTCCTTCTGCAATCCAGAAACAGCCTCTCCTGAGAAGCCTGTGCCCACCTGTGTCTGCAGAAGATGCTGCTGTGATGGTTGCAGCTATTTCTCACTGCCCCTGTGATTCTCACCTCCCATGCAGTTTCCAAAGGTTTAATTAAGCCAGATCCTCCTCATTGTTTCTTGTAAAGCACGGCCGGCGAAGCGCTCAACAGTGGTACAGCCGATGAACTAAGGCACTCCAAAAGCCCTGGATCTGCCCCCCATATACCTTCCTTACATGAGCAGCCCACTTCCAAGAAATCTTTTGGTTCCCAAATGGTTGCTGTCACAGCCATGAGCAGAAAGCTGAATGACTGAAGCACCACTGCTCAGAGCTTTGGCCCTGAGTTTATCACATGCTTGGTGCTGCAGTGAGGGCTATGAGAAACTCCCATTTTGTGCAACAGGGAGCAGCTCTTCTCTTTGAGAAGGAATGATCAAAGTGCTGGGGATTGCAGCCTAACCACCTCCTCTCCACCTCCCTGCAAAAGCCTGAACAGCCCTGGGTAATCCCTCACTGCTGGTGACTGAAAGAGAGAAAACAAAATCAGTCCTTACAACTTTTGTGAGCAGGGATGATTCCTTTTTCTGGACCAAGGTGTACTGGTGTTTTCATCTGTCAGTAATGCGGCACAATTAAAATGCAGCGGCAAGATATCTCTCAAAAAACTGATCCAAAAATAAGTTTCATCTGGATGTTTGTAAGCACTGGTCTATTAATGGTGCCTTGAGTGAGGGGATGCTGTGGAAATGTTGCAAGCAATCAGCTACACAGGAAAACAAGTGTTGTATAACTTGATAAATATAGTTCTGATGCTATCTTTGAAATATTTACACTGGGTGAAAAATCCAAAGGAAAAAAGTCTGCTGTTTCAAAATGCAGCACTAGAAGGGGGTGGAAGGGAGCTGGCAAAGGGATTTATGTTTCTCCTGCAGGAACAATGACTTCAGATAAATCCCTTGTATTGTGTGCAATCACATAGGTTACACCTACGGTGGCCAAAGCATCCAGACTTTAGTTTTACCACTGCTCGTCATAAGACACTGAAGGGACAGAGCTACATAAATAAACCCCAAGCTGGCTACCACCAGGCTGGTGCACCAACAGTAAAACTAGCAGCACTTCCTGCTTCACAATATTGAGCTGACTTAAGGAAACAAAACAAAACCAAATACTGGGTTTTATCAAAAGTCATTCTGTCTTTCAAATATGCTCACTTAATTTTGGGCTGCACACCAATCACCTGTTTCTTAATTGTACTTGAATGGTGCCTTCCAAAGTGAAGCGCTTACACTTTTCTGACAGATATTTTAATAGATTTTTTTTTTTTAACTTATAAGAAACAAGACAAAATATTCTGAGGTATTTTTAGCTTAATGCATTGATGACTGGAAATGTAAAACCAACCAGACTGAAATGAGCTATATTTAAATTGTATTTAGGAATCTTACTGCACGCTATTTTCCTTCAGATGCAATTGAATAAATACAAGAGGAAGAGATAAAGCCACATAAAAATTCAAACTAAAGCTGACTGGAAAATAAGGGGCTTAGAAGAAAACACAGTCTTGGTACAAGGAATGTTCCTGTGTTTCATCAGAATTTATTCATTTTTTCTTTCATGAAAAAGTTGTCATAAGCTAAAATCTAGAGCCAGGCATATAAAAGGAGGAAAGCCTAGGGCAACATTTGAAAAGAAACTTTCAAGGTGAGCAACTTAAGCTTTGTCCAAAAGTGAAACCTTATCTGAGAAGATATGAAGCCCCAGAAAGGGCATTAGGACTGACAGGGCTGGTGCACTGAGCAGGTAATCAGGGCATGGCATTAGGGTGTGTGATAAACAGGCTGAAGGAAAGCAGTCACTGTTTTCTCAATAGTGGAAATTTGAGAGAAGTACCTCCAGGCCCAGCAGTATGCATATGGAATAGAACTGACTGCAGGAGCAGGAAGGAATGCGTTTAAATATTAGAAAAGAGGACAAAAAGACAAATTAAAATGTGATCAATCTTTATTAGACATTGCTAGTAATCCAACCCACTTTTAATGAACAGATACAGCAAATTGCCAATGATGTTCAATAAAATACAAATTAGAATTCTTATGGCATTTAGTAGCAGTCTTTTATAAAAGCTGTCATTTTTGGTATGCTTTTGAGTCCAGTCTTCATAATATTCAGGACAGCTCTGTTATAAAGCACTTTCTTACAGCTAAGAGGTATAACAAAATCTGCATGAGTATTGCTTATGTATGCGCAATTCTGAACTATGATAAGTAGGATCAGATATCAAACTGAACTATGCTAATTTACATCCACTAAAGGTCTGATGTAGAAGTAAACATTCTCCCACCCTCAATGGATTCCTTATATTCCTTATATATTCCTTATATTAAATTAATTGCACTTTTTAGCAGCCTAAGCACATGAGGCTCTGTCAACACACTTACGAAAACACAAGTCCTGCTCCAGAGGTTATGACAGCTATGCACAAAGTTCTCTGCTGCTTAGACTTTTAATAGTCATACAGTTATTCAGTTCTTGCAGATCCTTGATCTATTTTTCACAGGATCCCAGCTTGCAGGAAACACTAAGCTTCTGGTCTCGGTTCTCCATCCCATGCAGGCTCTCTTCTCAGGGTCTAGCAGAACAACCTGGCCTCCTCACCTGCTCAAAACAAAGCCAACACTTACCAAATGCTGTGTTTACTTGCCTTTCATCTGTCAACATTTTTCTTCTCCTTGCTGCTGTTTTCCACTGAAGCCTTTACAAGAGTTGCAAAGACTCTGTCTCTCAAACTACCTCCACAGCTGGGCCTGTCATCTTGCTCTGATTTCTCCCCATGATTTTGTCATTATAGATATCTCGGGGTCTCCTCCTCAGGAAGTCACTCCTTCTTGCACATCTTCCCTCTCACCTTCTCCCTCTGTTCCACAGGTTTTCCTCAAGGAACAACCTCCTGCAGCATCCCTTCCTCATCCTTACCACGCGTGGACAGACTTTCGGCCCTGTTTCACAAGAGACACCAGCCCCCATTTGCCCTCACCTCACTCATCATCAGGAGAGCCAGGCACGGGCAAGGATATTGCCTGCATGCTTTTTCCAACAGGAACTCCAGCTCCACCATCAACCCCATGATTTTATCTGTAGGGTGACTCCTATGGGCTGAATTATGCCTTAATTAAGCATCAAAGTATTTCTGTGAGTCATGTGAAAGATATTATTTTACTTCATAGATGATAGCTCAGCTAGCTGAATCCAGCACCATTCAGATTATGAATGGCACAATCATGAACACACTGTGGTATATCCTTCAACACCTATCTTTTTCCAAAACAAATATTACCTGATTTCTGGTCTGATGTTTCATGTAATGACATGTGAACTGTCGAATGAGCATGTTTGGTGCTTTTAAACCCTGGGATTTTTCCCCATCAAAATGTCTATTGTGGCTATGAAGATGGAGAGTGTCTCAGAAAGACAGAGTTTTCATTTTCCTTTATTTTGCTAACCACTACACAATTTTAAGCTTTTCTGCAAAAAGAAAATTTACAGTGCCCATATAATCAAAACGAGCGTGCTGCTGACTGAGTGAACATTTGATCAATGCATCACAGCAAACCTATAGAGAAAGGCTAAAGAAAGAGGTATAATGTTTTAAACCTAGGCAACAAGATTGTTAGGCTTATGTTGTGAGGCACTATTTTGTGTAAGAGATTCTTATTCTGCTCTAGATGTATAACAACTGTAAATTACAATTTTATTTTCCACTTAGCAGAGCCTATTGACTCAGGCTGGTTCTTGTCAGGAACCAGTTTCATAACAAAGGCAGTAAATTCCGATTTTGTGCTTATTTGATAATTAATAGTGCAGCGTCAGCAGCAGTGCAAAATGCAAGCATTTTTTTTTTCCTCTACAAGTTACAGAAGATTGGTTATAAGTCAGTGACTTTATGCTTAGCGTCTAAGGCACATATCATTTTCTACAATGAGTATAGCAGACTCGGTGGAGGTTCCGTTATGTTTGCTGAGATATGTATGCAAGGACCTCCCATCAACCCAGCCTCCTTGTCCCAGATTATAACTATACAGATACAGCTACACCGGCAACCATTTTTTAACACCCCAGTTGAGACACTGTTTATAGCAACACTGTTTTTCCCTTATAAAAGTGACAAAAATAGGGGTGTGTGCGTATCAGTATACAAGCTAGATATAAATAAATAATTATATAATGTTTATCATAGATGGAAAAACGGGACACTAATGAAAATGCCATGTAAACTTGACACTATTGAATTATTTTTCTTATCACCACCTTCCAGTATTTACCAAGGCCTAAAATAAAAACAATAGCCTAAGCCTTTACTAAGCTAGTCACAAGTCTAACAGATGGCTGTATCAGACAAGCTTTTAGCATAGACCAGACCCGAACACCACACAGCTATTAACAATGTGGTGACCCTCAAAACAACCCACTGAGATGAGCAAGTGAAATTGCCCATGTGCAAGCACAAAGCAGGGGGTGAAGTCTCAATTCAGCCAAGCATGTGTGTGCCTCCAAGTATGCAAGACCACTTCCACTGAAGTGATTTACAGTGATTTACATGCAGGATTAGGCCTAGGTGATTTACTGAGAAGTCAGAGGGTGCTCACATGCTCTACCACGGGGACTTAATGCCTTCTGCTGGGCCACATAACTCTCCCAAGGACATCTGTAACAGTCAGGAGATGAACTTAAGTCACTATGTGACTTTAGCCCTAAAGTCAACTTCTAGCAGGCTCTGGTAACAGTACCTGTAAAAATAAGCTCTGTCAGCAAGAAGCAATGCCAGCTCAACCATTCTTTAGGGCTTTCTGTAAGTCCCATTTCAGAACACTTGTGCCACAAGTGAAGCGGCAAGTGCCACTTGCAAAATATACAGTGCCTTTGCCATATATTTTTCAATTATGAAGAAAATAAAAAAAAAATTGACAAATGGGAATTGTGTGACCATTGTATGGCCATATCTAGCTGCCCTTCTTCAATGAATATCTTATGACAAATTGGCATCTATTGTTACAGCCACAAATGCATCTTTGTCCTCTGTAGAGGACAAAGTTACTCCATGGATGTTCACACCATTTAAGCACTGCTAACAAACTGAAAGAGGCTTTACTTTCAGTAAGGAAAAGGGCTGGGTTTTGCAAAAGAATGAAGGTGTTATTTATTGAGAGAATTGGCTGTCCTAGTGAAAATCACAGCAACACAACCACAGAGCTTGCATTAAGGCTTGTGTCACCTGCACATGTTGGCCCCCATCTCCCTTAAGGTGCGGTAAAGCATGGACAGGATGATGCATGGCTCTATTGAAAGAATCATGCAGAGATGTTTTGACTTTGCAGCATTTCAAATCCTCAGCCATTCTCCAAACGTCTCCCACCTCCTGTCCCTCCTCACTCAGCCCTGCCATCCCCAAGCTTGTCGTTCCCCCTCCTCAGGAGCAGCAGTGACAGCAAGAGCACCCAGAAGGCTTCACGTGTATTTTTATCTCTGACTCTACCCACAGTATAAACCCACACCATAATGTCTGGCAATTACTTGTGTGCTAAAGCTAGCTGACTTCCAAGACCCCATGTGTTTTGTAAAATCTGCTGATATATGTAACAGAAAGCCCTGTAAAGAAGTAGGTTAACAGAAGCTAGTATATTATAAGATTTCTTCCCTATAAACCACTAGGAATAAGGGTGGAGAGCTGGGAGAGAAGGGGGGAGGAAGAAAGGGAGGGAGGAAAGGACAGGCAAAGGGAGGCAGACTTGGTGGCTAATTTTCATCTTCTAACGAAGAAAAAAAATCACAAAACAGAGAATACTTAAAAACAAGGTTTCCATAGGAAAAAAATATTTTATTTTTTTAAGAACAAATTCAGTTTGAAACAGACGTGGAATGTGATTTTTATAATTTTCGTTTTCTGGGAACTAATTGCAATGTGGAACTAAAGCAGATTTCAAACTTATGACTGGCTAGTTTTAAAACAGAATGAAACAAACAAACAAAAAACAAACAAACAAAACCAAAAGGAAATATTTATAACTCAAGCATAATACTGTGTTACTTACAAACTGGACAAAGAAATTCTTAAATAAATATACCTGGTACACAATTTCAGCACAAATATGCGGCAATTTGGCAACCTTTTATACCATTTTTTTCCTCAATACAGTGCAAAGGGGAATGACACTGCCTTTAAACAAGCTGTAGCTAAATACATTGCAAAATTCAAATTTTATACAAAACATCTTGCTCGGACTTTATAAAAAACCAACATTGCTCTATATACACAATCTGGTTAAGAAAAGCCATTTTTGTCTTGTTTTCATGTGGGATTTTTTTTATTATTCTTTAAAAAGGTGAGTAAGGCTACTGTAACACCCCAAATCCATATACAGTAAATCTGAACCTATTTACAGCATCTTCACTTAGATATGATGGTGCAAATTCCAAGTCGGTTGACTAGGGATGATCATACAAGCAAGGCATTTACAGTAACTTTTCACAGCTGGACCAACGTCAAAGAAAGGAACAGTTGGTAGATTGTCAAAATTCTGCACCAGACACAAAACAGATGCACGGTACATTTTTTCTTTCAATTGGTTGCAGGTTGCTCTTGAGCAATTCATCTGATTTTTTTTTCTTTTTCACAGTTTAGTACATAACTAGAAGGTAGCCAACTGATGAAGCATAGATTTAATAAAAATCAGCATCAGTAAATCCATCTTTTCCCTTCCCCCATCCACCCCCTCCCCAAAATAAAATCTTAATGACTTACAAGAGAACCTTGTATGGATGGATTCACAGAAAGGAAGGGTTGTTGAAAAGAATTACATATGTACTGTAGTTAGTCACCATGGTAACCTTCCACAGAACCATGGGTTGGGATTTTTTTTTTGTTTTGTTTCTCTCTTTTGGACCAACATCCCAACATCATTTTCAGGTTCAGGAAACAAAGAGAGTAATCATTTCTATGACAGATATTTTTTCCTTTTTTTTTTTTTTTTCCTTGCAGGTGCTCACTGGAGGTCTGAGATCCCCAAATGCTGTTGCTACATTTTCTTTCCAAGTCAGAAAGCAAAGTGTTACCATAGTAACATGACTATGTTAGAAATGTCTATTTGCATAGCACATATAAAAGTAAGAGTTTTTTTATTTCCTCCCCAGGGTGGGAGCTGTAGGGAATAGCCATGCTAAAGAGAAAACTTTAACCTGAAACCCCAATCTACAAACCTCAATGAAATCTACAGAACACATCAGCCTGTAAGGCATGGGAAAACACAACACACAAAATAAATGCCGGTATGCCTTGTTAACTGTTAAATACGTGATGCAGTAACACTGACTTCCTGATATTTCAAGCCTTAGATTTCCTAGTTTTCTTTTATGAGATGCCTTGGATTACTTATCTTTTTTTTTAATATGCTCCCATTGTTATTTTTAGATGGCTGATGTTTTTCCCAGAAGCAGTTTCTTTTTAGAGAAAAATTGTGTGCATATGCATACATGCATATAAAGACATATATATGTGTGCATTTATCTATATACACACACACATATATATACGCAAAATGATGACAAGTTAAGACTATTTAATTGCCGCAAAGGAATTTCACATCTTCTGGTGTAGATTCTGTGCAATCTCAAAATATATATTAGTAAAAAAAGCAAAGCAAACCAAAAAAGTAAGAAAGAACAAATGAAAGAAAAACTCTCACTTTATACCCCTTGTGTTCTATACACCTATTATAAATAAAGACATATCTTCCTTCTCCATCTCAGTGTCATAATTTATTTTATTCTTACGGACTGCAAGAGGTTTGCCATATGTGCTTTAACTTTGCAACAGAGCACCAATGAACGGCTGTGTCAGTCACAGTACCTAAACTTACTGTGCAGACAGCACTACAGTAAACCAAAGTGTCAGAAGGCTCAGTCAGAAAGAAATTCTGTCTTACTTCAGAGATGAGAAAGGGTTGGGTTTTCAGTCGGGGTTTGGTTTTTGGTTGGTTTGGGTTTTTTAATTTCCTGCAACTTTACCAGTGATAGAATTACAGCTCATTTGACCTGTTGGCTTACAATCACCTTGCTCAGATTTTGCTCTCTGCTATTTTCTTAAACATTTTCCCTGTGTTTAATAGAATGTGATAGTATAGCAGCTGAGCCTGCTTAAAAGTCATCCAAAGCAGACTACGTTTTTGCTACAGCTTCAAAGCTGTATACTTTATTGCCAGTACCACAACAGCCCTGCCCTAATCTATTCTCAGCGGCCTGCTATTGTCTTGTCCTCTCCAAGCTTGTTCACTTACTAACAATACCCCTTTGTTCTACTGTATTGAAGGTGTTATTTTTTTTCTGCACACTGGTATTTGATAACCATGAATTCCTTCAAATGCAGCCCTAATCCACTGCGTGTTACTGTGTCTCCTACTTGACTCTTAAAACTTAGCATACCAAAGTGCTGTGCTACCTAAATGTATTTTTGTTTTGTTTTCCTTTCATTTCTTTTTTTCTTCCCAGCTTCTATTTTTGAGGCAGCAGTATTTAACTGCAACTGCAGTCAGCCCTTCCCTCCACCACCCAGTCCTGCTCTTGACTTTGTTGACAGCCTAACTTTTTGGCTGGAAGGCTCCTTACTATCAAACACGATTTCTATAAATGCATTACCCATTCAAGTGAGGCTGCTGTAGCAGATGGATGGAGCGTGGATCTCCAAACATTAATGTTCCATTAGTGATTCAGGAGGTGGAGTGAAAGGAAATCTCATGTGAAGGATGGCAGAGCCCCAGATAACAGAAACAAATGGAACAGTGACAGACTAAAAGCAAGAGAACTTTAACAAGTCTTACTTAGACACCAAGGTCTGTGTGACAAATCCAGTACTGCGCTGAGAGAGACACACAAAAGTCAGAAGATTGCATTTCAAGCTTGATATATCCTAGAGCACCTTCCCAGGATGCCTAGAGCTATTAACATCCACAGATCACTCCATCTTCCCTTGGCTTTTGTACATGCCTAAATGCCTGCAGCACATGGCTTTGAGGATGATGAATGTAACAACAGTACAGCAATCAGAATGGGCATCTTCTACGTAAGTCTTCCAGCTTTTAGTGAATACTTTTTCACCAATAGGAATTCTACAGACTAGGTAAGCTGTCCAGCTCATGTCGGCTCCCGGAGAAAGAGCTGTCGCCTTCTTCCCCCTGTGCTTGAGTCAATGCTAGCGCACAAGGCATCATCACAAACTCCAACAGAAAGCATTTGACCAGCGAGTTTCCTCTACGACTCAACTGTACCACAGAGTTGGCTGTGTGTTTCTCAGACCTTGTAATATATGTTTGCTGGACTCTGAGGAGGCATCTCTTGAACTATATACACTGGATGTCCATAGTCGCCGCTGACCTTTTCATAGTGGGGGCAAAAGACACTGTCTGCAGTCCTTAGAGGAATGATAATGTCACTGGGCTCAGAACCATTGTTGTTGCCACTACGTTTTGGGGTGGCTAATGTACTAAGTGAGAGAGTTGTTGTGTGTTGTGGGGAATGCTTCCTGTGCCTTCTCCGGTACTTCAACAAAAGAACCACCAAAGTGATGATGATGACGATGAAAATGATGCACCCTGATGCAATCCCTGCGAATAAGGCCACCTCTGAACCCAGTATACTGGAATGCCCAGCCTTACTGCCATCTGTGCTAGATCCTGAAAAGAACAGAAATACAACAAACAAAAGTTATTGCCACGCTGCGACGCACTTATGCTGCTTAAAATGTGCAGAGTAAGCAACACTGGGAAGAATTAACTGACAGCTAAACTTTGACAAACCAATTACCCTGTTAGATAGCTAAATGCAAACAGCCGAAGTCAGCAATCAATATTAAACAAGACTTTGTGTCTGTTGGTCTCACTTTTGTGCTGTTCCCAAAGCACCCTGTTTCATACATCATCATCCATCAGCAGCGAGAACTGGCACTGACAAGGCAGCCTTTGATGCACACCACATCTTTTAACAGATGCTGGCCAGCCCCAGGCAGCAGAGAGGGGTGGGATAGGACTGCAGGGGAAAATAACACAGAAATTGAAATTCTCAGGACAACTGGTTCTGTTCAGTGTCACACTGTTCTTCTGCTATTTTATCTTTCACATATCGATTTAAGCTAAACCGTTCTTAGTGCATCTTTACATGGACTCCTCTTGCTTGCACACGAAACAAAGGAACTTGAGGCAGTGCAGGAGACTGGGAAAACGGCTATGGCATGTATCTGCTTGCATTAACTTACATTTTAATTTCAAGAAAAGAACACCACACATTTGGTAGTTAGGAAAAGCTCACCCTATCATAGTATTTGTCACAAAAATGAAATGAAAGATCACTTGACATTTTCTCACTTGAAAAGTTGGACTTCCCTCTCTTGATCCTAACTCACAGGTGGAAGAGTGCTGCAACTACTACATCCATGTAACTGTGAACTTTTCCTGGAACCTCTGCAAGAATTGGCTGAACCCTGGCCAGTGACTATTGTATCAAAGATTCATTAGCCCAGTAACTAAGGACAGAATTTGCAAAGGAAAACTTGCAGCCATTTGGGGAAACCCCAGAATCAACTGTCAGCAACTTTAGCTTTCTAGCATTTCCAATTCACCAAACTTTCTCCCAGAGACCATGGGTCTTAAGAGTTAGGTTTTTTCTTGTCATCTAATGTTGTCAATGCATCCTGAAGATGTTTGTTTGGAACCATCTGTTTATTTTGCTTAGATTATTATTTTAAAAAGAAAATCTTTAAATTTAGTGAAAGTCCAGCCATTCAAACGTAGACTTTATATGGTCAGTTAAAAGATCAGGACATTAATTATAGATGCCTTGAAATAAGTTTTACAAATGGCTGTCAAGAACCACTTGGTAATGTATTATACGGGAAGAGAAAGACAAAAAGACTCGTTCATCTGCCAGAATACAAAATGTAAGGCAGCATTTACCATTGTAAAGCTGCTCAGTGAATGTCCTGTCCAAAAACTTTCCTGCAAATGAGTGATATTCTCACAAGATGTAATTAACTTCTACTGCAGAGTAGAAAAAGGGAGAGGGCAGCTGTTGCCAGAACTTGCAGCTTCCAGACATTATCCACCAGAGCATTAGAACTGGCTTTTACTTCATTTCAGGATGAAAAAATTTGTCTTTTTGGCACTTTAATGGTAAAACAAAACACATTTGGGGACAAAGGCTGGAGCCTCACCCCAGGTGCAATTACCACCATACCCACCTGAGTGATCCTTCACAAAAGGGCTGGTGGTGGAACTCTTCCCATTGGTGCCAGCTTCCTGCTCTGGGCGCTTGGTGGGATCCGTGTGCCGGGGCAGCCCTGACGAGTTGGGATCTGGGGGAGAGAAAGATGGCTCATGCAGCTTCAATGCTTGATGGTACAGAGCCTGATAAGCTGGCTTTCAGTACCTTATGAGACACAAATGGTTTTGAACAGAAGAATCTTTATGCAAAGGACTAGGAGATACAAGAACGTAATTTTCCTTTTAAAGCAAAATGGTCAGATTAGTTATTTCAGAGGTTTAAATTGTGAGGCCATCTGCAAAAACTATAGGGACTCCTGTAATTGGCAAGAAAAGCTTTGCAGATGACATTTCAGTTTAACTGAGGAAGCTGACTGACTACTAAACCAACTTCTACTTAGAAGAATAATTCATTCTTCCAGCACAATAGGTTATCTATATGTGGAAAGAGACAATGAACAAAAACCTCTCTGTAATCAGAATTCATAACAAGCAAACTATAGAAATATTAGCTTCCCTCCTTTCATGTATTTTAAATAATTCTGAGCATTAGAGTTGTGGCTTTTGTTTTTAAAATAAAAATAAAAATGACTGAAACACACTATTCCCAGGTAACCTTTCCTTCTAGGGATCTCTCCAATGAAGAGATCTTATTACGCTAACCCTCCTTCTGTAGAAATCTGGCAGTAGCCTAGGAAGAGAAAATAGGCTTTGCTTTCAGACTAAAGGGGGGAATGACCGCACTAGACTCGATTGGCTCCCTGTTCTACACCGCTAAAAGAAGCCTGAAAACTAAAAAGACACTGAGACTCATCAAAGTGATTTCATGAAACAGCAGATGGTCTTTACCTTGTCCAACTTTCATGAGGATCTTCATGGTTTTTGTCTGGCACACCCCTCCCTCCTGGTTATCCAGGCCCTCCAAAGACCCATTTGATGTTGCTGATCAAAAATAAAAGAAAAATAAAAAAATAAAAATAAATAAAAATCAGGAAATCAACAGGCAAAGTGATGTGAACATGAATGTCTGAAAGCAGAAATCTTTCAATCTACCAGGATCTGTTCTTGTTGCTCAGGCTGACCTATGGAAAGTTGTGAAATGTTGAAAGCCAAAGGAATGAATACACTGGTAAGCCATACAATATATACAAATGGAGAAATGTGTTATCAAGGTTTCAGATTTACCCAGCAACCTTTTTTTCTATGCACAACTGACTGACTGACTGGCTTGGCCAAAAACACAGCACCTTGCTATAAAGGTGATGGGAGTCAGCTAAAAAGGAAGCCCTGGTAGGTTCAGAGGACCAAAGCACTGAAAACTCACCTCTTCCCCCCCCCCTTCAACAATATCTTTATCATCACCACATTACACCTGCTTCCTCTATTACAAATCTCCTGCTGGAAGAAGTGAACGCACACAAAAGATCCAGGTGAAAGCTGAGATCCTGCACTGATTGGAAAACCATTTAATATTTTAAAGTACAATCTCACTTTTATCAGCACTGAGGAGCCTCCGTGGGGGCGGGTGGCAGGGGGGAACACACTATTCTCATGGAAACCTTTTAGCTCGTACAAACAAATGGGTGCTTTCCCCGGTGTTTATATTGTTCACTCTTATCTAGGTGCTGGCTGGAACCATGCAACCCTGCTGCAAGCTGACACTGCAATGCGATTCCAGCAACAAGCACAGCTCCCCCGGAGAATCCAAAACGTTGAGTCACAGTGTAGGGGTGCGCCACTGCTGCTGCCAGAGCCAACTCTTGGTTGCAAAACCCCAACAGCTGCTGGGAAACTATTTGGCAGCTCCTCGCATGTAGGCACTGTGGCCACCCCACCCCACACCAGGCACCAACCACCGCCAGAATGTGTGCTGGTGCCCCGGTCATGGTGGTAATGCAGACACATCCACCGAGGGTGGACTCTGGCTTTTCTAGTTAGGGAATGAAAACAGGGGTTTTCCCACCCTGGCTGCCCTGGAGGTGGGAATTTCACCATCGTTTCTTGGAGCTGTTTATTCAAGGCCCAAAACATAAACAGGTACAATATGCACACGCACCATTATCGGGCCACCAACTGGACAAAACAAATAGATAATGGGATATAACAGAGCTTGCTACTTGTTGTGGCTGTGGCAAAGTGTTTAAGCAGCACTTTCCTGCCTTCGCCCTTCTCCTTTCAGCTCGGGATCTAATTCAACCAGGGCTTCACACTGTTCGTATCTTGTTTTTAATTCACTCTCCTTTTTTTGTTTTCCTCGGGGATTTTCTTCCAAATGCAGCCTATGTATATTTCCTTCTTCTTTCACAATGTCTTCCTAGCCCCATAGCAGTACTTTTCTTGCTCTAATCTTCTCTCTAGCCATAAAGATATAAACCCCATACCGCTGAACCCTGCTTCCTAGCCTTTGATCTACTTCTTGGTTTTGTTCCACTTCTGCCTCTTTTGTGATGAACTCGAATTACGGCCACCATACGAACTTCCCAAATTGTGCTTTCTTTTCCTAAAATTCCCTTCTCCTCATACGTGGTCCCTCCCAGTTCCTCCCCTTGTTCCCTCCCCCCGTAAAAACATGAAAATGGCCATATATGCCATTACATCCTTTTTTTTTTTTTTGTAACTTGCAAATAGGCTTTTTAAAACACGGAAGAACTCATTGAGTTATTTAAGATAAAAGGCCATCTGAAATGTGCCACTGCATTGCCATGCTCAGAAAATAATGGAGACATATAGTTTTGTTTTCTTTTGGTTTTTTTTTTTTTTTTTCCAGAGGGGAAAAAAATCAATACTAAGAACCTGTTCTGGACATAAATCAAATGTGTCTTTGCTGAAAGTGTTTTTTATGACCTATTTGCCAATGTACCAGCACAAGGACATGGGAAAAAAAGCAGTAAATAGAAATACCAAAGCTGAGCATCAACTGAAAGTACAACTAATAAACACTGACTTTGCCTTATGTTTTCTGCTACCCTTCGCTTGTTTTTTAATGGAGGTGTTGGGGGCTCACATCTCCTTAAACACTTCTACTTGATTTTAATTGAATAGAGTACTGCTTCTTCTAAACATCAATGCCTTTTTATTCTTTAAAGGCCTATCCATTTAACCCACAGAGCGGGAGACCTCAATAAGATGCAGAGGATGCAGTCTGACCTCAGGACAGAATAAGAAAGTAAGACAGCAAAAAGAATGCAAAATTACTTCAAATACAGTCTCCAAACGGGAAGGCCCAGATATACAATGAGTCTGGTTGTGTGCCTACGCGAGCTCAATCTGCCTCACTTGCTTGCTAAAAGAATGCTTTAGCTTTGATGTCAGATGAATGAATTTGCAGAAGTATTCATTTTTTCCACTGTTCTTCAAGGGGTTTTTCAAAAGCCTATGTTATAGCTCAGAGTACAGACTGCCACATCCCAAGGAACGGGGGATTTTCAAAGAGGAGCATTTCAGTGACAAAGCAAAGTTTCCATCTCAGCTGCTCCCTGTAATTAAACCGACAATTACCCAAGGCCACTGGAAGAAATTATGTTTCAGAATTTATTAAGACTATCGAAATACAACCTCACATATCCCTAGTGTACCAGGAACAAAGTGGGCAGTTTAAAACACATCGTTTCAAGCTTTGAAAAGCTGCACTGAGAAAAAGCAGCAATCTGAGACATCAGAGAAAATACAGTTTCATGCTGCTAATGCCCCTTGACAGTTCAGTGTACAGAAGTCAAACAAGGGAGCGAGCACAAAATACTCCTCAAATACTTGCCACTGCCTTTCTATATTGATCTCCAAATGAAAATTACACCCACTACCATGTAGGCTCTTCCACCACACTCTCACTTCTGCATCAAAGTGACCCTTTACCTGAAGCTCTGCTCACAATGAAAGGATATTTCAAAAAAAAAAAACACCAGTGTCTGT
The DNA here is from genome assembly GCA_017639245.1 of Myiopsitta monachus. NCBI lineage: Eukaryota > Metazoa > Chordata > Aves > Psittaciformes > Psittacidae > Myiopsitta > Myiopsitta monachus. The sequence goes on along the minus strand of CM029919.1, from coordinate 39,569,850 downwards.
GATAGGAGTTTTGGGTATAAACACAGAAACGTAACATAATCTTCCTGTGTCTAAAACAGAAAAGCTACTCCCTGATGCGTTTGCATGATCAAAACCTAGACCTTCCCTCCAGTTTATTTTTATATGCATATATAAAAAAGAACAGTTTGCACATTATTTTAAAATTAGGTCTAAAAAAGTGATAGATTTTATAGAGGTAATTACTCATACATAGCCCTGTGCTAAGAAGATACTACTTAGATATTGACAACATTAATAAACATTGTTAATGATTGACACAGTTTCCCATGAGTATGAAATGTTCTCAGGATCCCACACCACTTTGTATTAATACAGCAACACATAGGAAACTAAATTCAAGTATGATGTTGCTAAACAGGTAGCAAAATATTTTTAAATCTTTTGATGGATAGGTACCTCTGATTTTCTGAGACCTGTCCTGTTCCACTGGTGTCAATTACAAAACTAGTAATTACAGTCAACAGCACACTAAAATATTCAGTTGACAGTTTATCCACACCTACAAATAAACACATATAATTGCCCTAAAATCTCTATTAATTTTAAGACTTTCTGACAAAATCATAGTAATTTATAGGCAATGCTCACAGCAGTCAACCAAAAATGATGTTCGAGCTCTGGGTACACAGACACTGCGTGTCCACATTCCTTGAATAAATCAGCAGCTGCCATTTTATAAGGAATTTAAGATGGGTTTTCAACTTCTAGAAAAAATTTACTAGTTATGAAATTATGGTTAGGAGTCTGCTGATACATACTTACACTTGAGAAGCTAGTGTATATTTTCAGTTTTGCAATACAGTGCCTTAACATACCCTCTCTCCTTTACACAAGACAAAATGAAATTATTCAGACCAAAGGATTTCATTCCAGCTCTGCCTTCTCTTCTTCAAAATATACGTTATTAAGAAAGAAAACAAGACAAAAAAAAAAAAAAACACCAAAAAAAAAAAAACCCCCCACACACACAAAAAAAAAAACCCACCCCAAAAACCTGCAGGTCATGTAAATCAATGTATGATGTTTGAAATTTATTTGCTTTTAAAACTTCACAAGTGTTGTTTACTGTTCGAAATGCATTAGTCATAAATGCAGAGGCAGGGAATCAGGGAGCGAAACAGTCAGCTGACAAGAATAGTTCTTGGCTATGGCTCTTATACAGTCCCCAAGGAGAGGAAGTAATATTACATTTTAATATGTCTTCATTTGATTGTTATTACTCTGCCTCCCAAGAGGCTAAGCCACTGCATGGATCTTGGCTGTTTCCAACCTATCAGGTTGGTAACATTGCTCTAATCAGATGGAGAATTAAGCTGCTGGATTTGTGCCTGTATATAGCTTTTCACTCACAAACAGATTAGAAATGAAGGCGCAGACACAAAAATTCAACTTCCTTCACTCCTAAAAACCCACATTACAAAATGAAAAAATGCCATCACAATTACTTAAAAGGAAAAAATGGCAGATAAAAACCTCAGCCTCAGTAATTCTGCCACAATTCTTACCCATACTTTAATGTTTTAGAATTATGAGAAACATTACCTACTTGTAAATTAAATGTCACATCCTTCGAACCAACACTACATAGCTAAGGAAGGAAATTATGAACATCATACTTAGTTTTCCTGTGATCTCTCCTGTTTCCACAGACTATAAGAATGAATGAGTGATGCCAACTGATGGGTGAGGGCAAAATTGGTTTAGCACCCCCACCCCTTAGTGTGCTGACAATACAAGCCATTTGGCCACGTATCAAAGGCACATCATTGACGAGGTCACCAAGAATTAATTGCTGCTGGTAAGGGCCTGTTAATAGAAAAATGAGAATTACAAGTTTCTTTGGGGTAGATCAGTGCTGTCTGATGGCAGTGATTTTCACCTTTTTTTTTTTTTTCCTTAAATACTGCTTGAATTCAGCATCAGAAAACAGGTTTTTCGAAATCAGAGCTAAATAAAATATGATAACCCTACCTGCCTCCAATTTTCCCCAGCTGTGTTTAGAAATGAAATAGAAGAGCTTGAACAGCAGCAAAAATCCATGAAAGCTTTAGATCCAACAGCAGTAAGAAGCCATTCTTAAAGCAAAGCTGCATTTGATCTCATATGCACTCACAGGATTACTAAGCACATGTAAAGTTTTTGAGGGTTTTTTAATTTTACTAAGTAATAGAACACTATTTTGGTCAGGCATTGTGCATTTGTCCTCTGACTGCTTTCATCTGCTTTTGGTCCTTTTAATGACTGTCTTAGTAAAGCACCAAATAAATACTTCTTCTTTCCCATAAATTATATAAATTTATGGGACAGGTTTAAGAACACCAGAAATCACACACTGCGAAACCACAAATCACAGATCACAACGCAGAGGTGTTTCTAGACCAGCCAGGGATGAAGAACAAGGCAGCTGAGGTAACAGAAAGAGTGTTTTAATTAAACTGAAATGAAAGTTTTTTTTTCTTTCTTACTCCACTTACTAGAAATGCCAGACCTGCATGGAGATCTGAAACAACTGGAAAAAATTGTTCAGGACACTCACCAAAGAATGGGTAGCTTGGCAAACACTTGGGTGAGCTGCAGAGAGCTTAAGAGAGAAGACATACACATCAATTTCTACTACTAGCTACTAACCATTTACCCTCACTTGTAGTGAGGCTGACACTGAACCCTTCACTTAAAAAAAAAAAAAAGAAGAAACTGTCTTCCAGAATTTAACTATCAGAAGTGCCAAACTTGGACTGTAAGTGCTAAAACTTAAATGCATTATGAATAGTTGCATGGAGTACTGTCACTGTGTTGCCTGTGTTGCTATCTACAGACAATAAAATCACATCCTAACTTTTCCACTGATCTTACAGAGTTTTTAATAAAAAAGATTAAAACCTGCTGAATTGGCTCCATTAATACAATTTAGGACACCAAGACACTCATGAAAAACGTATGGAAATGGTCTACCAATAATTTTGCAGTTTTCTAACATGTCTGGGTTTTACTTGTTATACTTGCAAAGTCAAGGTGGCAGCAGGATTTTGAGTTTCTCAACATGAAGGCCATTCAGAAACTCTCATTCTCTCAGTCTTATTCCACACATTTCTTCAAATTAAGTTTTTTTTTCTTAACCTAAAGCTTACATTTACAAGTACTGTTGAAGGCAGCCTTTTTTCCCTCTATCCACAAAAGGCAAGAGTTCCATGTGAAGAAAAGGACAAGAAATATCCCTTCTTTTCCACTTCTCATTCTTGTTGTTTTTTAAAATTAAGTCTTATGTTGTATGTCTCAGGATTTGTATCTAAACAGGATCCACAAATCATATTCTGCACAGCAAGTAAGCAATGCCCTCCCCAGTTAAGCTAAAACCAGAACAAAATAAAGTAAATAACAAACAGGCCTTTTCTTGCCTGGAAGAAGTCAAAGGCTCTGCAGTGAAACCCTGTGATTAACATTTCTAACTACTGCTCTAAAACGTATCTTATCCAAAGGCAAACTGTGTGACTTGTAGTACTTAGATGAGATTCTTAACACAAGGGTCTTCATATAATCCCCCACAAAAGTCTCCCATTTGTGGAGGACAGAAGCAAGACAGGGCAATCAGTTCTGTGCTGCAATATATCTTGCTATACACCAGTTGGTTAATTCCAGGCACACTTCTGGAAATCCACAGACTCTCCCTTCCAGCATCTCATACCATCCAACTGAGAAGGACCACCCAAGCATTAAGTACAAAATAGGGACAGAGCTCTTGTAAAGTTTCCTACATTCAGAATGATTTATTAATTCCAGGGAGACACAGCATCATATAAGAGTACAGGTGGTAAACAAATACATAAATTAATAAGACCTTTATGTCAAGAAAGTCACAAAGGGGAAAAAGAGTGAGCAAGACACAGTTGGAAAGCATCAAAAAAGCTGTTGAGCTCTGACAAATTTCAGTTGCTTATCATTTTAAAAACAGCACCACTTTATCTCTGGGTTAAGGAATACCACAGCTGAAGTGTACTAAACAGCAAACTATTGGCTGAATTATTATCTATTACAGAAGGTCACAGCATCCACCCACAACAAAATCCTACTTGCTTCAGTGCAAGTTGTCTTGGAGTAATTTAGAAATTACATAAAAATTAAAAAGCATCTCAATACTGTATCCCTATGACTGACAATTTAAGTCTTTCATTACATTTAAGCATTTCTGAAAGTATTTCAGCTCCGTATTTCACATACTCAGAGAAATGTCAGATAATGATCTACTGCACACATGGTTGCTTCTAGTTTACATAAACAAATTATATATTTGAGAGTGCTGAAGTAACTGTGGCAGATGCAAGCCCACTAATTACGATGTATTCAGTGTATATCAGAAAGTATGCATCTAAAGCAGATTACTAGCTAGTTAACTTCACCAACCACAAACAGGTATTTTGCATAAGTTTACCCTTTCTCCTGGCACACTACTGGCAGAAGTCTGTCATAGATGAGGAAAAGTATCTCCCTGCCACCACAAGCAGCTTTGCTTAACAGCTCAGCTGAAGAGAACTAATAGAATTAGTTAGCATTCAAGTTACACTGATTACTGCTAATGCAAGCCAGCTTGCTGGAAACAAAAGCAGAAGCTTTAACACTAAGTGAGGACCTATTTTCTGTTGTACAAACCCTACCCCATTCTTGAAGAATGTTCATCTGCCTTGAAAATCTCTCTGCTTTCTGTCTATAGCACTTGGATAAGAAAGGGTTATAGTGAAAGTTCATATTAAATAAATAACAAACCTCTTGCTCATTCTACTGTCACTAATTGCATGCAATGATATTAATGACCCAGTAATTGCTATACGAGTAGCACTGAAGTGGAAAACATCATTTTGAGGCAGAGTTCATCTCTAGGTGGTAGGACTTCACCAGTGACTGAGTTAATGCCTAGTGACAGTCTAGAATATAACACTATAGATGAAAAAATGTGCCAGTCTCATGGTTAGAACAATTTAGATGGACATGATTTTATTTGCTTTGACCACAGAGTCCAGAAGTAACCCCAATAAAGTGCCACAGTCAGAATTTGCCCTATAGATGAACCTCATTTTTTTCAGGGGAGATGCTCTGTATTACAACAATCTAGAGCAATTTTCCACATGTTCGCTTCAATAAAAGAATACCTTCATCTCCTGCTTTTACATCAAGTACAACAGAAGTGTGCTTTATTGCAAAACACAAAAAGCTGTTTACATCATCTAACTATCTTTCAGCAACACAGAGTTTGGCACCTTAGTACTGAGATCAATTATGATACTATGGGATGACTGTGTGCTTGGCAAAGATGATCAGAAGTCAAAGCACTGTTTTGATTGCAGTATGCTTATGTTTGTGTTTAGAGCTTTAGAATACCCATGGAACAAAACTTAATGAAGGAACATTGCTGAAATAAAGCAAGGTGAATTTCCAAGGTGCTACAGGACATCTAGTTCAAATACTCTGTAAGAAATTAAGGGGTTTAGCTTCTTTAGAAATTATCACATAGGCACATCTCAGTTCATTTTAAGAAACTCTGATGGGAAGAGAATGTTAATCCAGCACTGTGCGAAATTTTGAAAAACTGTGATTAAACAGGAGAACTGATACTTTTAATAATTATGTTCATACATATTTTAATATTTCACTAGTGCTTTAGTAGTATTATTAACATTATTAAGTTCCTTTTTTCTTATTATTTTCCTTTTGCTACACAAATTGTTTCAAGAATGTCTTTATTCTGCTACCAAATCGGCTGTGGCAGCCTCTGGATGGCAGGTGGAATTGAGCTGCAACACAGGCTGGGGCCAAACACCTGGAAAGCAGATTTGCAGAAAAGGCACTGGGGTCCTGGTGGACACCACGCTGACCATAAGCCAGCAATGTGCATTGGCAGCAAAGGCAGCCGACAGCCTCCTGGGCTGCATTTGGCAGAGAACTGCCAGCAGGCAAATGGAGGTGGTCCTTCCCCTCTAAACAGCACTGGTGAGGCCACAACTGGAGTGTAGGGTGCAGTCATAGGCTCCCAGTACAACACAGACATTGGCTTAAGGAAGCAAGTCCAGTAAATGCTCATGGAGATGATGAAGGAACTGAAGCATCTGTATAGGACATAGGCCTGTTCAGTCTGGAGAAAAGAAGGCATGATGAAAGAACTGGAGCATCTATATAGAACTTGGGACTGTTCAGTCTGGAAAAAAGAAAGCTAAGGGGGATTTTACCAGCATGTATAAATACCTGGTGGAGGGAGTAAAGAGGGAAGAGCCACACCCTTCTCAGTGGTGCCCACTGACAGGACAAGAGCCAATGGGCACAAGCTGAAATACAGGGAAGGCTGTTTAAACCTGAGAAAACCGTTTCAAATGTGAAGGTGACAGAGCACTGGACCAGGCTGTCCAGGCAGAATGGAGTCTCTATCTTTGGAGATCTTCAGAACTCAGCTGGACAGAGTGGTCCTGGACAACTGGCTGCAGTTCAACCTTCTTGAGCAAGGGCTTGAGCAAGGAATTAGATCATCTCCAGAGGTGCCATCCAAAGTCAACCATTCTGCAATTCTGCGATCAATCGCACCTCTGTGGTCTAATGCATTTATGTGCTAACATGAAATACTTGAAAAACAAATCCTTCTTGGTTTCCCTGGCAGGATTTGTATTCAGACTTTTGTTTCTCTTACAGCAGCTCAATGAGCACATAAGGACGAGTCTGCGGTTATTTCTGCTGTCTTCATCTACTGAACAGAAAACAGATAAATCATGCTAACAATGATCTGAACATGCTTTTTAAAAACAGCCTTATCAGCTTAGTATGGACTCTTCTCCAAGAACTTCTAAGATCTCCTTAAGCCTAATCCTGCTTTTACTCACAGAAATATTTACATGATTTCCTTGGAACTGAAAAAGAGCAACTGGAAGACTGCCCATTCAGGCTTAGTTTTAGAGTCTGATTTATCAGAAATAAATCCTGGAATATGCTTCCTCCAAAGCTTCCAGGATTGACTAAAGTCAGGAAAGAAGGTCCAAGCTGACATTTAACCCTGTTTTTCAACCATTTCAACCTTGTGTTTTAGTTAATACAGTTCTCAGACCAAAGTACATTTCCCTCCAATCCAGCTATGTAAAGACTTTAATGAGACAAACATTTTCAAGTATTTAAAATCGATTTCATTAAATCCTTTATAAATACTTACACAGTTCCTGGCCTTTTATTTTAAGTCTTAAAATACTGTAATACGTAACAGATACTATATGAGCAACTACATAAAGACTGATGATCCCACTTGATGAGATAAATACTCATCACCAAACTTAGGGATAAAGTGAAAGTTAAATGTGTTTTAGTATGCTAATGTGCTTTTCCAATATATCCAATTTTTTTAAAATTAAGAGGAACTATTAAAAAAAAAGAAAAATAAACAGTGACTGAAAATATCAAACAGCTTCCTATGAAATTTGAAAACCCGTTTAATTCCTGAGTATTTCCTGAATAATTCTTTCTTCCAGTCTGAATAATTACTCTTCATTTTAATCTGATTCCGTATCTGTATAGAATTCTTGGGAATGTGGTGGAGAATAAATGTATTTTTTCACTAGATGCCATCAATTAACAAACTGAGCATTCCTCTTTCATTTCTTTCCCTTAGGAATAAAGAAATAATAACAGATTTCCTGCTGAACTATCTCTGTCTACTTTAAAGGAGATAAACGGTTGGTATTGCCTAGGTAATGGCACCAAATATGAACAAAGTCCATCAATCTAAAACAGCCTTACTCTCTTACAAAGACCTATGTGGTCTGGGACAAAACCCCGAAGGACCATGACTCCATTAATCCTGTAGGTCTTAGACTCTGTTAGAAATCTGAAGCTCCACAGACAGTGACTTTTTTTTCTCCAATAATATTATTTGAGCTGTATTTATATTTCATTCAACAAGAGCTAAGTGGTATTGCTGATATATGCCTTAAAAGACTCTCAGCAAAGTCAAAAGACTGACCTTTGGATATCATTTTACACTAAAAAGAAATAATTTATCTAATTTTCTAAGGAAGGAGGAGGAAAGGGGAAAGAAAAAATGTGATCTTTGTACAACTGGAATCGGGACTGCTATTATCACATAGGCTTTCATTACCACCACCACCACCAAAAAAATAACAATTTATTGTAGGACCAGGGAGTCTTTCATAAAAAGCATGAAAAATGTGTTTCCTGCAAAAGAAATTTAATTGAAATTCTGACAGTTTTTGTCTCCCATTTTGGCTCGTTTGGAATTAACCTCCAAATAAAGGAAACCCTACTGTTTCCTTTGGGTAGCTATTACTAGGTGTTTGGGAGGTTGCAGGGGGCTGTGGACTGAAACCTGCCATAGAGAAGTGTCAGAATGCCCATAGAGCCAGACCAGCCAGCACATAAACTGTTTGGTCAGAATATAGAAATAACATTTTAATGTAAACCTATTTGGCCATGCAAAGATTTCTTCCTCCCAGCTGAGCCATATTTCAGGGCACAATCTATACTGCCCCTTAATGTGTTCTTCCTCAGACAGTTATTGCCCTTTAATTGCAACAGAATGACAAAGTGAAAACATAAAAAGCCTTGTGATTTTTTCAAACGCAGCTAATGCAAAAGTTTCAGAATAACTGCTTCAATTTTAAAAGCCACAACGCTCTTAAAGCAGTTATCCACAATGTATTGCTACTAGCCAGCATAAACCCTTAAATCAGTCAGGGATCAAATATATATATATATATATATATGTATGGTTTTTTAATTTAAGCCAGAGGCCAATTATGCAAGTGGGTCACCTGAAAAAAGTTGACAAAAAACATTTAAGGAAAGCTGTGTATTCAATTTTGCCAATGTCAAAGCCAAAAGGCATCATTAGCTCCGCAAGCTTGGCTAATGGGGCCCAGGCAGAACAAGCATTTGAGAGAAACCTCTTCAAGGACCATGTGCAGACCCTTCCCAAGGCTCAGGCCATTCTTTTACAAATTTTGAACAGGTGCAGGCTTCACTGCAGGTGGTTTATTTTTCTAATGCTGATGATGCTAGCCCATAATCTTCATTTTACTTATGCAAAAGAAGGGATGAAGTGAGCAGAGTATGTGCTTGCTTGGCCAAGCTATGTCAGGAGCATGACAGTGCTCCAAGGCAAGCAGCACTGCTCCCTGCCCTCTGGTGTAGCTTCCTGCAAGCTTCCCTTCCTCAGGGCGCTCCCTCAGTGCAAACCCAGGGTACCACAGTGTGCTCTCTGTGCCCTCTGACTAAAGGCCAAGTTTGCTGGGAAGGATTCAGGACAACTCCTGTTCACCCAGAGTAAACATCTTTGGCATATTATATATGCTTGTACTATGCTAACACATCTCCCTCCCTCCCTGCATCTGAGAGAGGCACTGAAGCACTTACACCATGAGCCAAGTACTTGCAGATCAATCCCCAAATACTGAGAAGACACTCACTGCTCATTCCAAGTAATCCACAACAGCAGAAAATTATACTTCATTCCCTAACCATGTAAAGACATAAAAAGACTTTTTAATGCAAACATCAGAGTTGCAAATCTGCACACTCTTCTTGGTCTTAACTTTGCCCTTCACACAGATATTTATATTGTTGGGCATGATGTATCTTCCTTCACACATCTGAGTAAAGATTTCCTTAGAGACTTATGATATGTTAGCTAAAGAGTCGCATATTTTAGGATAATCTAACATTAATACTTCTGAGATCTCAAGTACATTTGACCTTCTCCAGTTCTGCTGAAATCAGGTAACTGTAGGAAAATGAATCTATTAATTTCCCAGCAACGAAAAATTAATGATGGCAAAGAACAGAAAAGCCAGGACACTCTGTTACATCATTTATTCACTTCCGCAATACCATTCAGTATCATCTTTCCAAGTACTGCTGTTCACAGAATTAACACTTTTGATTCTGATATTCATATTAAGGAACATTTTGTCAGGAAATGGATTGGATTATTTTTTAATTGAAGCACCATTAAATCTGAAAACAGGTATCAGAAACTCATCTACACTTTTACTTTTTAAAAAAAATGTGAATCGTGGAATGAGAAAAGTTGCATCTTTACATACTTAGACCTTGGGAAGTACTGAGTAGAAAACATATTCTGCTATACCTATCATGAATACATCTGGATGATACAAAAATTATGGCTTGAAGAATTCCTGCACAATCACATTTCCCTAAAGCTACACAGGGTTCAGGAAGCTGCTTCATCCTGTGTTATAACTCCTCATCCTAAAATGACTAACCCTAATCTGAATAGAGATTTTACTGTTTAATACAGCTCCGCAAACCACATACTATTACCTTAGAAAAACAAACCATGTTTTCAAATAATGGCAAGATGATAAAGGTACATGATGATGCACAAACCATTTAAGGTCTGACAACAGCCTGCCAGCATAAACAGCATGAGATAAGGCTACACACACAGACACAGTAAGCAATACAAAGACACTGGGCTCAGTGAACTCTTATGTTAGGTTTGTTTGATGCCCCTTAGTCAGGGGAATACAAGATCCTAAACCACTTCAGAATCAAAAGCTGGCACATAAAATGCATCATCGCCTTCACTTCATAGCGCCTTCAAACCCCCCAAAAAACAGCAAATCAAGACAAAACTCAAAACTACCAAAGGTAAGGGAAAGGAAAGGGGAAGAGGAAAGGGAAAGAAAAAAGAAAAAGTGGAAGGGGACAAGGAAAAGAGGAAAAAGGGAAGGGAAACAGGAAGGGGAAGGAGAAGGGACAGCATCAGAGTTGGTGGGAGACCCAATACACCTGTTAAATTACAGGTCTGGGAACAGAGATGTATGCAAATGATTTATGGCCTGATCTGCATATGTGATTAAGAAGTATTATCTTACTCGTAAAAATCACAGTAAATGTCCTGACTACCAGAACTTGCATCTGACAAGGCTGTGTCAGGGTCATGAGCTTTTGAACACAAGCAGTTAAAACCCTATCAGCTCCAGCATCTCTGTAAAATGGTGTCCTAGCTGAGCCCTGGCCTAGTTTTCCCCCTCAAGTGTTTCTGAGACCAACATCACAAAGTTCATTGTTTTCTCCCTGAATGACAGAAAAGCATTTTAGTTTTAGGATGGCTGGGTTTTAAGGATTGGTTTATTTTTTGTCCAGCTTATTAAAATGCATGGGTAGCCTTGATGCATCTCGGTCAGTATGCTAGCAATACAGTGACAGATTAGCCATTTGATTATGCCAGAATGAGCAGGGAAAGTAATATTCTAAGGCACTCCAGTATTACTGCAAGGCCAGTGTGATTTCTGAGGCATTAGGCTGAAGGCTGAGAAAGTTCTTTCAACCAAACCATACTGCAATCTTCCAGGAAATGCAACGTCTATTATGCCTTACTGCTATAATGAAATAATTATACAAAACTAATGAAAATGAGACATATTTAATAATTCTCTGGGTAAATCCATGACATAGATATGACAGAACTGACAGGGTATCAGAAAGCTCAATTTGTGCCTATAATTTTCAGGTAATAATTGTAGCAGTGCCATTTGTTCCTCTATGGTTGGTCTGCTGTGAATGTTTTTAAAAGCAGTACTCAGTACTAAACACATTTAATTATTAAAGGCAACTATTTGAGCATGGTCATTTTTATGCTACACATTTTCACTGGAGTTACAGACTATTTCTCAACATCTAATCTTGCAGTTTTTACCCTGGTAAATCTCACTGGATTTCAGTGGGAATTTTGTCAAAGCTAAATGCTGTGTAAGTGGGATCAGGTTTCAATATACCCCTTGACTGAACAGAAAGTGCCTATATTAAGCAATCTATTTGTCAAACCTTAAAACAAAAAAAATGGTGGTTTTTTTTTTCTTTCACAACTGTTACTTAGTAATTTCTGTATTTAATATTTAATGCAGTGAATTCTTAAGTTTCTGTGACATACAACTTGTTTTATACACAGTGTGTCTGTGTACCATTATGCATATAACTGCAAAGTGAGCATTAATTTATATTAAATGTATTTCTATTTCCATTTTAAAAGTACTTGCTCATAGCACTTGCAAAATTACCATTATTTTTAACTACGAAGTTAAGAAATATTTAGAGTTGCAGACATTACATAAAATAGTTATCAGCCCTCCAATTTTCAAGGAGGTGACAGAAATGTGTTCAGAGACAGGGACAAACTTTTCAGCAGGGTCTGCTGTGACAGGACAAGGAGTAACGTTTTTAAATTAAAAGAGAGTAGATTTAGACTAGATATAAGGAAGAAGCTATTTACAATGAGGGTGGTAAAACACTACAACAGGTTGCCCAGAAAGGTGGTAGATGCGCCATCCCTGGCAGTGCTCAAGGTCAGGTTGGACCTTGCTCTGTGCAACCTGATCTAGTTGAAGATGTCTCTGCTTACTGCAGAGGGGATGGAACTAGATGACCTTTAAAGGTACCTTCCAACTCAAACTATTCTGTGATTCCATGAAGCAAGATACACCAGGATCCTATTTCTTTGTAACTGCAGAAAAGACAATGCACAGAATTTGTCCATCTCCTACTAGCTGGTGATCCTTGGTCAAGACTTCAGAAGTCCCCATGGAGCTAAATGAGACCTGCAGGCTCATTTAGTATTATAATGACAAAACCTAAACTAATGTAAAGCATTGCTGTACTGCTGAGGTCTCAGCTTATGCTAACTCCTGATTCACATCATTAACTGCATACTTCATAAGTAATTTGAATCACTAAACACAGTGGCTACCTCCAGACTTGTTTTCAGCTATAAATCCCTGATCAGATTATAAAACTCACACGAAGTTTATCTTGCTGGACACAGGCCTGTGTCACACACATTCTTTTTACAAGGACAGGACCATGAAAATGGAGGAAATTCAAGATCATGCTAGTCTAGGTTTTGCCCAAGAATCCTCCTAGCTATTATATGGACATGACAAGTATGGAAGGTATGGGACTATAGCTAGACACGCTCAACTAGAACCCACCAGTAACCTCTGTGGGCAAGTTACATGGTCAAAGTTGTCACCAAAGTGACCAAAGGTGTTTCCTGTTAGAATCTCTGGATCACTTAAGAGTAATGGCCAGCCATCTCACATAAGATGCCTCAGCTCACAATGTCCAGGCCACCCTAATCCTGCTCCTGGTGTAAGAGCACTCAAGTGTAAGGCCAACAGCATAGCTCATCACCAGAGCTGTGAGCAGGAAACACACCACGGTTTAGCTGCACGCAACTTTAATGTCAATACAGGACACAATATGTGCACAGGAGAAGCCCTTTACAGGCACAGAAGTATAATCTAATTTGGTTTACACAAACCAAGCTAAAAAGAGACAGAGGCCCCATGGAAGTCAGGAATAATGCCAAAAATATGCTGACAAGAAAATATTTTTGAAGAAAAAAAATACAAACCCATTCACATTCTTCTTAGTACGCTTGTAATGTACAAGACAACATACAAAAGAAATTTTGAACTTACATATGACGTAATAATCTTTGTTCTTCTGAAATTCCAGGCCCCAAAGATTAGGACTGAACTCTTGAAACTTGATGGTAAACTTAACATCTTGATCTGGCTTGGCACAGTTGAGTAGAGGTGTATTGTCCTTTTTAATAGCACAGCTATCTGCTTGGTCTTTATCAACCATGTAGACCTTATAATATTCATACTGGCCAACTGTTTTAGAGTCCACCTTTGGGCATATAATATCCAGTTTGTCTCCTATCTGTGGATATAGTACCAATCCTTGTCCAGGAAGGAATCTAAAACAGGAAAAAAAAAAGGGGGAAGGATATGGGAGGGAGGGGGGAGGGGGGAAACATAGGAACAAAAATAAAAAAAAAGGGAGGAAGAGAAAAAGAGAAAATGTGAGACACTTGATAAGATCGCATCCAGAATAGTAGCAATTGCAGTGGACAAAAAAGAACAAATACACAGTTTTCAAAACCAAAATGACTGAGCAAACCAGATCTTAATAATCTGGGCCTGACTCAATATCAACAAGATGTTTATCTAGATCTTGGAAATTACTGATGGATTAAGTCTTCTAATCCTTATCCCAGTTTGGGGAACTCTATTAGGTTTTATGTCTCTGGCAGGCATTGCTGTTTTTTCCACATTTGGCCATTTACAGCAGTTAGTACAACATCTGGTGTTGTACTAGCTACAATCCTGTTTTTCAGCTTTGGTTAACATTTCTACTATTCTTGCACATCCTTTGCTAATTTTGGACATAGGAGTATGATGAGAATAATCTTTTCATACCCCCTAAGCAGCCATGTGGGAAGAGAAACAACTTAGACATTAAGATTTAACAACATATTAAGATACGGACTGATACTGCTAGTGGGAAACAAATGAACGTCAGTCATTCACCAGGATCACGCTTACAGACCTTGGGTAGACAGAGATCTACCTGACCCAAGGACCCCACATGCTTCTGATAAAACCCTTTTCCAAGACAGTGTGACTGCTACACTACAATGATTTCTTCTCTCCAGCTCTACCATTACCATCATTATTTCCTGTGCTGTAAGTGGAACATGCGTGTGCTTTTGCCTTACTGCAGATGAAGACCTGTTACACAAACTGGCAGTGACCTTTAATGTTTGGGGTTAGACTTGACATTGTATCTATCCTACTTGTATTAATTAGTAGGCAAACCTCACCACTTCTTCACAGAAGAAAAATATAATACTTATAATTACTTATAATATTGATTTATCCACAAAATGAGGAGCCTTGTCTTCAACAAGGACAAAAGCCACAGCAGGTTTGTTTGTTTCTTTCTCTGTAAGATATATTTGTTCCAATTAAGGCCAAGAAGTGCGTGTTTTAGAACTACAGCCAACGTCCTCGAATGCACAGACCTAAAAGACTGACTTTCTTTCCTCTTTCTCTCGCCTGCCAGCCTTTTCAAAGATCTTCCTTAATGGAGAATCAGCCTGAAAAAAACAACTGAAATAACTGCTGCCTAATGAACACCCTTCTCTAAGTCCAAGCATTTAAACAGCACATGTAGTAAATCTAGCTTATTCACAGGCAGCCTTCCTGGAAACTTTAAATTAAGAGTATTAAGGCCCAACCAGAACAAAGCTGTAGGCACTGGTGACCTCCAGTCTCTGGCTCGGCTAAAGGAGCCCACCAGCATGTAGTTGTTCTAGGGGAGAACTTACTAAGTTAGAGAAAATGACAATGCAACACCCCAAATTTCAAATTCATCCTTTAAAACTGCTTGCTCCCACACAGCACAAGTTTATGATCTGTGCTAATTGAGTGGGATTATTTTCACTCACAGAGCCTGTGTAAGAATTATATTTGTTGTGAAGCAGCACAAAGCAGGACAAAGACATGTAATTACAGATTTAGGGAAAAAGAACAATGAAATGTTATGGCAAGAAAAGCGGCTGTTGATTAAATCACTGCACTCCTTTTGTGCCATGCAATGTGATTTCCAGACTACAGAAGCTAGGCTTGGCGATGGCTGTTCAAACTGAGAAGCACTGGAGGCAAGGAGAAAACGCACCTCCTCCTCCAGTTTTCAGACATGCCAAAAGAATGCAGACTACCATCTCCCAAAATCTGAAATGGTGAAACAAAGGGAAAGGTGGAAAGGCAGAAAGGCATCCTCCTCCAAGTAACCGGCCTGGTGAGGGATGACTGACGGAGAGGCTAACTCTGCAAGGACTCCAAGGAAATGGTGGCAGGAAGACCCCAGCCAGCAAATGTTCCCAAAGGAGCAGCACAGATCCCGAATCGGGCTCTCCTCAGGGACTGACTGAACAGGAAAAAGAAAAGGATGCAGTTTCTGAGATAACCTCCATCACCTGTGACTGACTTTACCACCTTATCTTGACCACAGTCACATTCTACTTGGCTCCTGCACAGCAGTGTTGTACAAGAAAGATGAAAATCACTTGTATTCCCCATGTGCACGACAGGACAATGGCTGGTTGCTGTATGATCCCACTGCTTTAAGTATTTCTTCTTGCCAGTAATTCTTCTTCATGTAATGGGAATATGCAATATGAAACACATGAGATTTCAGAGATCAAATCATTTTTGTTAAATCAATTTAGATTCCCATGCATAATAAATATGAAATTCATCAGGTTAGAAACACACACCTCTGTCATTATCAAGGATATGACCTAAAAGCTGTCCTGAAAAACAAAAAACAGATTGTAATTTTAGGTTTTGTGTATATATGTACGTGTGTAAAGAAGCACCAGTGGCATACATTCCCCATGTAAACTCTGAGCACAAACAGGATGTGTTCAGAGAGACAGCATGCCAGGCAACCCTGAGAAACAGCTACCAGAGAAGTACACTTGTGTGCCTTGGTTAAGTAGCCAGGAATTGTCCCATAAAAGGTAGACGACAGAACCACCCCCAACAGACAGCTAAAACTACATTTTATAAGAGCTTTAAACCGATACACTCGTTAAGACTTTATGGCAGGGGAATATTCTCGCTATGGCTCCAAGTCCATGCAGTTTTAGAACTAAATTTGGTAAATCTCCTTCCACTTGAGTTTCTGAACTTGCAGGGTCTAACGCTGATGGGATTAGGAAAGAAAAAAGGCTGAAAATCAAAGGATTAATCTTAGAACTTGATTGTATTCAAATTTTTTCCACAGTTTGCACTTTTGATCATGACTTCTGCAAGAAAGATATTTTTCCAATTTACTTGCCTCCTTTCCTTACAACAATAAAGCACAAATAGGGATGGAGAGATCACAGAAGTTTCACCTCATGCATTCCAGTTCAATCACAAAATTTACAGTAGACGATTAGTAGTAGGCATGATTATTATGCATGTATCTGCGTAATACTTTTGCTACCGTATTTTCATGAAGACTTTAAATAAACCATTTGCTGGGTACTAAGCATTTTCTGAAGTTATTTATTAAATGCAGGGGGGATTAAGACTACTGTTTCACGATCCTATTTTTGAAAATCTTATATCTGGAAAAAAACCAAACAAACAAACAACAAACATCCAGCCTTGGTAGAGGTTGACAAAAATTTCAGGCTTAATCCTGAATCTTTATTTCTGCAAGTACCGAAATATATGTATGTAAGCATTCTGGGGTAGCATCACACTTACAGCATGTTTGCAGGATGGCATCTATAAAGTTAATGAACTGGCTTTAAAAGTCTGATCAGAAATCAGAATGCCCTTTCAAGTAACTAAAAACTTTTTTTTTTTTACACAAACAGAAATATAATACAGATGGAGCAAAAGTTTTCAGAATTCTGAGACTGGTCCCGAGAAGCCTGCACTGCTTGGGACAGTAACACGCTCTTTAAGCAGTCAGGGTAGCAACAGCACTGGAAACATTGCTTTCTGTAAAAAACAAACTTTCTGCTTTTCCGCTCTAAATGTTCTTTATTGGGAAACCTACACACCAATATAGGCCCCTGTGCCCTAAGAGAAACGTAAGAGAAAAGCTTAGCGAGCTCCCAACTAATTTCTCTCAGCAGTCATATATAGTGAGATAAGAGCATTCAAAGAATCTTGCTCACAATTAATAATCCTAGTGCTTAGTGTGAGAAAGGACAGAAAAGTATATAAAGTACAGTAAAAGCTGTATGATGAAATTAATGCACTTTATGTCTGGCACTTTTGGATATAGATGGCATTTTTACTGTCAGCCCAAAACTGGTGTATTGTCGGCAACATCTCACATCTGTGCAAAGCCCATGGAAGTGAATTCCTCCCATGCTGCTTATCATGTCATGCTGCTTACCAAATAACAGCAATATGCAGGGTTCCAAAACCTTTATTATATTAGACAAAAAGTCACATGACACATGAACAGAAAACAGGAACTAAGGAGATCATCCCCCGCTACCACCAATGTTACAATAATTCTCTGTACCACACTTAATTTAATTTAAGGCCCAGCAGTTCCTGGCGCTATTGTAGCCGTACTGGTCAAAGTCCTAGAGAAGCTAAATTCCACCCTGAAATTTTACAAAAAACAGAATTTATATTATGCACAATTCCCAACTGAATTCCTAAGATTCTACTTTTTGTTTAGAAGAAATTAGCACATTCAACTTTATTAAATGATAAAGGAGTTTTCCTTAATAACAACCACTCAAACCTGATTTCACAATAGCAATTTCTAAAAAAAAAAAACAAAACCCACAAACTTTATCTGTCAGCACTCTTTTACTCTGAAAATACTCTACTATTCCTTACTATATAGACATTTCTGAAACTGTAAAATTATCAACAGATACAAATTCTTAGAGATTTTGTTAATCAGTATTGACTGATGTAACAAATGTGTTGTCATGCTTCTTTCAACTTGCAAAACCAGATATATATACACACATACTATAAATATATATATGTAGACTTAGCTTTAACTGTATCCTGGTAATTATAAAATGAATGCAACTTCAGAAAACATGTTAGTACTTGTTGTAAATCTGGGAAAACAGTGCCAAATTTCTGCATTTTAATATCGCACCTGAACTAATTGGTGTAGGCAGTTAGCTTTAAATTATCGTAACAAAAATAAGCCTAAAAATGCGAACAATCAAGACGCTTCTTACAATGCAGCCTGAAACCTTCTGTTGGGGAATCCTACCCACTTAACTTTATGAAGTTTAACTACCAGCCTGACTATAAAGTTATTCATTGAAAAGTTTTATTAAGAAAATGCCATGAATACTAATAACACAGTATGTTAGTCCGTTACTCGTACAAGGGCAAACTGAAACGGAATACAGAATAGCATTCCACATACACGTCCTTACTGTTTAAACGGAATGGTTATAAAACCGTATATGATTCATCATCTGGCTTTTGAAAAAGTAACAACGTTCATAATTTGAGTACCTTTTTGTCCACAGGAGAAGTATTTAAGGAAGGCATAAGTCCTACCAGGTTGATGCAAAGCAAGTAAAAGTTCCAGGAAAAGCTCCTAGTGAGTTCACTGAAGTAGCAGAGGACTAATCACAGCCTGCTGAACAAGATGAACCAGCTTACTGCTTTCCAAAACTTTGAACTGCATAAAATCCAAAAACATGGACCAGAGCTCTCTATAAGAGTCCACTGCTTCATACAGAACTTCCACATCAGTTTCTGTCACAATCAACCTTATATGCAGACACCTCATGTGGATAACAAGGTATGCACCCAGATGTAAACCTGCAATGCATATTTGCAGAAGCACTTATTTTACAGGACTGAATGGATTAAGTGAAAAGAGGACCAGTAACTGCTGTGGAACAAACAGAAAAACAAGCTTCACAGAAAAAGAAAAAAAAAAAAAAAAAAGATTAATGGGAAGTCTGTCTCAAAATGGGTACGGAGTTTGGTTAAGAAGAAGTCTGCTCTTAAGAGAAGTCTCTGCAAAACATTACCATCGTGTGATACAGCAAGATGACAGACTGGCTTTATACAGAGACTAGCAAACGAAACTTTGAAAACAGAAGTACAGCATTTTATGTTGCTAAAATCCTTTTAAGTGAGTTTTGGAAGCTACTTTTCTTCACCAGCGCAGTATTATTAAATCATTTTAATACTATAACAAAGTTTTATAGAACATGCTAAATAGGGATATTTTTGAATTTAAATAAAATTTAAGACGTTTAATCTGCTGACCTTTATTTCTATACACCATTTTTCCACGCAGTTAATGAAACTATTCATATAAGCAATGGTTACTGCATTAATAGGACTTGCAGGCTAGAAACTAAATGGAATTAACACAAATAAATAAACAAATATATTCACGCTCATCCCTTCAGATCTTTAGTGGTAAATACCACATTATACAAAGCCAGATTATAACGTACCATAACACAAATTGCTAAAGCTGCAGCTCTTGTATTTCTCACTGCCACTGGAATGGAAGAACCTCTTTTTGGGGCTCAGGCTCCCCTATAAGAAAACTTGCTGCAAGCCCATAAATGCTTTGAAATAATCCTTTGAAACTGTAGCTAAACTCCATGGTGGGAGTTTGTGGTACCTCACTGTCCTCCCTCCCCCTTACTCATCTACAAAGGAGCCCATCTTCTTTCAGACTATCTGGGGGAGAACGCTTGCAGGGCACTGAAAAGGGGAATGGTCAGGTGTTTATTTCGTTTTAATCACCACCCTGGACACAAGATGGTAGTGGTGCCACCATTTAGTGAGTCTCAAGTAGCCCTGAAAATGGATGGTTGTTCTTGGTACCTCGTCCTGGACCTATTCTTATTGAAATCGGCTGCAAAACTTCCATTGATTTCAGTAGGGCAAGACAATGCACTATGTTTACAATGGAAATCTTAACCTACACAAGAATGATTCTGCAACATTACTATGTCTTCTCAAAATTTTAAGTGGACTGGGAATGAGGGGCATGTGTAACATTGCATCTGTTTCATATAATAATTCATTGCACTACCTTTTACAAAATACTAGAGGAAAGCATTTAAAATACAACAAAGGATTTCTAATAGGCATAAAATAAGGATGGGCTGAAAGTGCATACACTTCTCCTCAAATAAACCACTTTTTTTTTCATGGCCCTGTGAGACTTTACAATCAAATTGTACCATCACATCATAGTCCTAAAGGCACAGAGCTCCCACTGTATAGAGGGACACCCACAGATACCATCCCTCTTCAAACATGGCAAAATATGCTCTAACCAGTCTCCTAGAAAGACGTGCCATGAGTTTCCTTCAACAAATAACTCGTGTGTTGCTGTTGCAAAGATACAGGCAGTCACTTTTCTTCTCCATTCACCTTATGGCCTGATACAAGTCTAAAGATGCCTTGCATTTGAGAGAGCACAAAACCTGCAGCTAAGACATGGTATCTGGCAAAAACCGTACCCCTTTCACCTTCCACGCATATGGAAGGTCACCTGCAATCCGGCACCAAATACATCTTATTGGAGACACTCTAAGAGAAAATCTGGTACCTTCAGAGCTCTGATATACGGGGTTGTGAATGTGACCTCGTTCCGTGGAGAAAGTAAATAAGCCAAAGGAGGAGCTGCAGACTCTCCTTCAGGACTACCCCAATCTGGGCTCTAACAGAGGCAGCTGATTGCAATTCCTGTCAGGGGGATCACGACATCTTGGGGTGACCACAGACCCCCTTTCCCCATGTCCCCCCATGAAGCAGAGGCAGCATCCTGGCTTCAACCCCCTGTGTGCAGCTGCCAGAATGGTTTTGCTGTAAGATAGTGGATCTGTTTCAACTGGACACCATCTCTGCCGGCAGGAGATGATTTAGCTTTTGCTGGAAAGCTGCCCTTTCCCTCATTACTTGGCTGTCACTTGCAGTAAAAAGCAAAAACCCCACTTACACAACTAAAACCTTCAGACCAACTTGGGTTTTACCCCTCTCCCTAACGTAAATCCAGGGTGTGAAAATGAATGCACGGGTTTTTTCCTCATGTAAAAGGGAAGCATGTTTTCCTCTGCCTTAAAAAAACTCTCTGAGAGCAAGCACCTATCTGTTTGGGCTTTTTCTCTACAATGGGAAACAAGATCTGGGCTTTTTGCAGAAGAAGATTCAGCCTGGCTTAGAATATTTACCACATGGGCAAGGCTTGAAATGCTGGAAAGAGGCACAATTCAATTTTTTTTACTAAAGTCAACAAAGGAATATTTTATAAAAATATACAGATTTTATATTCAGTTTTCATACATGACCTCCACACAAAGCACTATTAATAGCAATTAACTTTTTGTGTTATTGTGGAGAAAGCAATTACCGCTCAGCTAAAAGTACATAAAGCACTAGAGAATTCTGATCCATTTACTAAATCAATGCCGGTTACCACAAAAGAACTGCTAATGTGCTTCAGGACAGTCTTCTAACTAAGAGGAGAGGTAAAAAAAAAAAAAACCAAAACAAAACAAAAAACAAAACCCACAAAAAAAGGGCATAGATATGACCAGTGTTCTATTTTAAAGTGTATTATATTAACATTATATTAACATCATCAGCATTTACAGAAATATGAACCCTCACAACAGCGCTGGACTTACTGAGCTTCAGCAAACAGGGAATCACTCCTCTAACCACTGCACTCTCGCTCTCTCATGCACAACCATGGAAACACACAGAGGCACATTCTCCTTTTTACTGCATTTTGTCAGAAACACGCTTTCTCCATAGAGTTTAAAAACTGCAAGTGGCTGCAGTGAAGAGTAGAAGCCAATCTGTATAAATGGCTTATTCTGAGGAATTTCTAAAAGAGAAAACACTCAGTAGGTGCATTGTAATTAGCTGCTCTTTCTAGTTACCTCTTGACAAATGATGCATGTGGGCCTGGATGAGAGCCCAACTCTTGACCCATGCCACCACTACACACTTTAGTACTTCCAGCTGAAACCTGTAGCCTCAGCATTCTTTTCATATTGGTTTTGTTGCTTTTTCTTCTTCCAGAAAAGTGGTGCTGGTAATGCACAACATGAGAACCAGACATGATTAGCAAATTTGGAATTCCTGCAGAAGTGCTTCATATAGCTATGTCCTAAATATATCTGAGGAAAGTCTTTGATTCCTTCCAAATATGTAGCATATTTCAGGACTGAGTTTAAAGGACAGGACATGGAAATGCACACAGCAAACAGTGTTCCCACAATGCCTGACAATAAGCTTTGGCCACATTTATAAATCTTTCAAAAGCAAGATATTCATGTGATCATTATTTTAAATGCAGGAGATTTTAAACTTATTGAGAAATACAACTTTTGCCACAAAAGATACCTTCCAAAAATAAACATTTTTTGGATAGCACTTTACTGCCCCCTTTTGCACTTTTAACATTAGAACAGGTTTCAACATGAATGTACCTCAGAGAAACACTGGAGATCTGGGGTAAAACGATGGGGCATCATGTTTACATACTAGCAGACTATCAGGCATAGCTTGAGGGACGTCTTCCACTTGCCTACACAGTAAACAAATGAAACATCTAACTTTCATTGCCCCTAATCTTCCACGGAAGAGATCAGTAATGGATGGTTTAAATTACCATCTTCCATTTTCATCTGCATGTATATGGGCAACTGGGAAAGAGGGGGATATTGCTCATTAACACTAGTTGTCTCTCTAGCACAATTTTCTAAAGCAAAGATCATCTGCAATTTGAATTTGGCTTTATTCATCAGGAAGAAAAGAATGACAAACGACTTTCCAGTCTGAGGTCACCCATGTGTTAGCAATCCCTCAACTGAAAGGATGGGTGTATCCTTCAGAAGAACACTTCACCAACTGGCAGGCAAGAATATTTTCATGAAAGGTGAAGACAAGAAGCCTAGACATTCAAATACACTGCAAGCCTGCAGGCATAAACCCGTTCTACAACTCCGTGTTGCAATTACAGTGAGTACAGAATCCATGTATGTCTGTGTGTGTCCACATATATCTACAAAAGGTAATAAATCTATAGTCTAGTGGCCAGTTATTTACAAAATACTAATTCATTATGACAGAGCCAGGGGGGGACCTGTCCTGCCCCAATCCTCAGCTTCCATTTCACAAAGTCCATGTGCTGCTGTGTACACTTACATTTAAACTTAATCCATTTTCCTCTGTCATCCTACAATTACAATACAAGTCACAATAATATTAAATTTCACTGCCTACAGCATTGCACAATTGAACCATTACTGTAATGAAAACTGACTCCCTTTGATACTAACGCTGGTGTTTTCTCTCATTTGCCAGCCATGAAATACAGGAAGAGACCAATGTTGTTTTAATTAAAGAATTGTTGTTCAAAATATGCTACTGGGAAAATTAAAGTAGTTCTTTGCTCTCGCAGCAAAGATAATCAGGTATTTATATGGTTTGGAGTTTTGGAAAAAAATAAAAAAGAGAAATGAAAAACAAAGAAAGATCTGCCATGAATTCAGCGTAACACAAAACCAGTGCTCTACTTGACTTGTGCTCACAGAGAAGGGGTGTGCCAAACCCAAGAAAGATGGTGCTTTATTGAAAAGATGCAGAGCAGTGGTTAGCACGGAACAGAAAGTCAATCCAAATCATATGTGCTTCTTACACAAGTCACTAAAGTCTTCCCTTTTAGAAAGCTGACAGAGAGCAGCTGGCATTTGCCAAGTAACTACTTCTTAAAAAGGCACTGTAAATCGCAAATAAGAAACAATAAAACCAGACTGTATTATCGCTGTGCTATTCTGTGCTCTTCTCTGCCATTCCTATTGCAAAACCAAATGTCTTATGTCAGCCACAATACAGGGATACCAACTGAAGCCTGCAGTCTTCCTCCTCTTAAGTTCAATTTGTTTGCACCTGTAGTCTTATTCCAAGACAGGCTCCAAGCAAAGTCTATAAAAGAGGGTGGGGACTGTCTTGTTACTTGATGAGACATTAATTAATTGGTGATTGTATCTCAAATTCAAACAAAAAAAATCAGCTGCTTTGCAGCTGCTAGAAAATATGATATTGTATACCATTTACTTATTGCATAAGTAAACACTGGAAGTAGAACAAGTTGTTAACTCACAACTTTTAGGAAAAGTTATGCCAAATCAGCAACAGCACTGTAAGGCAAACCAAACCTATTTGGCATACCATTGTTACACAAAGGTTTCAGGATCCAGTTAGAACCCTCTATCACTCCTATACTGCATCCTTTTCCTCTTTATATTTAAATGATGGGTTTCAGGTGAGAGAAAATAACCTTGAGCAAAAATCCAAATGGGAGATCTACAATCAGTCTGCACCTGCATCTCATATTAAACCCAAGATTCAGCCACCTGCAAGAGTGGAGATCCTACTTTTTCACATTAAATACCAACTTTTCAAAAGTTTGACTGACTCCCAGAAGCAGAATAAAACTTGGCAGCTGCTGCCACTTCCAAAGCAGCAGCAGTATCTGTCCTATCAAGAACCAGCTTTTGGCCCACTGCAGGTCTGAACCTCTCAAACTAAACTGATACTTTAGTAGTTTAAAATCCTCCTGTAAAGGTCCAGAAGTGCATTCAACACTAGATCAGACATCCCTACCCCAGGTGGAAGAGTCAGTCAGACAGGTACAGCAGATGGCTACAAACAGCCAGAGATCCAGCCACACAATTTTACCCCACTGGAGCTCCAGACACTCAATTTTAACCTGCTGCCCAGCACCTGTTAGATATGGGCATTTTGTTCAGACTACCGTAAGGAGGTTCAGCCTGTGTACCCACTGCAAACTGAGTTCTCTCTCAGAGGGGTAACCTGGGCTCTTGGGAGCAGCCAGGTTACTCTCAGCAGTCGGTCATCAGTGGAAATGTGCTGCTGATATTACACTGAACTGCAAGCGAAAGCACAGAAAACTCAGTTCTAGCAGAGCTACTTGGTGCAGCCAGACCCCCAGGACCTACTTGAGCCGTTCCAGCCAATGCAAGAGATCACCACTGGAATGGACACACTGGCTACTGGCGAGCTACATAAAAATTAAGACTTTCCAAATGCAGACAAGGCTGTAGCTTCTGACATAATTTTTATATATATATATATATATATAAATACATAATGAAGCTTCAGAGAGATCTGTATTTGTCCAACCCCAAAAGAGCCTTTTCACTCTGGCCTTGGCTCAAGACAGATCATGGTCAAATTCGTTCCACTTCAGCAAAAATATTCAGCATTCAGCACATGCTCAACATGAATTTTTCTGAATAAGGACAGTTTCCTGAGTCAGGCCCTAGGAGCACAGTGCAGTCTTGCTCATCTCGTTGTCACACATAGATCCACAGAACGGAAAAGACCACAATAAGCAATAAATGTATTAAGATTATCCAGCTTTTGTTTTTCTTCAGAAAGTGCCTGAAAACTGTCTGATAGAAGAAACAATTACCACTAAGAATTATATCATCTAAAATATTTATCACACAGACTAGTAATCCTGTCTGCCAACATAACCTTCCCTGTTCAATTCATCTATATTGCTTGGAAACACCTTGGGAAAAGAAACCCCCAAAAAACCTAATGGTCAGATGTTGTGCAGTGATTAAGCTAGACTGCTTCAGAACTAAACTGAAATTAATTAAACATGAAGAAAGCAACTGAAGTGTGGACAGTGAATGCTATGGGACTGCAAATCCTCAAAAGGGGACAAGATGTTGCAACTTCAAATTTACACTTTTATCTAGTCAGGTATAGAAACCAACTGCCGCTCAGGCAGTAGGTAAGCAGATGGCAAGCACCAGAACAAAATGGAAATGTGAAACCATGCACCAGTCGAAGAGTCAGAAGTGCAGCTATGTGTGCTTTCCCCAGCGCTCACTGCATAGGTTCCTTAAACAAACTGCTTCAAACTTGCAGAACATCAAAAGCCATATGGGTCTTCCTGAATGAATCCACAGGCAAGGAGCCAGGGTTCCCGTATGCTGCAGAAATAGGCCTGGATTTGATTTGAGCCTTCTTAGCTTTGACAGGCTGGAGTCTGGCAGAACTCCCAATCCAAAATAAAATAGCATTCAACTGTGACTGGGCTTTAATAATAACAACAACAACAATAAATTTTAAACTCCTCTTATTGGCTTTAACATGCACTGTCCTTTATAGTGCATTGTTCACCTTTCCCACTGCTGTTCTTTGCTTTGGGTATCTAAGTGAATGCACTTCTCAAACAAAAACTAACAAAACAGTGCGAAGTACTTTGCAGCATCACAGATTTTTCAGCCTAAGGTGTCATTCCACCATCAAACCTGTATGTGTAAGACAAACCATAGAATTTCTCATTTTCTGTTGACATGTGTAAAACTTGATTATGTTTTAAAGCGTACACAGATCTGAATCCTACTAAGTGAAGTTTTGTAAATCCTATTTCAGCCATCAACCATGAGACATTTAAAAAGAACACCATCTTATACATATGCCATACATCAGGAATGATTCACCTAGCAACATAATCCTCTACCAGCCTTTATCTTTTCTGGCATGGAACCTAAATTTAAAACCAGAAAAAAGCAGACTATTACATCAAAGTTTAAATCAGCTGCATTATAATTACCATGCTGATACCGCAATAAACACTGGGTGTTGGCTGTCCAGGATTGCCAAAAAAGATAGAGGTCCTGCCCTTATTTGCTGTCTTTTGACAACGTATATAATCACATCAAAGGAAAGTTCTCTGCACAGTTAGCAACGGAAAAAAAAAGAAAAAAGAAAAATAGTCTGGATATTCCCTTTCTTAAATAATGATAGATTTTGCACACTGTAAGAAAATGTAAATTATGCCTATAATGAAAAAAAAAATTATAATGTAAACCCCTTGAGGGCTAATGTAATACTGAAATCACTGGAAGTATTTTCGTGGGAGTTGAACAGCAGCTAGACAGAAGCCCTGAACACATTTATCTACTCACAACTAGAAACACAAAATAGTAAGTGCCATTTTCAAACACGGAATTTAGAATAACCTGTTGTAATTCAGCACTGAAGGCTGTTAGAAGACTTCAGAAAATCTGGCTAAGACTAAACAATTGAATTTGTAAGCAGAAGAAAATAATTGAAAATGACACTGAAGACACTCTGAGGTCAGGGAATTCCTATGCGTATGCTTCATAGTTTCAGTTTTTAAGATCTCTCTGTCCTGGGGAGGTGGGAGGAGCAACTACAAAACTGCTTTTTGTTCTGCCATGTTGTTTCCATACTTCGCTTATAGAAGCAGACTGGAGTGCGATGTGCCCGTTTTCTCAAAGCCTCTCTTCCACTGTTTGGTGTTTAGGGTTGGGTGGTTTAGGGGGGAGTGTTCCCCCAATGAGGGACCAGAAGCGCAAACCCTCTGTGTTCTAAGCACAACTTTGGGCGGATGTAGGCCGGGGAGCAGTAGTTCGGGGAGACAGAGGGGCACCTGCTGGGAGGGGTAGTCAAAAAAGCACCACCCTCTCTTTCCCTTGCCCCACCAAACCTAAAGAGCCTCCTCCCGAACGTTCCCGAAATGTGACAGGCAGGTTCGAAAGCTAAATGTTGGATAATGGTGGGCAAACAAAGGACATCGGGTTTTGCATTATTTCTTTAATTACTTTAACCCTTGTTCGAGCAGAAAGCACAAGGCCAGAGCAATTCAGCTTCTCCCTTTGTCATTTGCCTGCCATAAATATGCACCAGTCTGCATTTGAAAAGCTGAAGGAGGCCGCAAGCTTGCTGGACATTTATCATGCTCTGTTCCCTGTTAACAAGCAAATACTTTAGTTGAATGGCCCATTAGCAATCATTGTCAAATGCAGAATGCAAGGTGCTTGGATGTGACCGGCCTGTAAATTAGATGAGGGTGCCCCCGCGCTTTGGAGAATTTCAGCAAATGAACTGGATCTTTTGATATAGATTTGTGAAGGTTAAGCTGCAGGAGAGGAAACCTATCGGAGCACTTCAGGCCGCGGATACTCTGACAATCTGTTCAGCTCCCTATATTCACTTGTTTATTTTTCATCTGTTAAATCCCATCAGCATCAGCAGCTTGACAGTTTTGGGCTTGGAGTTCCCTTCTCGGTCAGAATTGCGAAGCTTTCAGCTTACTACTGGGGTAGGATAAGAATGACAAAATTCAAGCATGTAATTAACATCTTTATATATATACACATATATAATTTTATATATGTGTATTAAAAAAAAACACACACAAAGAACAAAAATCAACCAACCAAAAATTTTAAGTGTCCCAGCCACTGCCAAACGAACAGCATGAATTCCATTTTGCCGAGCTCATCCCAAGCTCATTCCCAGTAAAGAAAGACACAACTGTTATTGTAGGCTTCAGTGTTTTTTCCCCTTATGTCTAGACTCTGCCTAACAAATGCAGAGTGCCTTCCTCCCCCCACCCTTAGCAGACAAATGAGCAGGCAATAAAGTAAATACTCCTCATCTGAATCGTGCCCCTGATTTGCAATGTAATGCTGACTTTAAATTGTGGGTGGTTACGGTTGTCAGTTGGGTAGAAAAGCAAGTCTTAACTGTTAGAAAGCTCTGTGAGAGAAAAGGTAAGGAAAATAAAAACCCAAGTAGTTGCAGTAAGAGAGGTGTTTTACGACCTTTACAGCTGTAGATCGCTTAAAATAAATGACAGAACAACGGCTAAATTGTCTGCTGGCTGAACTCGAGGGGCAAACAGCAAACTCATCCCAATGATTTTCAGCTGCGGATGGGGGAGTAGGCAGATGCTTATCTCATTCATTTCTAGATTTCAGACTGCCTTTTGTAAATAAATAACCACCTCGAGACTAAGCCAGATCAATTTTGTTATCTGCAGCTTTATTGGTAAATAGGAATGGATGCTGGTTTGCTTGTGGGGGTTCTTTTCCCTTCATATTTTTGCAGGACGGGAAACACAAGAGATGCTGAAGTATCACCTGGCCAAGGCACAGACAATGCACTGTGTTTATCTTTGGCTGTTCCCATGGAGTGTGAGACAGAGACCACAGCCTGAAACACAGCTGAAATCAAAAGCTCTGTGTTTTCCTTCCAGATAACCCCAGTCCTACCTATCCCCCTCAGCTTTCTGTTCCTTGCCAGCATGCTCCTGCCCAAAGCTCAAATAGATTAGAGGCAACAAACCCCAAGCGCAGCTAATTCTTCAGAAGGGCTGGCTGCTGCTAGGGCAGGAGTTAAAAAGGAAAATCTTCCCCACCCAATAATTGCAGCCATCTCAAGTTTTAATCGGCCCCCATCTCGGCAGAAAGCAGTAAATGAAATCTATCTTTACCATATTATACGCCACCAATGAGCAAGAACTGAGCAGCTTTTCTTTGCTGCTTTAACCATCCCAAGCCACAAGTAGGCCTTTCATACTTCCTAATCCTGGCCCCCAAGTTTTGTGCGGTTCTCACATAATACCTTACAGCCCGGAGCAAGGTCCTTAGTTTATAACACCCCTTTCAGAGACGTGTCATTTCTAACATCAAGCTAATCTATATGTTGCCATGGCATCACCCTTTATCTGCCTTTACATCTTATGAACTGCATGGATTTACCACATTATTTTTATCTGAAAGACAGAAAATGGTGGTTTTATTGCCATACAATCAGATTACTGCTGCTAGTTTCTCTATGCCTTTTTACCATACTTCAATCAAAAGGGATCAGTTTCTTTATACTCTGCCCTTGATTTACATTACATCTGTAAAGACCTAGTCTGGGTTGTAATCCCCTTATTAACTATGACCAGGGTTGATTTGCCTAAAAATAAAAGCAAATTGTGTCAGACCTTTTCACTTTGTTTTTGATTCGGAACTACAAAATGGATTACTAAAGAAATCTTCAGAGTTCACACGGCTGGTATAGTACTGAATTTAAAATGAGAATTAAACAAGTTAAACATGGGAGCTGTGTCAACGGTTTACATTTTCCATCATGGGAGAAAGACTGAACTGCGTTTGTCTTTGTGTTCTCTGGCTTTAAGGAGACAATGAAGCCACAGGAGTTTTTCCAAGCTCTTCTAACACTGTCCATTTGCCATCCTCCCTGCTTCTGCTTTTCACGCAACGCCCCCCCCCAAACTCTTCTCCCTTGCTGCTCCCTCTCCACCCCCTGAAAAACCTCTCCTCGCTCAAGACAGCAGTGGTCTGGTTAAAAGTCTATATTCTATGGCACTGCATATTTTAATCAAAATATCTGAAGCAGTTTAACATTCCTATTTAAGTTTCCACAACGCTTCACAAAGAATGAGCTCATAAGCAAATCCATGTAGATGTATGATAAATGACCAGAAAAACAGGTTTCTTTATGTCAGCAGCCAAGGCAGGCAGACATTAGGCACACATGAATAACATTTTAATCACTATTTTTTCCTCAGAAGAACACTTTCTTCTCATTTGCAACAAGCAGTTTCAAGTACTGCAGGTTTGCACGACACG
Source organism: Myiopsitta monachus (assembly GCA_017639245.1). Taxonomy (NCBI): domain Eukaryota; kingdom Metazoa; phylum Chordata; class Aves; order Psittaciformes; family Psittacidae; genus Myiopsitta; species Myiopsitta monachus. The sequence goes on along the minus strand of CM029919.1, from coordinate 39,539,000 downwards.
TAAGGACCAGGTCCTACAAAAAAAGAAGAGAAGAAAAAGGCCCCAGAGCACAACCCAGGCCCTGGCTGCTGCACAGGGCAGACAGGTCTGTCTGTGTCGGCATGTCACAGCAGTCACCTCAGGTCCTTGGCTGAATTTGAGACGATGCTGAGTGTCACATCTAAAGCAATGCGACCTCCTTACAATAAAACAGGGAAGAGAAGATTAAAAAGAAAAAAAAAAAAAAAAAGGAGGTATTCCTGTGTGTGGGAAGAGGGAGAACTTCAGTGATTTTAGCTTGACTTTTACTCACTGCCCTTCTAAAGGCAATTACTTCATTAAACAAAGTGAAATAACGTAGCACAGCTTACAGATAACATACTTTCAGATAATTACTATAAATAATATAGCAATTATACTCCACATATAAAAGGCTGGGGCAAATAACCAGCTGAAGAATTTGGCCTTCAGTTTGTTCTGAATTCATGTTGCTAATTCACTTGTGCTTCAGAGACCTGGCTACGAATGCCAGAGATATCAAATGGACTGGAAGCCACCACTTGCTCCTTGTGTTAGCATGCCAAGTGTCAACAGCTATGTTCTGGGTGCAATTTAGGAGCATGTGTTTAAATCATTTTACCCTTCCACTCCTGTTTCTTCAGCTTGAAGCTGTAATTGCTGAGGTTAGAAAGTGTGGTCCCATAACACAGGCCTTCCAAATAAATTCTTGTCTCACTGAGAGGCTCCCAAACATGTTGTGAGATACCGTTTTAGCAAGCTCTTTGTGCTCCGGCTGGCTCGCCTGTCCTGTGAAACAACGGCTGTCCATTACCTACAGTTTATCATCCTGACAAAATGTGAGGAATGTGGATGTGAAAGCACTAACAATTCCACCCCTGGTGCTTTCTCCTTTTTTCCCCTCTCTGTATTAAAACCGACAAGATTAACCCAGATGCAAACTGCAGAGCATAGTTCAAGGGGCTATTCAATTGGTAGTGAATGTGCATTTGTTTACCTACAAAAATAAGAATTTCAGATACAATGAGAAGCAGACTAGTCTATATGCTCCTGAATAGAACATTTAACAGGGTCATCAACTGCTGTTTATTTTATCAGTTTCTGACATGTTAGCATTCATTCAGAGGCAGGCTGTGAAATACCCCATCTATAACTGGTTATCAGAGGGAGAAAAAAACAGCTATATAATCTAACTTCATCAGTGTCAAAGGCACCACTTGTGAGGACTACCTTCCACATGCCACTAAGGAGAATGAACTGCTTTGCTCACTGGCCTATAACACCCAGGGAACTGCCACACTTAAGGAATGTTATTTTGAATAAGATGTCTCTGCCTAAAAGGTGCCCCGTAACACTACGTGCTGTCTTGTGTGGCAGAGGTGGTGCCTGAGCCCTTGTGAGGTAAAATTGAGGTAATCCATGCTACCTATATACATTGTTTGTCTTGGCAGAAACAGCACAGGCAGAAAGTCCCCCATTAAAAAGTGTCAACAGGAGTTAAGTCCACAGAGTTAATTTTTCTCTATGTTTTCAAGATCATGAGATCTAAGGTTCTTCAAATGAGAAGTCTGTAAAGTCTACCAGAACCATCTGCAACAATGATGCTTAATCTCCCAAGCAATAAAGTCACAGGTGTAATTATTTCATGTGTCACATCTTGCAGTATCATGGAGGCAATAAAAGCAGATCCCTAAAAACAGGGAGAGGGGGCAACAGGGAAGGGAGCTCTGTGTTCAAATAGCAACTGAGTGCACTCCATCTGGCCACCTGCTAGGAATTACAACCTCTAGACTCCAGTGCAAAACCAATTCAGTTTATACATTCCCCTTAACCTGAAATTTATTATTTCATACCTTATATTAACCTAACTACTTCTCCCAGCATTTAATTGCCTACCTGTTCAGCAGATTTATGTGCTGAGGCTTTCAACAGAGTTAAATGCACAGCTTCCCTGAATAAATTAACCAGCACCAAAGATAGTTATTATTTCAAACCTAGAAAGGAGCTTTATTATTATGCTACACCAAAATCCCTTCAGCAGCTTGCTTCTCAAGCTAACATCCAGCCTGAATCCAGAGTGAGGACAACCTCATCTAAGGAGAAATTCCCTATCCTTCAGGCAAACAAAATTGTGACAAGAATTAGTAAGAAATCCTGCTCTGAGAAGTGGAGCTGTCTCAGCAGCAGCAGTATCAGCAATGTATTTCTAAGATTCCCCAAACGACAGGCCTCCAAGTGGCCTATAAATCACTAGCCACAGCAATTGAAAAGACTAATTTTAATAGTGTACTTCTTCACTGTGGTGATTAAGCCTCAATGAATCACTCAAGAAAACCCAATTACATCAACAACATAACCTATTTTTAAGCGTGCATGCATTTAAGTTGAAAAAGTAATTAGATATTATCACTTAGATCTACCATTAGCAACATCCAAACTTTTTTTTTTTAATCAAATAGTTTAGAACCAGCCAAATGGAAACACAATTTGTATTTGATAAAGGAAGTATATCCCCGGGCTCTGTAAGATGGGCTGAATTCAGCTGCTGGGATACTTTCGTTTCTCTGACGGCTAATAAAAAGCTACCAAGGTAAGTTAAAAAAAAAAAAAAAAAAAGGGAAAGCAGGTTGGAGCTGGCAGAGGAGAGGCCACAGTAGCGGGCTCGGGCTCTTCTGCATTGGAAGAGTGACCTCTGTAGGCATAAACCCATCAAGGGCCGGAATGCAAAAGCCTTCCCCTTCCTCCCAGGCTGAGCTCAGCCTGTTTTCCACTAGCACAGCAGGCCCTCTAACGCAATGCAACCCCGGCTTGCAGCCTTTGACTTTGGAGAACTCAAACGGCATTATATAGGTTCGCTTTATCACTGGCCAGATCCCCTTATTCTTAGACGTTATATCGGACTGTTCTTAAACCAAAGAAAGGCTTAGCTGTGTAGCATCATAAAAGTGCAGAACCAGAGACTGGAACTAAACTTTATTTTATTGTAACTGGCTTCCCACCTAGTGCATATATAAAATGATCATGTCACAGTGTTAGGAATGAAAAGTTAACCGAGCAGTCTACAGAATTTTTTTTTTGAATATTTTTTTTTTAGGATCAGAAAAACTTTTCAGTAATGAAACCGTATACAGACACAGCAAATAGATCCATTATCGAAAAATGCCCTGCAGAAATCTGCAGCAAGTTTTCCCTTCCGTGGGAACAACGGCAGGTAACGATGGCTGCAAAACAAGACCACAAACTTGAGATGCTACTTCTAATTCAAACTTTGAAATCTTCACTAAACTCCTGCAGATCCTGCCACCTACACAGAATGAATCCCCAGTTCAGGAAATACTCCCATTCGTTCTTGTCTCATCACCACCTGTCATTGCCTACAAAGTCTCCCGGGAAAACAAAACATGTACTTACTGAATTTAATGGGACATTCTAAATTCAGTTAACACAATGCCTATGGTTTGCTTCTAAATATATATAACTGAAGATATAGCATGAGTTAAAAGAAATCATCTTAACGTATTTCTGGTGTAAAATTCCCCAGGCTTATTACAAAATATTTTTTCCTATAGTGATTTTTGTTTTCTAAACTTGTGAGTTTAGTCACCAAAGTTCCAATGATTTCAAAACTAACAAAGCCAACTTTTGTAATGCACCTCAAAAATAAAAGTGAAATCAGTTTCTCATCACTACTTCAGTTAGAAAGACAGCCCACTTCCCAATAGCAATAATTTTGTATGTTTAAGAACTTTTTTTAAAAGGATACGCTTCTATTTTAAGCGCGTACTTTGATAGTGAAGCCCTGGGAACACACAAACTTTTTTGCCTGGGTTTGTTAATGAAGAATGACACTAAATGGTCGTGTGATGGGTAATGCTTAGTTCATTACTCACTGACATGTGCCTTGATACCACCAACTCCACAACCAAATTTAGCCCTGTTAAAAGCAGATGTAACTTCGCTGGAGTCAATGGGATGAGTCTGCATCTGCAGACGGGTAAGTTGAAGAGTATCACCCTTTCCTGGCAGCCCAGCGCGGCTCGGCTCCGCCGGCCTCTGCCGCAGCTCCAACCCCAAGGCGAAGGTTCCGCGGGCGCGGAGCGCAAAACCCACACACCGTCCGCAGGTTTCAGGCTCCCGCTGCCGCCCGATCCCAGCTCCCCCTCCCGCTCCTGTCGGGGCCCTCCCTCCCGTCGGGGCAGCTCCGAAGCGACACGGGCCCCGCGTACCGGGGAGGCCCAGATGCCGCTGCCAGCCCAGCCTGGAGACCCCGGCAGCCGCCTGCCGCCCCGTCCCTGCGGCTCCGTCCCCGTCCCCCCTCCTTTCCCCTCGCACAGCCGCGGAGGGCAGAGCCGGCCCCCGGAGGGGAGGCGGGAGCAGGCTGGAAACTTACTTGGGGTTGGAGGAATTCCAATAAATGGGGTCTAAAACGATGGACCTCGCCAGCGCAGTTCTGCATAAAACCATCGCGACTCCCCAACAGCACTTCCAGGCGGAGCCGTCTCGTCTCCGCGCTGCCATGGTCGCGGCGGCGACGAGTCCCTCCCGCAGCCTCGCCAACTCCGCCGCACCTGAGCGGCAACAGCGGGGGGGGACACACCGGTATCCCAGAGGCCGGGGCGGTGGAGAACGAAGAAATACTACTACTACTAGTGAGGACAAATAAAAATCACACGCGAAGGGTCGACGATGCACTTGGTGAGAGCTGCAGGCAGATCTACTGAGTCATGTATGCCACTCGCATGTAGGGAATTCTCCTGCGAGGTAAGATCCAAGCTACCTCCGAAGAAACAACATCAGTAACAACAACAAACACCAAAAATAACGCAAACGCTCAGTCCTTCCTTTTACTGGGGGTCTTCCGGCTGCCTTGGAAGATGCCACTCAAACTGCCAACTCCCATTTGGATCCAGTGCGCCATACACGTTCACAGTGTCTAATGCTGGCGTGAAAAGGAGTAGAGGAAAAAAAAAAAAAGGTAAAACAGGCGTAAAATGAAGGGTTTGGCGGAGAGGGACCCGGCCTCGGAAGGAGGCTCCCCCCGTGTGCCTCTCAGTGCTCCCTGCAGTTTGCAATCCGCGCAGGCACCAGCCCGGGCTGTTTCAGGGAGCTCGGAAGCAACCGCGAGTCAATAAATCCACTCCGAGAGTCAGCTCCACCGGTCCCGGGGAGGCGCATCCGCAGGGCTCCGGCTTCCCTGGGGGATGGCACTGCTGTCCTTGGCGCCGGCAAAGCCCCCCAAGCGGAGCGAGGGCAGAAGGAGGGTGGCGAAAATACGAGTATTTTTAAAAGTAAAAGGAAATGAAAAGGGGGGTCCGCAGCGTCAGAACGTCCCTCTCTCCCGTTACGCGATCCGCAGTGCGCGCCCCGGCGGCGGGACAAGGAGAAGGAAAGCCGGGCGTGGGACTTGCGCAGCCCAGCGCGGAGAAGAAGGGAGGAGGAGCGGCGCCAGCCACGGCCGTTCCCGCCGCGGCGCCGCCAACCCGTGATGCCGCTGCTCCGCTACAGCTACCGCCGCGGCAAGTCCCTGGCGCAGGAGCGCAGCCGGCGGGAGTGCGCCGCCGTACCCATATAAGCGCGGCCCCGCAGCCCCGCCGCCGCCGCTCATAGGGCCACCGCCGGGCCGCCGCGCTGGTTGGGCGCCGCGCGTGTCACTTAGCGCCGCCGCCGCCGCGGCGGGCGGGGCCGCGGAGGGCCGAGCCCAACCCCGTCGAGCCGAGCAGGGCCGAGCCGGGCCGAGCCGAGAGGGGCGGGCAGGTAACACCCGTCGGCTCCCGGCTCTGTTGTGCTGCGGGCGGCTGCCGAAGCGAGGGGTGGGCCCGGTCGCTCTTAGTCACGCTTGGGCTGTGCGGGAGGCGCGACTGGCCCACGTGGGGAGAAAAAAATGAAAAGAAATTCCAAAACAGTCTTTTTTTTCGTTTTTTTTTTTGTTTGTTTGTTTGTTTTTTCCCCCAAACGTAGAAAAATGACGTTTTTCAAGTACGCTTCTGTTTAAGCAGCGGGGGCCGCGGGGCTCCCCCACCCCCGGGAGAGCACGGCTGACGGCGTTTTGCGGGCGCAGAGAGCACCGCGGGGAAGGGCCGGGTTTCCACTGCTGCGGAGCTCCCCGCGCAACTTTCTTCGGTTGCCGGAGGAGGGGGGGCTTTCCCACGCTCGGTGCCGACCGGCCCTTACCACGGGGCCTCTGAGTTCCCGAAGTTTTATCTGGCTGCGGGACAATTAGCCAAGAAATGGAGGGGAGCGGGACACGCGGAGCCTGTCAAAGGGATGCGCGGTAATCAAGGGCGCTGAGGGCTGTCGCGGGCTCCCTCGCCTTTCTCCGAAGACCGCTCATCCCCTTTTCGTTCCCGTCCATAATGTGGGGGTTGAGGGGCTATTTTCGGAGCCGGTTGTTTTCAGACCCCACGTATCTTTCTGGCAGCTCGGCCTGTTATTTCACTTTGGTATTAATTCCTGGCCAAGAGGGATCTACCCGCGGGCATGGCCGGGCACGCGGCTCCGGCGGACGCCTCCCCGCCACTTCGGAGTGCGGAGGGCACCGAGGTGGCCGCAGAGCAACCCCGCGAGCGTGAGACGGCCGCCGCCCCCGGCACTCCACCACGCTTCCACGGGGACACAGCGCCCACTAGCGGTCAGCGCCGCCGTCCGCGGGGGACCGGACCCCTCCCGGCCGTGTCTGCCCCTCCGCCGTTCCTTCGCCTCCTGTCCTGCCCGAGCCTTCGCGGTCGTATCTACCCCCCCAAGTAAAAGAGAGAGAAGGCGGTGCCGCTGCCCCGCTGCGCGGTGGCTCAACACCGGTTGCACCGTATCAGAGTCGGTCCCGTGAAATGGAGGGGATTGCCGAATTTCTTCCAGCAGGGATTTCGTGCCAAAACGGTATCTACGGAAAGGATTGAAAGTTAAAGGGCAGAAACTCACAGCGCTCTTTTTCTGTCATTTCCCTACCTTTTAGTTAAGAACACGCTACACAGGACTGTAATAAGGAGCCAATTCCGCACAATTTTATTCTCGAAGAAATACGGGCATTTTTTTTTTTTTTAAATCGGGTTAGCGATGGAGCTCCTCCGGCTTTTAGAGGAAGGCGAAGAAGCCCCTAGAAGGTAAACGACTGCCATTGTCATTTGTTTCCCTGATCAATTTGGAAGCAAATCTTCGCTCCCCCCATTTTAAACTCAACTGGGGCTCCAGCCTTCGCCTCTCTGCCCGGCAGAGACCACTCTTTTCCCTCGCAAGAGACGGGGAAGGGGAGCAGAGGCGCGCTCGATGCCCCATAGATTTTGTGCTAATTGTGTTGGGTAGTTCTCTTAATGAAATCTACCACTCAAGGAAACAAGGAAATCAGTTTGCTTTTCACACAAAATATCGAATGCGTTTTAAGCAAACTGCTTAATTAAATTCTATTTGCAGTGAGGAAGGAATTGCAGATCCGGCGACGCAATTGGGTGGAAAAGGATCCGATTTCCAGGACGGAAACTTAGCGCTCAAGTGGGAGACAGAGATTGGGTATCTATGCCCATAGAGGGGCATCAAAGGAGAGCTTCCCCGGTGAGGGGAGGAAAGTACTTAATTATTAATCTTTTAAACAAATGTGTGGTGCGTATCCAGTCTTGAGCCACTGTAAACAGAGAGCCTGATAAACTCTTCTAGCAACAGAGACGTGTAAAATAGCTTTACCTCAGTTTTGTGATGCCGCTGCTTGTTTTGAAGCAAAAGGTTATGAGCGGTGTTTTGCAAAAGCTGTGAGTAAACTGTGACCTCTAACTCTTCGTATCCTTGTTTTAAGTAAACCAGAGGAAATGAAGAGCCCTGGTATTGTCTGAAAATATCCTCATGTAGCTAAATATATCGCTCGACTTCTATTGTCCAGCGGCTAATTATTTTACGTAAATACAGCTGTTTTACTCTAGTCAGCATCCTTTCTATGCGCGCTGTAGGCGCATAAAGATCAGCGTTAATAAAATATTTTTAACTAAGAACCTAGAGAAAAACTTGAACTTTTCTCCGGGATAACCCAAGCAACAAAGGTTAAAGACATCCAAAGAAATACGGGCTCGGTGGCTGCTCCCCTCAGGAAACTCTTTTTGCCGGAGGGGCCGATCCCCGCAGCTGGGGGTCAGGGCGGGGAGCACTTTCGGCGCCGCAGTGACTTGCGGGTCCGAACGGGGCCGGGGCCGGGAACAGCGGAGGGGCCGCGGCGGCAGCTGCGGTGCGGCCGCGCTCCCTCCGCGTCCCATCCCCGTCTTCATCCCCGTTCCCAGGCCGCCCGCTGCACTGGCCTCCAACTTTCCCGTCTCGCCTCCGAGGAGCGGCAAGAATCGCCTCGGACACGAAGGAAACGTGAGAGTACATGTTGAGGCCGGAGGGTTAGAAGCAGAACAAGCTCACAAATGTTAGGAAGTTAGCAATGGCCTTCAGCCGCGGCTTCTCGGAGGGCTATCTCAGGACGAGATCCCGGCAGATATTTCGGGTTTCGCGGGGAACACGGTTTCCTGGCAAACGCTTTGGGGGGAGGAAATCCTGCCGCAGCCGCGGGACCGGCGCCGCGGCCCCCTGCGCTCTGCCTTCGACTGACGGACGGACGGACGGATGGATGAGCGGGCCAGCGAGCAGGTGAGACCTGCTTTTCTCTCTGCCTTCAGGGAAAACCGTAACTCTGCCGTGCTCAAACCTTGATTTCCCGTACCTCAGCCAGCCTGACAGCAAAAATCGGGTTTATAGCTCAATAATCAACCCCTTTCAGCTTCTTTTCTACAGTGAGATGGGCAATAGTTGCATAAATATTGGCTCTGAGCCTATAAAGTCTGTAACAAAAAGGGCAGCTAATCTGAATGGGATAAGGATTGGGCCCACAACCCGACTCTTAAACATCGGTCTGAACATCAGCTATTAGAATGCATGGGGCACGAAATCTTTTATTAAGTAGAAAAATTTCATGATTACTTGAAAATTTGGCAGTTTTGAAAGTCAAGAATAACTCAGTAGATGCAATTCCTACTACTTTTAATAAAGACAAGTGATTGACACTGATTTAAATGGGTTGTTTATTGTGTGTACAAAAGGCCAAGTGTGCTGGATACTTGAAACAGCTCCTAAAATATCATTCACACCATAACAATGCATTTTCTGCACTTTATGGTAGAGTGTATATCTAGATGTTAATTTGTCTCCTCCATGTCTGTTTTATAACCGCAATTTTGGTTAACCATAGCTTCTTAGAAAATGTGAATGGCTCCTCAACACAGCTAAGGAATTCAAGCATTACTGTAATAAAATCAGGCAAGAAGTTAAGTACATCCTAACTATGCATTTTAATTCTCCATTCGACTTATTGTTATACTGATTTTCAGCATCACTCTGTGAAAACAAAAATCCCTGCATTATTTTGTGGTGAAAAACAAGACCAGGGATCACACTTCTGCTGCATGACCATCTTTTTGTAGACATTTACATGCACTTGAGCAGAGCTGACCACTGAGCCAGCCTAACCCTTAGTTCTATGTCTGTCCAGCAAAGACAATGGGAAGCATTAGGTTGCTCAGGATGGACATGTCAACAGAGCTTTAGCACTCCCCAGCTGGCAAAGAAAACAGCAGGATGGGAAGATGGGGATAACCCCAACGTGCATGTGTTCAGTGGTACTAGCACAGAAATGGAACAGAGGTGCATAAAAGTCATGGTTCAGCTCCAAATGGACCAGCTTGTTGGTCCAAAACTGTACCAGCCCAGGGACTTCAACCATACCCTCCTGACTTGGAATGAGCTTTAGGCACACAGGCAGCTCTACTGTTCTCTTCAGAAATAAATCACCTCTGTAATGCAAACCGAAAAGTTTTTAATTTTTTTAATTCATTTATCAGCATGAATTCCACCTGAATTTGCACTGAGTTGAGACCCTGCAATAACTGAGGTAATAACTTTCCTCCTGCTTGCCAAAGGGACCACACATCCCCCAAATACTCTCAAAATGTTTAATGAGATGCTTCATGCAGTTCAGTGAATCACAGCCAGCACCTTCACATTAGGCGTACATGCAAAAAATGGCACAAAAAAGTCCAAACCACCATAAGAGAGAGGGTTTATAGCATCAGAAAGAGGGGTTTACAATCTTCAAGTCAGCAAGGGTGAGATGTATGAGGTGACAGAAAGCTCCAAAGGAAAGGAGAGACAATGAGGACAGATCCTTCTTTTTCAAGACAAGATATGAGACAGATGAAGTATTGATACTTCAGTGAGATACTACTGACATATCTGTCTATACACAGGTACGCAGTTGCTTGGCAGCTTAGACATCTTGCCAACCTAATTGTCTGCTTTGCTAAGCTTCAAGGACACCAGCTCTCCAACGTATCTCACTGCAGTAACCCTTCCACTTATGCTTGGAAAAATGATGATAATGAATATGGGAAGTTCAAAGGGAAGTTTAAGAAATCTCCGAACTAACAGCACACTGCTAGGACACTGCTGTAAAGGCCTCCTGCTCTCTCCCACCTCTGCTGGAAAGATGCATTGTTCTGTATTAAAATAATGCTCCAGGACATTTATGAACAGGCATTGGGAAAACTAAGACCTCTTATCGTAGAAGGTAAATGAATACTGCTGAAGGTAGGTGGCAACAGAAAATGCCTACCTACCTGCCTCACTGGGGGAAGGGAAGAAAAAAAACCCAACAAAGCAAGCCCCGGAACAAACCAAAATCAGCTAACCACAATTTGAAGTGGAAACTTTGAACTGCAATGAAATCAAAATTAAACACCCAACACAACTTCTAGGAGTGATTTCTCTAGGTAGGCCAATATCCTTATGTAGACTCTCCCCCCCCCGAGCTCATACTCACTACATATATGGCAGCCTATGTTCCAACCTACTTTGCATTAGTCAGGTATCATGTTTTAAGGGAATGTAAGAACATCAAATTCTTACCATCAAATGTCACTTTACCCCCTTCCTAAACTGTGCGCACCTCTATTTTCCTAGAAATTGACAGCATCCCTGAAGCCCTATGATAATTTTGAAAAGAAAGCAAGCCCCAGCATAATGCAAATATGGCATCCTCCCACACTGGGTCTACAGAAAAAAAACAAAACAAAACAAAAAAAAAACCCTGAGAAATACTGTATACTTTAGGACAAGCTAAGAGACAGTGATTTATACCAACTGAACACTTTTTTTTTTTTGGGGGGGGGGAGGGAGAAAGGGATGGAAGGTGAAAAGAAATATGTAGCTGCTTTAGCTGCTTTTCCTTTTTTGAGGGCAGAGAGAAGGAAAGGCAGGTAGGAAGGTGTGTGGAATGGCAGAAGGGGTGATCAAACTTTGATCAGATATTTTGTTCACACAGTAGTCCTAAAGGAATACTACTGGAAACTGTTAACAAAGGCTAAGCCTACACAATGTTAAGTGTAAAAAACAAACATTATTTAGCTGCAAATTCATGATGCAAAAGAAAACGCTTGATACCACAACTGCACGTATGAGAACTTAACTTCTTGCTTTCAGAAGATGAAACAAAAATGCATAGGTCTGTTTTGAGTATTGACTTTTAATAGCTTGTCATGAGGGAACAGGGGATGTATTCTGGTTTAGAAATACAGGTATCAGTTAAGTTTTAAATACAGCCTGCTCCTGCCAACCGGTCATGTACACGATTCATTTGGCTTCAGCTTTTGTTTTTATGCATTAAGCAACCTTCAACCTTCTTCTGTAACAATATATTGACAAATTTAAGTACAATAATAGTGTAGGTATTTTACTCTCTTCACATTTTCTTAACATACTGGACAAAGCAATGCATGTCAACTTGCTCCCACACATTTAATTTGCCAAACCTACAGAAACAGATTCTTTGGGAATATCAGGAATTATTTCCAACTTTGTCCAGTGACATTCAAATGCTCAGGCAACTACTGGTAACTTTCATTTTATGGTTAATATCCAAGTCGCACACGAACAGAAGAAAGTTTTAGAACTGGACAAGCTATTGTAATCCAGGTTTTGGCAGAAGAATTATATACAAAAAGGGGAACTGTATATATAGTTTTCAATCTGTAGTTTAATTTTTCAAAATAAAACCTGTATATATATAAATGGACAACATTCAAGATCTGTATACAAATAACAGTTGCTTTCTGGCTAAAACAATGTATTTAGACAGAATCTCACTTCCTGTTTTTCACTTCAAGTATGCTAGCCAGTCCAGTCCTTTGGGAAAAAAAACCTTCAAATTTTAAATCCTTTAGGATCCATCAGATTCATTATATGGTCATGACCTTAACTTATACAATATACTATATTACGAGGTGAACCGAAGGGGATTAGATACCAAAGTATTGGTTTGAGTGCAGCAAGCCAAACAGCTGTTTAAACATGATACTATGGCTGAAGTAAGTCTCTGTCAGAATAAAAACCAACATTCATGAAAATAGCAGCAGCCATCAAAAACATTCACAACTGCAGGGATTTGTTACTGTGTGCAATTTTGCATTATAAGTAGGAAAAGCCACAGTAGTTTAAAGCAAAATTTAAAAAAAAAACCCTACGATAATCTTGAATTTAATAATGTGAATTGTCACTTTTAGAACCGTTTATAGATGTGTACTAAAAAAATTTACTTAAACATATGAATGTAAGACTTTCACTTTATTCAGCAAATTGGTTTATTTACACAACAGGGAACGCTGGTTGAATGCTGTCAATGTAATAAAAACAAATCTAACAGAGACAATACTGAACTCCCTCTATGTATTCATAGCAGAAATGACAAACTATTTCCTTACCTGTATCAGGAACATCAAGCGCAACAATGGGACAGTATCAAAGGACACTGATTTAACAATAAACCACAGAGGTCCAGTAATACTATGGCAATTTATTAATGTATTTACTGACTTTAAAAAAAAAAAATTAAAAGTCAGCAATACCCAGTATAAAGTCCTGTCAATTATCAGAGTCAAACTCTGACGAGTCGGTCAGTAAAACCTTACCAGATCATCCACAATTCAAAGTGGCCTGATCTGCTTCAGACCACTAATACACAGTTACAAAACTGATGAGAACAGATTGCCCTCTAAAAGGCAACAATGATCTGATAAGGGTTTAACTTAATGGAAGTTTTAAAAAATTAAGAATTGCCGAGCACAGCCCCTATCAGAACAAGCTAACTTTCCAGACTTCCAAAAAAAGACAAAAGGGAAAAAAAAAAAAAAAAAAAAAAGGAGAGAGGAAAAAAAAAAAAAACAAAAAAAAACCCCACACTTCAACATGAAGCTACCATACAAAGTTGTTGGGTTGGTTATTTTTTTTCCATTTTCCTTTTTTGTTGGTGGTGGTTGGTTTTTTTTTTGTTTGTTTGTTTCTTTTAAGAGTTCAGAGTTGCAATTTAATCCTGGCTTTTTAGCGAGAAGGACAGTTTTGGCCTAGACTTTCCTTTGCCCAGGATAATTTTTTGCTCTTCCTTTTGCTGACGTTGTCTCTCTTGTTCTAGTTTCATCCTCTCCTCATGAATCTTTCTTTGTTCTTCAACAATTTTCAATTGTTCTTCAGCCTATATATGAAAATTGTAGAATTTAGGCCAGCATATTTTGTAGTCATAAAAGCAATTTACAAGCCTGTATTAACTTCCAAACAGGTCCAGTCCTGCATAGGTATGTAAGCAGTTCTACCTAAGCTAGATGGCCCTAGTTGGTTTCAATGAAACTATTTATAAACTGTTATTTGAATGCAGAAGAAACACTGAAAACTTTCTACAGCTAATGTATCGAAATCTTGAGTGCTTACAGGCAATGTTTTTCAGCACTGCTTTGCAAACAACACATTAGATTTTAATTATGTCTGTGTATGTATGGAGAAATTCCCCTCACACCTGTCATGTGTCAGATGAAAGCACAATATAATGATGTAACAGACCTTCCGCCCCCCCTCCAAATTCAAAACCATCTTTACCTGATTTCTACCAAGTCAATTCTTACACTGACTTACGGTTCTTACAGCTCTTCCAGTGGTCTTCTAAAGGTGCTTATTTTGTTCATTTTGTCAGTTTATACTTTCAATTTTCTAATTGTCCCATTTCCACCATATGAGGTTGGGAAAAGGGTAAAACAGAAAGAGGTGTAAAGCAGACATAGTTCAAGCAATTTTAAGAAGCATCGTCTTTATCTGAAAATGGTGTAATTACTTGGGTAATTGAAACCAGTACAAGTTCAATCTGGATTTACAAGCAGCTTAGTTTGGGGTTAGCATTAATTGATTAGGATCAGCTAAATTATACTGAATGGTCTCACGAGGCAGGCACCTGCTTAAATAGTCTTGGAAACCAATACAAACTAGACTTTCATAATGCAAGACATCTTAAGCTTACGCTGAAAGTCCCTTTCAGCACTTGTATATCAACGTTATACTAGTCAAAAATCCAGTTTGTACTTGTCCTGCTCAATAAAACATAAGTAGTCACTTCTGTTTTAGAAGCAGGACATAATTTGTAAACTTACTTCAATCTTCCCTATAAGATAGAGTAAAAAAAAAAAAAAAAAAAAAGTATTTTTTAAGTTCTGAAGGCAGCTATCTTCCTCTGAATTAACTGCACCTGAACTGTCTTTTCAAACCGGTGTTACTGCTAAGGATCTGGTCTCATAGGCTCAAGAGGAGAGCAACACTACTGACATAACCAGCAACAGACAAGTTAAACTCTAGGAAGGGTCAATTTGTGTATTTAATTGTGCTGCAAATCAGGCAGAGGGACCTGCATTCCCCTACAGAAGAGTTAACTACATCTTCACATACCAGTTTAGCTTGTGCTTCTGCAATTTTTCGATTATTCTCTTCTAGTATTCGCTCTAGTTCCTCACGCTTTGCACGCTCTTCTTCCTAAATGGGAGGACAGGGTAAGATGTTAGTAAAGTACTCATTTCTGCATGTTCACTAATCTTTCTCAGAATTCTTTTGTGAACTGACTTAAAGTGGCAGCTTTATAGCCACCTATTTTGTCTCACAACGGTAAACTGCGCAGCCACTAATACTGGTTTCTAGCACTCAATTTATATAACCCCGCCCAGTCCAAACAGCAACCAACTAAACCCTCCCTAATCATAGAATCCTGACAATTTATTACTAGAATTTTAATATCACACAAATCAACAAGGACAACTACAAAAACTGGATAGTATTTACCAAATTAAAAAGTAATATAGAAAATATAAATAAAGTGAATAGTTTTTCTCACCAATTAAGTATACCTACGTATTCTTTACCTATACTCCTTTAATCAGCATTAAAAGTTGAATATTTACTGTCTTGTCCAGTGTCCTGCAGAGTGTGCTCCTCGGCTGCCATACACGCCAGCTTCCTCTTTAAAATGATTTGTACTGTTAGCTTGGCAATACCTGCATCAGCAGCTCAACCATTTATAAAGAAACAACATACAGGGAAGGCTGAGCTGAGGAATGCAGATGTTTATGATAAGAAGGAACAAAAATATGTAAATCATTCCTAAGGCAAACAATTAATAAGAAAAATACATTTACTGTTAGTGAAAAATACAAATGGTAATCCATACTTCATGGAGCTATGGGCTTCTTTCATGGGGAGAATGGACTTAACATTCAGTATTTTGACAATTTTAAGACAGCTGAAACTGTCACTTGCAGTCTGAACTTGGAATTCAGGAGTCCAGGGAAGGCAAGATCAGGAATAAAGCCTTGTAATTGTTTTCTTGGTGAATTGTATGGAACTCTGTTATACAACTCAAATATGAAGACTGCATGAAAGTTTTTGAGGTGTTTCAGTTCACGTAATATATATCCAAATTATTTTAATATTTGGAAGATTTAAAGTTAGCCAGAAGTTTGTGTCTGTGTAAGAAAAAAAAGTTAATAAGAACAAAGCAAGCATATGAAAACTTCTTACTATGACTAGTAACCAGCTACTAGCTAGCACACTTCACTCCAGGCATGGAGGGTTATTCTGCATTACAAAGAGCCGATGGGACTTCATCACATCACATCGACAATAGCAAAAATACTTAAAAAAAAAAAAAAAAAAAAGTAGTCATCCATCTGATCAAATGGAAACCTATATACATGAAGCAATTGCTGACTATAGACAACTAAATTTAACTTTAATTCTTTGATAGTAAGGTTTGAATTTGCAGAACAAGTGTGATCTAATATTTCTGATATTTGTTGTATCTCAGTGGCTTGTTTTGGTTGTTTTTTTTTTGTTTGTTTTTTGGTTTTTTTTTTCAAATGAAAGATATTATGTGACAGACAAGTCACACATCATATGAAGGGGAAAGCTTCATTCCTACTGTCTTTCCTTTTGTAAGCCAATCAAAATATTAATTTAAGATAAACTGTGTAGGAGGTAGAATAAAAAAGGCATTTGAGACTTCTAACTGTTTAGCACAAATTTCCTTTACAATTTTAAAATTTGCCTTGAAATTTCTGGATCCTGGAATGATTGGTGCAGACAGGCATCAAAGCCTTTAGTAGCAAATTACTGTCTCACAGAAAGACATTTTCAGCTTCTGCTCCAGCTGCTGATTAAAAACCAAAAAACCCAAGTCATATGTTCAGCTTGACTTCAGACAAGGGCAACCTGCTCTTTTATAACTTCTGGGGGGGGGAAAAAGTAATAAGGAGTTGTTAGTAGTTATTAAAAGTGGATATAATGACTTGGGCATAGATCCTTCGTGAAGACGTGGATGGGCTTATGCTCGAAGTCCCAGAATTAGTCCAGTGTTTGCTCAAGGAAAACGTTCATTTTAAATGAAGAATAAGAAACCTATTTGTTAAAGACAGGTACTGCAGCTCACTGTTGGACCCTGATTTTTGCCTGACTGAAGGCGAAAGCCTCTTACAGTCTAGGTAAACAAAATGAAACAAATTAAGGATACAAAATTACAGATTTTCAATACCCTTCCCCAAAAATGAAAGGACCGCTGATAAATCCTGCAGCCATGGCAAAAGTTTCAAACAATTCTGAAATATGTAGGTCAGTTCCATTAAAAATCAGTATCCTTGTTCAGGTTTTAGGAGAATAACTGTTTAATATCAGTGAGCTCCCCTGAATAGGCTAGAAATTAAGTTTCGCAGCAATGCAAGTTTGTACGAGAAGGGAATTAGATTTGCTGTATTCCATCTCTTTCTGAACCTAACAGGAGGCACAAACCAACACTGAAAGTTTTGCCATGGACTGTTTCTACTTTCCAAACGACCGAGCGTTACCTCTCTGGCTTTTTGTGCTGCAAGTTCAGCTTGTCGCTGTCGCTCGAGTTCTTCGAGCAACTGTTTTTCCATGATGCGCTTAGCCTCCTCCACCCTGCGGAGAACCTCTCGCTCAATCTCATCCTTCCTTTTCTCCAACTCTTCTTCTACACGTTTAGCCACAAGCTCTTCCACTCTTCGAGCAGTTTCTTCTTCTATGAGTTTCTCTTCAATTTCTTGTTGACGACTACAAAATGAAAACATGAGTATTACCTTCTTAATGAATAAAGAATGGTTGCACTGAAACAAACTCTTTCAAATACACATCATCAACCACACTCCTGAACCACTTTAAAACAGTTTTATACCTTATACACACAGATTAAGCAGAGAGAATATTTTGCCATGCATTTAACGATAATGAATATTCAGGCAATCAGTATTTCTACCCCAGGGAACCCATTCAGACCATAACATATTTAGTATCCCTAAATTTCTTTAGAAGACTAAGCTTGAGAAGACAGCTTATCTTGACTTCTTGATCATTTTTAGGGGAAAATAAAAATAAAAGACCTCATCCAACTTCGGCCATCCTTCAACCTCCAGGAATTCAAATGGTCTTAATTTTAGAGGCAACATCTTGTAAAGCTTGTCTTAAAGCAACCACCTCAGAAGCATCAAACTAATCCCTAGTATCTAAAATGGAGGACAGAAACAATAGAATTCATAATTTGAATCAGATGTTGCAATCTAGTTATTATCTACCTTATCAAATTTCAAATACCTCTGCTCTCCTTAACACCCTTACTGCAGCATCACAATAAAGCATAATAGTGGTTTCTACCATAACTATGCAAAATAAAATATAGCAAGTGCTAAATAAATCCTTGCAATCTTCATAGTTTTCCATGTCCTGAATTTTGGTAGTATTTTCAAATGTCTTCTTGTCTTTATCTTTTATTTGCACCAGCATTATCACTTAGCCTGATCACTGTCATGAGTTTTCATTAACAAGAATACAAAAAGATTATTAGGTCAATTTGCCAGGTTTATTACCAAAGGCAGAAAAAAAACCTTAAAAAACTTCCAGGTAGTAATCACTAGCACCATATAGCAATTAGATACCCATAGACGAACAAAAGTGAGTACTGTATAGCTATGTGTTGTATCATACTACTTATTTGGAATTATTATGGGCTATGGGGAGAAGGTTATTCTCTTTAACCTTGAAAATGAACTTTCATTTTAAGTATTACGTTAACTATGGAACAAGCTGATAAACTTCTCTTCTGGCCTGTTAGCACCAGAAATCTATGACTTACAATAACAACTGCTGCTGTAATATCCCAATATCCTATCATTTTCCTGTCAATATCTTTGTAATAACTGAGTTTGCATTTTCTTATTTATATTGAGACACACAACACCAACTCATTGGGAAAAAAAAAAGGTTACAGGATTTATTAACTTTTATATTTCCTAGTGTACAATTTGCAAATATGCATCAGGAGATAATGAAGTATGGAATACTGATCTAGATAATCACGTGACGTACAGAGGTGAAAGGCTCTTAAGTTCCCCTGTTCAGGATTTCTTTGTTGGCTTAGGGGTTTTTGTTTGGGTTGTTGGTTTGTTTGGTTTTTCTTTTCCAAAAAGTGTACTGAACCAAATGGATAGTTATCTCTTTCATTAAAAAGTTCTGGAACCCTCAACTTAAGACACTCCACCCCATAAGACAGATTTGATTCTCATATTCCTCAAGAGATAGCAAAATTATCTGGTAGCACATTAGGCTAGCATTTACTTTAACCTAAGCAACACAGGATCTCGTGGTCTTTACCACCACTATTCAGAAAAAAAAAATCATTAACCGCATTCTGTTTGCATGTCTCTGCCCAGCCACTACTTACAATCCTTTTTGGACAAATTTTTAAGCACCTTTTATATACTAAGCATCTTTTTATTTTAAAGGGGTTTCTTTAATCCTCCCTGAGTATTTATTCAGCAGCAAGTCCTCTCACCATCCTGTACTGACACAGCTTAGTATACACAAAGAGGCTATTTCACAGAAGTTTGGGTTTGTTTTTTATTTATTATCTTTATGTTTAACACCAGGGAAATCTAGAATAAGTTAGCTAACTGAATAATGATACCACATAGTTACAAAAATACCCCTGACACTCATGTCTGAATTAAGTTTTCAAATATCCTCAACAATTGAGGATGGATGTACTATTAAGCGCTGTGCCGGCACACATTTTTCTTTTCAGCCTAAGTAATTTCATTCAAATTTAATTAAACCAAATGTATCTTTTCACATTCAAAGGCTGTAACAATATTATAAATATACAATAATACATACAGTGGCTTTGACTTTATAACAAAAATAAAACTGTAAACAGACATAAATCTCGATCTATTCTGTAGTTTATACCAACTGCTATTTTAATTGTAAGAACTTACAGTATTTTATATACAGGTGTAAGCTTAGCATCCTGATCTACTGAGCCATGACACCAGAACAACAGATAAGTCATTAATGTAAAAGTATTTTTAGTATGCTCCATTTACTTATTAAGATTAATTTTATGAAATCTGCAGAAAAGAAACTGCTTACACTTCATCAGATTTCAGAGGGGAAAAAAATGTCACATTTGCAAGGCCTTTATGGAAAACTAGAGTTATAAGAGAAAAACAGAAGGCTATGTACTAAGGTTTGAACAGACACGAGACAAATAAAGTGACTTTCAATATATGAACTGTCCCCTAGCTAATTTAGTCAGCAAGGAAGTACTTCCTACATGAGTATATAGTACCACATGTAACACAATTTACAGATGACTTACTCAAATACAAAATTATCTACTCGATTAAATATTATTACTTTTTCTTTTGGAATACAAATTGTATTCTAGAAGCATCAAAATTCTGTACCCAATCTTTTCCAATATCGTTTCTCCTTCAAAAGCTTACTATCCGGTTGCCAATATCACTCAAATGTCATATTCCTCCTATACACACTTCACAGGGTTTTTTTTTTAAATTTCAAAGCTAATTTATATAGAAAACTTACACATGAGCTAAACAAGCTCCAGATACTAAAATAAACTATCATCTGCATTACACTGCATTCTTAAATTGTTAAGCACAGTCCAATTCTTCCCTGCAGATATGCATGGAATTTTTTTATTAATTTAGGTACTGAATGAAATTATAAACCACAAAATTAGGATCAATGACTCAACAAGCCTTCAAAATTTTTTACATGTTTGTGTTACTATGCAAGTTTTTGATGACATCACTGCAAATTCTGAAGTTAGGATAGGAGATTATTGACAAACAAAAATGAAAGTGACAACTCAGGATCATCAAGCCTTCTGAACCACAATTAGTATTTCAGTAGAACAATGTCACCCAATAAAACTCAAAACTCCACCTCAGAATTAACAGCACTACTTGGCTTCACACTTCTACATTCAGTGCTCCAATGAGCAAGTGTAACACTCAAAGAACGAGTACCACTTTATCACAACTGTTAAAACCGCTGTTATCTCTGCTGCGTAAAGGTCTCTTCCATAACTTAATACCTCAAAACATCTTAATGCACATCCAACGTTCATTATAATAGAATTTATGTCTCTTTAGACCTTAAAAATAACTACATCCCTCACAATAAAAACTGAAAAAGGAAAAGGTCTCAAATGAAACAAGTCACCAGATCTCACTGTCCCATTTGGCAAGAATCACAGAACAGTCATGGTTGGAAAAGACCTTAAGATCGTCTAGTTCCAACCCCCCTGCCACAAGCAGGGACACCTTCCACTAGACCACTCTGATCAGAGCCCCGTGAACCTGGCCTTGAACACTACCAAGGATGGAGCATTCACAAATTCCTCCGGCAGCCTGCTCCAGTGCCTCATCACCCACACAATAAAGAATTTCTTCTTTATATCTAATCTAAATCTCCCCTCCTAAAGCTTAAACCCATTGCCCCTTGTCCTACCACTACTGTCCCTGATGAACAGTCCCTTTCGTGTATCCTTCTACGCCCCAACCCTCAGTGTTACTGTAATCGATGCATGGCATTTCTTAAATCCCTAGCAGAGCAACTCCAGGCTCCTCCACTCTACGCACAAGCAGCTCGCCACGCAGTGAGGGGAGGGGCGGGCAGTGTGGCAGTGCAGCACAAAGCCTCCGCGGTGCGGAGGCCCCCGCCGCAGAGAAAGTTTCCGAGCAGACCGGGAGAGAAGCGGCAGATGGGAATCGAGCGGAGCCGGCGAGGGAAGGCAGCTGGCGGGCGCCTTCCAACGCCCCTGAGGGAGCCAAGACTTCAGGGAAGGGAAGGATGGCGGGAAAAAAGGCAGAGGTTAGGCCTCAGCAAGGGCCTAAACGTCTTCACCCCAGTGGCAAGCGGCCCTAGAGCGGAGGAGGAAAGAGCGGAGGGAAAGCCTCCAGGCCACAAAGCACCTCCTATCCTCCTCCTTCCCCATGCACCCTCACCACCTCCCCCCGAAGCGCCCACCCCAGACCCGGGGCTCACATTTTCCGCTGCCGCTCGAACTCCGCTTTTTTCTCCTCCTCCTCCCGCTTCTGCTTCTCGTCCAGGCTGCTGCGCTTGCTCACCGTGCGGCCGAAGATGTCGATGCGGTCGGGCGGGGAGGAGGCGCGGTCGCGATCCCGCTCCCGGTCGCGGCGGGAGGAGGGGGCCGTGTTGGAGCGGGACCGGGAGCGGGATTCTCGGCGCCGGTTCCGCTTGCTCTCCCGGGACTTAGATCGCTTCCGCGCCCGCTCCTTCTCCCGGGAGCGGGACCGCGATCGGCTCCGGTTCTTCTTGTTGTGCTTGGAGCTTTTGGTGTGCTTGGAGCGGGACGAGCTCCGGCTGCGGGACCGACCCATCCCGGCAAAGGAGAGGCCGCGCCGGTGACCGCTCAGACCACCCCCGCCCCCTTCGCTAGCGGAGCCGGAGAGAAGTGCGAGGAAACTCCGCACGCATCAGCACCGCACAGGCGGGCTTCTCGTTCTCCCCCTTGCCACCGCTTTGCGCTGTGAAGAGAAAGAGCAGGCCCCGAAAGCGGGAACAAGTCCGGACGCAGGCAAGATGGCGGCCCTAGCACAGCGGTGACTCTCCTCTTCCGCCCCACAATGCACCGCGCCGCGTTCGACCCGTTTAGCTTCCCATTCCCCCCGCCCTCGGCGTCGCGCCGGAGGAGCACGAAAGCATTCGGTAATCTCCGACAGCCAATGGCAAGCGTCGCTCGCGTCGGAAGCACTTTCTGGCCGCGTTTCCTCTTTGCGCATGTGCATAGTAGCCGGCGTTGTGCGTGGTTTTCGGGGTCCCCGGCTTTGAAGGGTACTGGCGCTAGGCTTTTGTGTGTGTGTGTGTGTGTGTGTGTGTGTGTGGGGTAGTCTCCCAAAGAGCGTACCTGGGGGTGGGTGGGCTGCCTGGCTTAGGAGGAAAAGGTAATGGGGGTTTCAGGCGTTTGAAGGCGTGTGTAGTCCTCGAGGCCGCCTCGGGAAGCGGCCAAGAAGCAGTGAGCGGCAGCCTGTGTGAGCAGCTCCGCATCTAGTGCTGCGGTGCTCCGCGGAGGAGGATATGCTGTGTTTTTCTTTAATTGAAATTTTTCCGAGACTTCTGGCTTGGTTTTATTTGGTTTGACATAGGGGACAGAGGGATTCTGTTGCTGTATATTAAGGAAGCTACAAAACCCATTAACCTTTCCAACAAATGGTGACTATTTTTTCCTGATTGTTCTGTTGAACCACAATTCAACAGAACTATGAATTAGGTTCTCCTTCATTGTAGCTATCTCTGACGTGGTGCAGTGCTTGTTTTGCCTGCATTTTGAGGTTACCTCTACACGTTGTTGTCCTTTGTTGGCAACAGGTATGTAGGCAAAGGAAGCAGCTTCAGGTTAGGTGTAGTGTGTGAACTAGTGATTCAGTAGGTAACTGTATGTGGTTTTTAACCTAGCTCTGCCATGCAGTTGTTACTCTTTTCTGCCATCACAAAATTTGCAACTGATACT
Source organism: Myiopsitta monachus (assembly GCA_017639245.1). Lineage (NCBI taxonomy): Eukaryota > Metazoa > Chordata > Aves > Psittaciformes > Psittacidae > Myiopsitta > Myiopsitta monachus. The sequence goes on along the minus strand of CM029919.1, from coordinate 39,515,788 downwards.
ATTCTTAGTTTCAAGAATATGCAAGCTATGGATAGTTAAGCCTGCACTTTCAGAGCAAATTAGCTCCTTGATACCTTTCACAGTTTGTACCTTTTTTTTTTTTTTTTTTGTCCTCTTAAATATGTAAGTCTATGTTCTAAGTAAGTTACATTTGGGAAAACATTAATCACTGGACAAAATCCAATGTCATCTAAAGGTCTTTTCATCTAATTCTTTTGTCTGGGTGACTTGTCTTACTTTTCTTGAAGGAAGACTTCCTTATTCTGTAATTCAGGCTTTAATTAGTACCAAAAATAAAATTGAAGCATCTTTCTGACAGATCACTTTTCAGGTGGCAGCAGAGTAATGGACCTTGTGAAACCTGCATGTCAGGAATTCCAGTGACACAGACCCTGGGTGCACTTGTTTGTCTCTAGCCCTGGGGAGCTTCATGCCACAGGTAACTAAGGAAGTTAACAGTCAGACCTTTTAGCTCGGGACTGTGTGGGTGAGTTTCCAGCTGGCATAATTTCTAGAGCAACTTGGCTGTAATTGAGCACTGAAGGTTTTAAGTTCATGTGATGCAACAGGTTTGGTGAAAAGTTGCATCATAATTTTATTAGTTCTGCATTCCACATTGGATGTACCTGACCTGGAACGGGGGGGGAGGGGAGAGGACATTACTAATCATTTTACTGTCAGTTATAAATGAGTTTTTAAAATACCCACAGTTGAGTTTTTTCCCTGGTAAATCACTATTAACAGAACCCGTATTTAGCACCTTGGTTGTTTGAAGAAATATAATTTTGGACTGCAGAAATTTATTCTTATTTCGTAGTACTGATTCATCAGAGCTATAAAATACAATATTTTCTGAGAACAGTTAATGATGTTGGATTGTGTGGAATTGAAATTATAAAATATGGTATAATTAAGTCATTTCCCCCAGTCCATTTTACTGTATTGCTCCATCTCAGTTTGGTTTTGTTTTGTTGTTTGTTTTTTTTTTTAACTACTGAATTATTAAGAGCATGAGATTTCTAATACCTATACTAGATTAAGGTTGTTAGTCCCCTTTATTATTTATGAGGACTAAATTCTGGTACTTCTGGAAAAAAAAGTCCCTTTCCTTTCAAAAATGCATTCCTGAGAGCTGACAAATTAGAACAACATTCCTGTGATTTCTTATTTGCTTTGAAGTTTGATAGTTTGGTTGGTTTTTTTTATCCTATGACCTTATTTTTCCTATCTCAATAGGGAATGAAGTAATAGCATTTAGGGTTCCCCTTTCCAGGTGTAATTACAGTTGATATGGATTTGCAGTCGCAAAAGGAAGTTTTAGGACTAAATTTAAGAACCCTGTTTCATTAAATAATTTATTTTCTTGTTTTCAGTTAGTAGAAAAAGATGGTAATTTCCTGTATCTGTTCCGTTTCAAAGTGTTAAATAGCTGATTAAGCACATGTAATTTTGTCTAGATTAAATAATTCTAGAATTTCTGAGTTTTTAATCACATGTAAAGAAATGTGTTACTCATGGTTTGGTAGCCATACTTCATTTCTGTGCACTGTTGGGGGTTTTTGCATTATTTTTCTCCATTTTAATATATCTCAGTACATTAAAATGCATAATTTGCATCTTAAAATAGTTGCCTTAAAGTTGGAAAACACCTTATTTGACAGCCAAATGGTGGTGTAATTAAAGCACCTCACCCTTCTTTACCTTCTATCATCACATGAAATCTCTCATCCTGCAGGCATTTGGGGGTAAGCCCTGTGAAGATACTGTGTTCTGATAATCTCCAGGTCATACCTACTCTTAATTACACCACGGCTTTTGTCAAGAGGAATCTTGGGAGATTGAAGGTGATTGTGTTAGTGTGGCCGAGCTGGACATGAGATCTTTATAATAGGTCTAAAATGAAAGAACTCTGGAGGGTAAAGCAGAGAAAGCAAGCAAGAGCATAACAGGGTAAGGTGTTCAGTGTATAATTTACTGTCATCTGGTGTAGTCTGTCTCACAATAGTAAGGACATGAGTAGCACAAAAGAGCCGAGTTCTTAGAAGGAAGAAAAACCCAACAAAACAACAATGTGGTTAAAAATGTGTGTTGGTTCTTTCAAAGTAGCTATTTCAGCCTGAGTTTATTATAAGGTCAGAAACTATGTATGCGGGGTTTGTTGGTTGTTTTTTTTTCCCCCTGAAATTATGAGTCAGTGCTGTGATTCATGTAACATAAATCACAGAAGATGTGCAGGTGTAGAAGTTGGATTAATTAATCACTTTTTTTACACCTGATGGTAAAGCTGCTTGTTTTGCTTACTCATTTTCTGCCAGCTACTTTGTTTCTGTTTTAGCACTGCTGTAGAGATCTGAGCTGCTAAGCTGCAGGGGTAGGGAGGTGAGATGTCTGGGTGACTGGCAGAACAGCTGTGAGGGAGGCATGGCAGGAGCATGGAATAGTCCTCAGAAAGGGAAGCAGCTTTTCTAAAACTTCAGAGAGTAAGTCATTAAAACTGCTGCTGCAAAGGGTTCCATCGAAAAAAAATGTTTAATTGAAAGAATGGAGAGGAAACTCTGTGCAAAAAGAAATTAAATAAATGGAAAGGGTTTTCACATTGTACCTTTACAGAAAGGCTGGATAGATGGTACATGTAAGTATAGTTATTAGCTAAAATGCTTCTCCTTTCCACATGTTCGGATGATAATCATATCCTTGGAAAATGAACAATACTATGCAGAATGCTATTGAAAGTGTTTTGTAATTTGGATATCAAAAAAGGCACAGCTTGAGTTAATATAGACTAGTGTGTGACAATCAAATGAATTGAAAACTATTTTCATTCCCGTGTGGATTTAGTTTTAGAAAATAAAATTGCTGAATCACAATCAGTGTGTAAATCTGAAAATTACATTAATTATCAATGTCAGGGGACATTTTACAATTTTTATTTTGTGTAAATCTACTTACCACTTCTCTTAATGCTTAGACTACTTACTACATTTTTTAGTACTTACTACATATTTTAGTACTACATACTACTACTACATACTACTTACTACATATTTTAGTACTACATACTACATACTACTTTTTCTAAGGAAGAAAGTAAAATGAACATTCATTCACTTACTTTGTTCACTTTGCCCAGTCCATGCAGGTCCTAAACAAAAGCTCTTGAATATTATTAGAAGTGGCGAATGTAAGTTTCTATCAGAACTTGAGACACTGATCTGCAAACTGTGTATCCATAATGATATGCCTGTTCATAGTGAATGTTTGTTAAAAAAATAATACTATATGGAGTATACAGATTTAATATCACATGTAAGTATTTAAATGGTCCTTACACTTGGTTCATTGGAGACTGGCTAATAAAAATCCAACCAACCTTCTTCAGCAGCAGCATAATCATGAAGCTGCTTGAACTCTATAGGCATATTCTGATTTATCTGAAAGACATCATAGCATTTGTAGTGTTAGGTATGTGTAACTGGGGATTTACGCCAGTGAGAATTGAGGTGTCAGCTAAGACTCATGAGAGACTGATCCAATGTGAAAACTTGAATAATGCCTTTTAAAAAAAACCCAGCAAAACAAACCAGAGTAGCAGCAGACACTGTTATTCAAAACCAGGTTGCTGATGCTAACATAGTTGTTAGACTAGTTGGACAAGCAAGGAAATTGGATTCAGGTGTGTCCTCATTCATATCAATGTCTCTTCCTTCCCATGACAGTATGCTAATCACCAGGCCAGTGTCAAAGCTGGAGGAAAGTGAGAAGGGGGGTACGGACAAGGTCCCCTTATGCTTCCTCAGTTGAAATCAATTGGATTTAACAAAATGCAAAATAGATGTGTTCAGATGTGGGGCACAACATGTTTGTAATTTAATGATTGTGATACCCTGAAAGAGGGGGGAGCAAGTTGCCTTGGATTTAAGTCAATTCAAAAGGCTGTTTTTGAATTTTGTTAAATAATCATGAGAAAAGAAACAGGGCTAATCTGGAGAGCTAGAGCACAAAACCTGGCAGGTGCTGTAACTGCCCGGGTGTTGCACAACATGCCCCCTCCCACAGCAGCTGTGTTTCAAAAGGGATGAGCCATGCTCAGTTCTTCAAAGGCTACTGTAGGCACTGCCCTTGGGAGAAGACTCCAGTTTTTGGCTTCTAAACAGGTGAAGATGCCACCCTTGTGGTGCTGACTCAGACACCTTGGCCTTTAATGGGGTGACAGCCATGCCTCCCCGTACAGCATTTCCTCTTGGCTTGGTGATTCCTAGTTAGCGTATGTATTTTAAGAGTTCCTAATTCTTACTTAATTTTGAAAAACTATTTGGATGAAGTACTGGCTGTGGAAATTTTATATCCTAAATATTTTACATATTTTATTTGTAACCAGAGATCTTCCTGGGTTGCTTTTTTCTTCCCTTATTTAAACACACTAATATGTCTAGCAGTACCACTTTTTTCTGTATGAATATGAAAATGACTGGGAGTGATTACTTTTTTTTTTTTATTTTTTTTATTTTTTAAAGTAGTCAAGAAGCGACTTGTATGTGGTAAAAATAGGGTTGCAGGTATGGGAAAAAACATTCTATCTACACTTAAAAGTTAAATCGGTGCTACCACAATTAATGGGAATTGACCCTGAAGTGTTTTTTAATATTAATAGTTGTTCTGTTAAAATTTATCAGAAAAAGTTGCATGAAAACTAGTTCTTTTTTGCTTACAACTGTGCAAATTGATGAGCGTTAAAATTTGCACATATTAATAGGCAGAAAAAAGTTATGACTTTCAAAAGTTGGGGTTTTTTTTGTTAAAAAGTAGAAGACAAATATGTTGTCTATATGAGCAAGCCAGTTTAGCAGGAAGTCTCCTGAGTGCCAGATTTCTGCCTTCTGTATTCATAAAAGTAGTGCTTCATTTTGAAAGTTGATTCTTTAATTCATTTCCCTGACTAGCTAGGTTAAAGGTTGGAGGAATAAAGCATTTGGTCATGATGCAATTTTATTACGCAGTTTAATTTTAACAGAAGCTTTTAAACTTTTTCAAGTTTTGGTGAAAATCTCATTAAAATGATAACAACTGAGAGACTATACTTGTAGAAGTCTTTCCTAATAATCTGAACAGAAACAAAATACTACAAAGAAGCTTATCCTTCTGATAGTTTTTATTGAATGTAGCTTCGTTCTTTTTAGAAGACATCAGAAATGTTGTGTCGTGTTGTTTGACTCTGTTGTTGTTCCTTATGTCTTTTATTCCTAAATCAGATTGGTAGTATTTGTCTGCAGATAGGCTGATAATTTTTGAACTGCAATGATAGCAATTGTGCAGGTCAAACTGAATTGTATCTTCATGAGTGACTTGGCTGTTTTTGTTGACCCAGCTGATGATATGCCATAGAACTATCACTGTAACTGTGACTTCAGCAGTACTAGAATAGGGCTGTCTTAATCAGTCACAAAGCTCTGAACACCGAACACCTTCAGAATGCAGGGCATCTAACTTGCTGCTTACATAGTGTAATGTCATGCTGCCCACAGCTATACACTCTGTAGAGTCTGTCCACAGTGTATTTAATCTGCCATCAGCCCTGCTGAGCATGATATTCAAAATGCGGTTGGGGCCTGGTTCATTTGGGTCTGTGTCTAAGATGATAATTAGAGCAGGATAAGCTTCTAAATGCATGGAATATCTACTGCCTGTGTGTACTTCTCTAAGAGATGCAGCAGACATCAATGTGTCCATGGTTACTGGTCATTGATCGTCTTTTGTGTTGCCATATGCATTTGATGTTGTTTCAGGTTTCTATCACAGATGCTAATTGCAGCTTTATGAATTCTTAGGGTTGCAATCTTAATAATGTGGGAAACTAAGTACATGTAGAAGGGAATGCAGTGATCTTTCTCCCTTATCTCTTATTTGCATTATTATCAAGTTTTGAATGCATTAAGTGTATCCTTCTATGATTTAAACATTTCGTAACTCATACTGTGGTGGTCTATTTGTTTGTAGACAGTTCTTTGTATTTTACTTTCTGTCCTGTGTTTGGAGACAGGGAAGCAGTTAGGGAAGAAGAAAAAAAACGGTCCATACCATGTTAAAACATTTAAAAAAATACAATATAAAACACCACTTTTTAAAGTCGGGCACTGCTGATTATAAATAAAGGTAGGCAGAACGTAGTTGTAGTAGAAAAACCAATGAATGAATCTACGATAGCATTTCACCTAGGAGAAAGTGTGGTGGTTTTGGTGCTGAAGTGAATCTCTTGAACATAAGTTTGATTGCATTGGAATAGTCTCAGACTGGATAAACTGGATTCTTTTTGGATAAGACTAAGTCTAAAATAAAAAATGAAATATGTTAGGTTCTGTTTGAAACACTTTACTGTGAGGGTGAACAAGCACTGGTACAGGTTGTCTGGAGAGGCTGTGGATTCTCTGTCGTTGGAGTTATTCTGGACATGGTCCTGGGTGGCAAGCTCTGGGCGGCCCTGCTTGAGCAGGGCAGTTGTACGAGATGACTTCCACAGGTCTCTTCTAGCCCGAGCCATTTTGCGCTCCTGTGAAATCAAATGATGTATTTTGGACTCCATCTGCTATTGAAGTTTCAGTTTGCAAGACTGGTCTAGAGCTAATGGGAAGCAAAACACTTCCTAAAGCATGTAGCATGGGCATCCAGTTCTCTATAGCCATTGTCTGAGTTCACATACTTTCTGTTGCAAAGTGCTCCTTGCTAATGCAGACATAGCCACTAACATTGCATAGAGCTGAGTTAGCAAGTCCTTTGGTGTTGGCTTCTTTGCTCAGGAGCAGATAGGTATTGCAGAAAGCACTAGCCAGTAGTTGTCACAATTACTTTGTATATTGGATCTGTATAGACATAGTCCTTTAAGCTGGGTTTTTTTGCAGTCTGGAAGACTTGGAATTTGGCTATCAGCATCTGAAAGATAGGCACCAGGCCAATCTGAATGTGTATAGCATTGGAATATCTAGCCAATCTAAATTTGTAGGCTTTCCTGCTAGTTGGCTGATGAGTTAGCACACCCTAGACTCTTTCCATTTAGCTCCTCATTGGTCAATTATATATTCTTTCTGGCTTGCCAAAGGTAAGTAGAAGAAATGAGTAGGGGAAGGTAATACTGAGGTTGAGTGGCACAGAAGGCATGGGAAGAGATGAAAGTATTGCACTAGGTGGTGGGAGAGAATATATGTAGCTTAGGGTTGGTATGATGAAAGTTTGTCTGCACACTCAAGTCCAGGGCTCCTGCTGTGTATATTAGGCAATGAAATAATGCACTGACATGCTGTGACTGTTCAAAGCAGGACTCCCAGGGCAAAATGCCATCCATGCTTACTCACCCCACTGGATAGCATTGTCTGCCGTTTTTCTCAAGCTGTTTCTACAGGTATTTGGTCTTGGTAATGCAGAGGGACCTGGAATTGTCTAAGAAGCTGTGCTTCAGGAAAAGGTGATTTTGCTGCATCTGTGTAAAAGTGCTGCTGTAAAGAGTAAATGCAGAAAAAATGTTGGAGCTTTGCAATGCAGGCTTGGAGCCAAGTGGAGACTTATATTTCATTGTGAGACATCTGTCATCAGCAGGAGTTGCCAGCGGTAGAGCTGGGGGCTACAAATGAGAGTGACAGAAGTACATCATGACCTAGTGAAAGAAAATAGGATTTTCTAGGGCAAAGGGTTGTAGTTTGTGACAAGAAGGCAAAACAAACTATGTACTTGAAAGAGGATAATCGAGTGTGGGGGTGTGAAAGGGAACTAAAGAGGACAAAACCACACCAAGAAATAAGTTGTGAGTGAGTAAGACTGGGGACAGGTAGTAAAATGCATGCATTGCTGAGAACGAAATGAGCATGGCAAGAAAACGAGTAGGAACTGAAGAGCAAAAAAGCAAGGAAGTGAAGGATGCAAAACCCCAGAAAATACTCATTGCATTGAGGAAAGAAAAAAAAAAAAACCACAAAAACGTATTTTCAATACTACTTTTCTATATGGTCTGTTGCTAATGTTGCCAGAATGAATGTTAAACACTTTAAATGGAATGGTGTCTGAGATGAATTCTCTTCAGCTGTACGTCTCCTAGGCAAATGTGTGAGAACTGCTGATCTGTTCGTCTTGTTCAGATCACATGAATGTGAACACAGCAGAGATTTGATTTGGTGTCCCTGTCTACAAATACAGAGGGGAGGAGAAAAAATGGAAAGAGAGAGCCTCCCATGGGAAGAAAGGGAGTGGATCCCATTATAAATGAGTCATACAACATCCCTTCTGGAGGGTGTTGAAATTTCCCATGGGAGGAAGAAGAATAAACAAAGGTTGGTATTACTAATAAAAGAAAAATAGTTGGCAACCAAGGAAACAACAATTATTTGATTGCAGTGTCCCGAAAAGCTAGCAACAGAAACAATGCCAGTTAAAAACGGCAGGCCAGATGCATCTCAGTTGCAGCCCTACCTGTCATTACACCAAGGATGTGTTTGCCTTTGTGCCCTGAGAGCAGTGCTTTGCCAGCAAAATAAATGTGCCCAGAGTTTTTGCCTTTGCTGCTTTTACTCTTCATATGACAGCGTTCCTGAGGGTTTATCATGTTTCAAGCAAGGAATTGCTATTATCTCTGCTTTAGAAATGAGGAGCAGTGCCTGCAGGAGAGCTGTGCTTACAGCCGCAGAGTTTATAGTAAGTAAGAGAGTTTGCAAATCACAGGACAGTAACTTTCTTTGCTCGCTTTCTGTGATGGCGGAAAGAATAATGGAATATTAGTAGTGGAAGGGCACGTATAATGTTTTTTTCTTGAAGTTTACCTACTAGGAAATAAAGAAGCAAAGCTTGCTATTGCAAAAAGGATATTCCAAATCATGACTTCAGCAATTTCAACAAGTGATCCATATAGTTATGCAAAAATTTTAATAATGCAGCAGCAAGACTATTAAAAACCAGTACAGTTTCATTTTAAGTTCAAATTGGCAAAGCCTGTTAAGGCCAAAATTATAACAGGCATTACTGTTTCTTAATGAAGAGGGTTAGGGAGAAGGAAGCTATGCAGTGATCATGTTGCCAGTCTGCTTGATGATGCAGTTGCAGCCCTACTTGCACTTCCTCAGAGGTAAATCTCCCGGAATGGCACCACTTAGTTTGGCTTTGTCACAGTGCAAACAGTTGTTCTACATTCTCAGTGATCTTATCTTTGCTAGCAGTGTATAGCTGAGTTGTGGGATGGTTTGTTCTTAGTTCACTGGGGGTCATATAGGAAACACTGCTATGGCAGGTATCACTTCTCAAGCCTGAGTGCATGCTGAATGTGATTGAGAAGCAGTACTCCACTAAGAGTCCAATCTAATGCTGTTGGGAAGGGTTAGGTTGTGTAACATAAGCTCAGTCCTTTTTGGCTAGAGAATGGGTGGGTGTTGGATGTTCTGAGTACACCAGTTACTGCCCTTTAATAAGGGCTGTAGCACACTGCTTTTTGTCTGCAATAAATCAAAGCTACTTAGCTAGATCTTGTTTACTGATTTTTTTTTTTCTTTATTAAAGCAGTATCTGTTTTTTATGTTAGCTGTTAACGTTGGGACAGATCTTCAAGATCTTTGGTATCATCTTTGCCTTTCTTACTGCATCTTTGAGTTTTTATTCTTTCTCCTTTGCATCTACGTTAGGCATTGCTACCCTGTGAATGAGATCAGTCTTTTAGGATTCTTACTTCCTCTTAAAGTAAGTTACCTTGAAGAACAGAAGAGAGGAAAAATGTCAATTTGAATTCTTGATTTTTTTTTTGTTGTTGTTGTTGCAAAAACATTATAAGACCGAATGGTGCTTACAAGCAGAATCATCTATTAGAACTTAGTTGCAGCATAAGAGTGAAAAATACAGACCATGCAAATTGGTGTTTCTAATAATATTACTTTTTTATTATGCCTGTAGCTTTTTAGGTATTTTAATATTAAAGATATTTTTCTTATTGTAAGAAAGCCAAACCTGAAACAAAGTTGACAGCTGAAGACTGATAGTGGTCATTGTACAGGGACCCTTTCATATGACTCTGTGAAACTGACTGTGCTTCATTTTGTAATGTTAATTTATGACAGAAATTTATACTACAAATGAAAGTAACTATTCTTATTTCTGACAGCTCTGCAAAGTTAGGTATAGTCAGTATTTTGTAAATTTATGTTTCTTTAAATGCTTGCATATAGCTATTTAAAAGTGTTAACTTCCTAAATTAGTATGAAAGCAGTCAGTTCAAATATGCTGTTTTAAAGTGATCTGAAAAACAGCATGTAGAAATAAGAGTTCCTGAAATATTTTCTTTCCCTTTTCACTGACTGACTTGCTTGTAAGGAGGGAAAAAAAACCCAAAACAAACCAACCACATTTTAATTTCCTCTTTTGGTTTCTCTTTGTGGAAAATGGCTTCTCAGTCTCTTTAAAATTCTTTGAGATATGTGGAAGGAAAAACACAAGGAAATAATTCAAATATTTTATAATGGTGCTATATGCAGTTTATTTTCATTTGTCCATAAAGCATGCTTGAAAATCTGTTTTCTTCTTGCCTGCTTCAAGATGGGATAAAAAGTTTTCCCTTTAACAAGCTACTTTGATCAACACTTTTGAATTGAAAATACCATTTTAAGAGCTCCAGATAGGCTCATGGAGGTTGGTAAAAGGATTTGCACTCATGCTTGTGGATGTTGGATGGTGGTCTAACTGTGTTCATTGAAGATGAATGCCACCATGATTGTATAAATATTACATTAGCATGTCCTTCTTAAAGCAGTCTGCAAGAAACGCTTGGATTGCCTTACTCTAATATTCATAAGCAAGTATGACTAAAATAGGAATAGCCTAAATAAGTGCGTATTTGCATTTGTGCTCAAAGCTCTGACGGGTGTACTTCAAATGCAAGATGCTTGAAGTTGGTTGATGGTTTAGGTGCCAGTAGATGGCATTGGAGAGCACATCCTCCAGTTCTACCGGTCCAGCGTGTGGTTGGTGTAACTGGTATCTGTCTGAACTTCTTTACATGGTGTTCTTAATGAAAGTTAGCCTATTTTAAGCCCACTACTAAAGTGGTGCCAATGGAACTTGCATTTGAAAACTGCTATCCTGTGAATGCGAACTGTGTATTTCTGTTTTTTTTTTTTAGTGGAGATCACCATCTTCATTCCAGTTCTCAGTACTTGATTTGCTTATGCAATTTTTTTTGAGCGTAAATGATTTTAAATGAATACGTCCATTTGAATATATAAAAGGCTGCAATGAGAAGAATTGGAATGGTACAATTAGAGGAACCCTGCTTCCCATTCTGAACAAAAGCAGCATCGACGAAAATCTACAGGAGCAGGTCAACCTTTGTTGAACAACATTCCATTTCCTGTTTTAGGGGCACTACACTAATGCAGTCTCTTGCCTTTGATGGAAATAAGTGCACTGTTTGTCAGTCCCAGTGGAAGCAGAATTCTTGAATGAGCCTAAACTTCCCTTTTATAAGAAAGCAAGTAAATAAGAACAATCCTTAGTGAGTAGTCTCATGTTGGTTATTACTGGTTTATCAAAGCCTTTACTTATTCCATGTGGATAATGGACTCTCTCTGTCCTTAACATAATCATTAGTCTAGACTGGAGACATGTCAGGTTAATATTCCCACAGAGAAGGGTTTTCCTTTAAAACCAGATGGTGGCTTGAATCGTGGGACTAAATCTGGAATGTGCTTCTAAAAAGGCCACGATTTGGTCCTGTTGGCAAAGAATACTATACTGGGAATCACTCCCAGAAAAGGGAAATACATGAATCACAGATAAGCTGTTTGATTCCCTATGGAAAGGATCTAGTGAAAAAGTCTGAAGAATAGCAAGGGTAAAGGTATTTTACATTAACCATGAGTTTTATTTCATATTTGGCCTTGGCCTACTGCTGTACAGAAATTACCCAAATAATCTAATTCGTTTCTAGAAGTGTCAGATAATACTTTTTGCTAAACTGTAATGACAGCCGTGGGTGATTTGATTAGATTGCTATTTCTCTATCTTGTGTCAGATGGATAATCTGAAACAAATGCCTTCAATTTGCCCTGAAAAGAGACAATTAACTTTGCAATGATATTTTGGCCATGGTGACCTCTTCAAAGAAAGATCTCAATTAAAAAAAAAAAAAAAAGTAAAAAGTGTAATTTATGCCTCATTAGCACTTCTTATAATACATCTTTACTTGTGACTTACAATAATTCCTGCTTCAAAGCTATTCTGAGAACTCAGGAGATTTGCAAGATAGGGATTTCTGTGCTGATATCTGTACAGAGCTGAAAAAGCTGGGAAAGGTGGTCATTCATTTTTGGTTAGAGAAGCGAAGTTTATCAAAGAAAGCTTCAGGTTCTTACACAGTGTGAGCGTTAATGTGTCTAGCCAGAGCTGGTGAAGTACAGAGTCAGCATTTCCATTATAAACTGTTATTTTCAGTATTTTGTAAAGTAATGGTCCCTAAAAATTCCTTCCAAGTGGAACCTTAGCATGTAAATTCTCAGTCCAGTTACTTTTTATTTGATTTACAGATTTTGAGACAAATCGGTTTGTTTTCAAGTTTCATGTGAGATAATGAATTTTTATATGGCTTTAAATGCCTTATTACATTCCTGTAACGATGCAGGAATTCATTAAAAAGAGTTTTTCATTAAAAGGAATGTTTTCAGTACATACTATTAACCTGTGGGATTTTTTGGTTTGTTGTGTTTGTTTGTTTTATTTTTGAAAGTAGCTACTGTGCACCTTGTCTTACTTAGCCTATAATATTATTTCACAGGAACAGATTGGCTTATTATGGACTAGCTGTGACTCTCCTGTCAGTGATCTATAAAGAGAGGGCTATATTGAGTGTTAAGTGTGTGAGAATAAGTCTTCAATTAGGCCAAATTTACAACTAGGCTTGAATCATTTTCTTAATCTACACAGATGCTTTCTTGTAATAGATAGTAATAGAAATTGATTTAATTTCTCTAAATTTCTTTAAAATTCTATATCAAGAGAAATGGAGTATTTGTAAAGGATGTTTTCTGTCACTGAACACTGGTGCAAGATTAGATCCTCATAAGTAAAAATTACCATAATTCTATGTATTTGAATATGGCAGCTTTATACTTACTGGTAATGGGATACAAATTATTTTAAGACATTATATCAAGGTAGAAGATCTAAAATCTTGTATTCCATATAAAACCTAAGAAATTGACAGGCAATATGGAGTATCCTACTTGCTTGCCACAGTTCTTTGTATGATAAAATTGCTCTTAAGCAACACCTCTGCAGCATTAATGTTGGAGCAGAACTGCTAGGAAGTTAACAATTCACAGAAATGAGCACTTTTCCTTTTATTGTCCCTACGTTTGAATTCAGGATTCTCTGAAAAGCATGTTAACTTTCTTGAAGAAGAAATAACTTCATTATTGGGTTAAAGTAATTATTATTTATAGAAACAAAGTGTATTTGTAATGACATATTTAAAGTCTGTAGTCTTTTTCCTGATCTTTGCCCATCTAATTTCTGTGCTGGATTTTAATAATGAGTGATAATAGTAGCAGAAATTACAATGGAAATAATAATGGTTCTTAGAAATACATCATCTCGCTTCACAAAAACATTTGAAAGCACATGTATTCAGTGAACAAATGCAGTCTGATAGTCTGTTTTATAGTACATGTATTTTAAATCCATCTGAATCCTTGTGAAATTGGGGAACTTCAACATAGGCTTTTGCTCAGAAAGACAGGTATCATGATTGTCAGTGTGCCTCTCTTTATAGCTGATGTTAATAGGCTCAGTAGGTACGAAGACCTATGAGAACAACGCTTTGAATGCCCCTGCTGAGCAGATTCTTGCAGGGACCAAAGTTTGTCATTAATCCAGTGTGATTCTGCTCTGGTCTAGTATCAGGGAGTCACTCGTAAGTTTAATGATGGCTCCAGTAAGATGCTGGGTTTGACTGTTTCAAATGCATTATTGCTATTATCCTCATCATTGTTACAGAGAGTTCAAAATCAGCCCCCAGATCAAGTAATCCCGCATAGTTCCAGAGAAGATGTTGCAGGTGAATTTCTGTCTTACCATTCTGTGGCAGTGGGCATCCATGTTTCCTCTTCTGTTCCTCCAGCTGCCCTCTTTTTCTTTGTATATTAGGTTATTTCCTTGTATATTAGGTTAGACTGCCATAGTAGGAAATGAAGCCAGCTATCTTGGGTTTAGGAAAGACAGAGGCTGTTTTCACTAATTCCCGGAGAATTTATTTTTCATAGTAGCAGAGGGGTGCGCCATTTGTCCTAGAACCCTGGAATTTTCTCCTTAATTTTTTATGAAGTTTAGTGAAGTTTTTCTTTAAGTGAAATGTTGGGGTTTGTAGTACATTGTCTCAGTAGCATCACTGTTACAATATTTAAGCCCAAACTTAGCATCATTTAAGCAGGACCTCTTCTGGCTCTGTGATAACTGCATTCCTGAACCCTCCCTTGGTTATTGTAGCTTTACTGCAAGTGAAAGACTAAGAATCTTCACTGTGATTGACATGGAAAAGAGATCATCTCAGTGGGGCAGTGACTATGGGCGACTAGCTGTTATCTTTCCCTGCTGAACTGCAAATGTCGAAGGAGAGACTCTGGCAGTGTGTTGCTTGTGTCAGGCCATGTAGAGGTTCAGATTTGCTTGGGTAACTTTACAGTAATATCTCTAAACTGGTGAACTCTGGTAGAATTATTCCAGTGCAACAATTCCCTCATTTGTAAACTTCTTCCCTCAACCCCTGTCCCGTTGTCCTCCCCCCTCCTCTTCTCCTCCTTTCTGTCCCTGCCCCCCTCTCTCCCCCCCCAACCAACATTAAAAGCAGACAGTGTGACTGGAGAGACTGGATATTTTGTGTAATTATTTCCTTTAATAACAGTTGTAAAGCATGTAACTTTTAAAAACTGTATTAGAGTCAGACTGATTTCTTGTGAAGTTGTATAAGAACAGGAGTGTATAAAACATCGCAGAGTAGGCAAGTTCATGACATAAGACTTGGTTCTTGGCAGTCTTTCTGTGTCTTTGATGTTGTAGCTACTATCCTACTGCTGGTGGCAAAAAAGATGAGGAAGCATTTTTCCTGGAATAAGTTTGGTTTTGTAATAATGAAAAATTATGGTGACTTCATAGCCCTGCTTCAGAATCAAAGATTTTTTTTTTTTTAATTATTATATTTTTTTAATTGGGATATATCCTAGTGCATATATCCTATATGAGTAATCCATTGTAATAGAACTAAAAATGTCTCGTAAAATTCAAATATTTCTGAACATTTTGTTGTTGTTTTTAATATTAGATAATTGATGCATAGCTTAGGAGATTTAACTGTGACTTTATTTTTAGTTTAGAACTTAAGTGGAGGAACTTTCATCTAACTTTAGTGGTCAATTTAGTCCCCCAAATAGCTGATGAGAAGAGATGGAGACCTGCCTAGGTCATATCCTAGGAAATATATGACAGTGTGAGAACCATTATCCCTGGCAGCTGTCTGTCTTTTGCCTGGGGAGGAGAAGGGGGACTTAGTGTCCGCACTGCTGCCTTGAACAATATCTTAAGTTGAGGCTTGAATCCCTCTTCAAATGTACAGAAATCTGGGGAACACTTTAAAAAGTGTAGATTTAAAATTTGGTTAGTTGGTTTTGTTTTTTTTCCTGAACAGATTAGAGTTTATTTTTCAAATGTTTCTTAGAAGTTTAATGAGATAGAAACTTCTGAAAAGTTTCACAAACATGGAGGGCTAAGTTTCTAACAGAAGCATATTAAATATCCTTTGAATCATGATGAAACTGTGAAGACTGTCTGAACTGGTACGCAGGGATATCTTTTTGATTGACCATGTAACTCTGACATTAATTTTGTTCTCATTGCTGTCATTCTCACTGATATTAGTGGTGTTCTCCTTCCTAGTAGTAACACATCATTGCAGACCTTAATAAGTTCAAGGGTAGTCTCTCTTTTGTGGCTGGTTCTGCAAAAAAAAAAAAAGTCTCTTGTGGAAAAAAAAAAACCCACTCAACCTTTATGTGATAAAGTTGTTTTGGTTTTTTTTTTTGTTACTTGATTGAGGAATTTTCTTTTCTTTGTTGAGCTTTGTGTCAAGCCCAGGCAGTATCTGGTTTGCAACACTAAAAATCTGAGTTGTAATGTTACAAGTTAAGTGTATTTAAGTTGTTTCGTAAGGCTTGCTGTATGGAAAATGTTGCCTTTTGCCCATTACATAACAGAATCTGAAGGGAATTAGGCAATAAATAAGTACATTAAAGACATTTGCAGTGTAGTGTGCGAAACAGTTAAACCAACTGATAAAGCATCTTGAAAGCCTGGCTGAAAAGATTACTAAACCCTGAAGGTGTTTTTTGACTTCAAATGTATTGTAAGGAAGTATTCAGTGCTACTACTAAGAAATTATCTTGCTTTTGCTGAACTATACATTACACAATTAATTTATACTTTTTGACAAATTTTTAAGTGCACGTCTTGGAAAAGCTAACTTTAAAAACAAAACCAAAAAAATGCCATAAAAGTTCACATCCAGTGTTGTTACCAGAGCAGAAGGTCTAGTATGGGTTAAATTCTACTCATGGGAAACAGTCTGCAGAGAATAGAGCTTCATTTCAGTGTTTTTACCAATACAGTTTTTTACTGTTTCCTATATTCTTGTAGAAATCTATGACACTAGCTACCTCGCTAGATCAGTTTTGACTCTCATTTATGATCAGAACTGGTAGAGGAAATGTCTAGTGTCCTTGTTCTGTGTCTTTGCAACTTCAGGTGATAATTGAATTTGTTATTGTTTTCTTCCCATGGTGGATGGAGCCACAACTGTCCAAAGCAGGAATGGCATGATGCACAATTTCACTTGAGTTGTACCTTGGGGAAGCCACCGAAGTTAGACCGGATGTGGGACTGCTCTGAGGCATTTTGCTCAAAATTACATGTCTCTAGACGCAAGGTTGTGGAAGAAAATTCTCACACAGGACCTGTAATAAATCTTGTTCTGTAGATTTTATGAGGGAAAAGGGCAATCCAAGTCCAAATATGGAATATCTCCGCCGGTTTTTAATTTTTTTTAATTTTTTTTTCCTTCTCAAATACCCATGTGATTGACTGATTGATTGATTAACTTGAACTATGAAAAGAGATTGGGCAAGCAAAATGAGGTCAACCAATGTCATGGTTCTGTCCTTACGCAGAAAGAAAAATGTTTATTGCCAAGGAATATTTCGTAATTGGAGGAAATAAAAGACCAGAAGGGTCTTTTGTTATCCTTTTTTTACAGTTCTTTATGGAAGGTGTGAAGGAAACATTTGGTAGTGGTTGTGCTGCACTGATTTTCGTTTATTTCTGGAGATGGAAGCAAGATTTCTCATTTCTTTAATACTGCTATACTTGTCTATCTTGCTGTGCTAACCTTTAAATCTTTATTCCCTTATGGCACTATGTTTGGAACATGAAATTCATGGCTTAATATGTTTTAAGGATGCTATGAGAGTCAGCAATGCTCAGGAAATTAGTCTGAAAACATGGTTTAATCTTCCTGTAGGACAGTTTGCTGGGCTGTGCTGTGTGATTCTGAATCAGAAAGATGAGTGCTACTGATGCCTTGCCTTTCCCGCAGCACAGAAATTAAGTGAAATGTATGTGTTTGCTTTTATGCTCTGTTTGCTTATGTGCAATATGTGCTGTTGTCTAAGTTGTAGCATAGCCTGGTGGTACCTGATGGATGATTTTTAAGAAAAGCCTGCTTTGGTTTGTTGTCTGTATATTTCTCTTAGGTAAAAACTCTCTTTGATTTCAGTTTTTTCCCCAATGGTATATTTTCACTGTGCATTTCAAACAGTGATGAACAATAGCTCTGATTACTCCACGCAGGCTGTGTCCCTTCAAACTGTATTATCTCAACAGGGACTTGGAGTGAAAAGAAAGCTATTTCCTTGTTTTCTAGCAATAAGTCAATGGACTCTTAAGAGGACAAGCTTTGCGACAGATGCAATTCTTAGGCTATGAGCAAGCAGAAGATAAAAGGGATCAAAAGCTTCAGTTTCTGGTGAGGGGGGAAAAGCTGCTGCTAGCAAGGGGCCAAAAGCTATAGCAACACAACCATTCTCTAAGAAGTGAAAACTTAAAAGGAACTTTCAAAATGTGTATCAAACAAAATCTAGTGTATGTTCTCTGTGGACAGAGGAGCGTATGTAGGCCCACCACTTTCTATCTCTCAGTGAAAGGTAAACAAAAGTCTTATTTGATTGGTCTCTTTTGTATTAGCCTAGTTACATAGGAGACGAGGGAAGGATCAGCTTAGAAGCTGGAAGGACTGTGCTCAGCAAGACTGTTTTTATTGTTCAGGGAGTCGAGTTTTGACTGCTGGGCTGAATTACTGTATAAAATATAGCTTTGCAATAACTTATGTTTTATTAGAGAATTATATTTCATTTGATCATAGTTCTCTTTTTAAGGATTCACAACTTTAGCTGACCTAAACAGTAACCGAAGCTGAGAGAAACCACTAAATTATCTGTGGTATTAAAGCAGCATTCAGGCTGTCATTTGAAATATCTCTTATTTCTTTCTTGCTGTGCATAAAAGCATTTATTGCAGAGGACTTTGAGGTTTGTTACATTAACAAACACATTAAGTTCTGAAGATGAAGTCTGTCTTCCTAAATACATAAAAGTAATTATGTAATTCATTTACATTTAGATATGCAATCACATGTAATTTGTGAGTCCTTGTAGTCTTCTGTGCCTTTTATACAAAAGCAGGTGGTTGTTACATACACCCAGGCGATGCAGTTTTCATCAGTGGATTATATGCTTGAATTCAGAGATACCACTCTTCACACTGTTCTTGTAGGCAGCATTAGGAAAAAAATCTTTCAGTGCAGTGACAACACAGAAGAATTATATGGTTGAGACATTTTGTTCTCGCAAAATTCAGTTACGGTCTTGTTTTCTCAGGGAGTAGTGTTGCCAGGTCATTTTCCATTCTTTACAAGTAAATAGTGGAAACTACTGTGCCTCTGAGATCCTAAATTTGGAGGGAAAATTCTTCTCAATGTATTGTCTTTTCCCATTAAGGGAAAATGCTTCCCAGTGAATTGAAGAGTTTAGGCAATGGTAGTTGATTGTGGAAGATAGTCTCCAAGATAGATTCATGAGAATGTTACCAGAGGTTTCACCGGAACTTCTGCATGCTGTACACAGAATGGGAGAGTTAGTCAGCTGTAACATACTGATTAGGACTCCAAACTCATTATGGTTTGGGTTTTTTTTTTCCATTTGGATTAGATTAGGTGATGCTGCAATTTTTTGCACCCTTTTCCTCTTCTTAACATAAAGTATTTTATAGCTACGTATCTTTGAAACACTTGTAAAGCTTATGCATGTACAGATATGCACTCTGAGAGTCTAAATAGAATCTGGTAAATACGTGTGCTGAGATTTTTTTCACTCTCCCATATACATGTTCACCTAAATGAGATTGAGTTATTACGAGACTGAGTGTCTTTCACTCAGATCACAGTGTACTTTGTTGGTGAGAGGTTTGGCATTAATAGAGGGATAGAATGATAACGGCAAATCCCTAAACAGTGTTCTTGTTTGATTCTTCCTCCACCCCAACCGCCCTTTATTGCATTCTACTCCAAATGGCGCTGGGCAAATTAGGCTGCGGCTTGAGGTCCTTTTCTGTTACTTCATATTTGGCATACTTCACATTGCCTTACTACAATCTCAAACTGTTCCTTAAACTTTCATAAACATAGCCAGACCTTTTATAAATCTGTAACAAAGACTCTCACATCATCATCATTGGGGAAAGTGATCTTTTTTTCCTGTTGTGATATCTATATGCCTTCTACAGCACTAATCCCTTAATAAAGATAAAAAAGCAATAGCAATCGCTTGGTCAAGTAATGCAGGACACGTAACAACATTCCTGGTTTATCCGTTTACCTTATTGATCTAATTACAGATTAATTATCTACATTGGTGCACTTGTCTTCTAGACTGTAGATTAATTTAAATCTGCATTCTAAAAAACCCCTAAAACCTTTGCAAGCCAAAAATAATTAATAAAAAAGCTTATGAGTCGAATGTCTCACTGGCCTTCATGGTCCAGAGTTGCTGAAGTAATCTATGTGAGCATCCTGCATGGAGTAATTTCTTTATGGTGATCAGCATTAACCATGTGCCCTGTATTAAACATAGAATCATAGAATGGTTTGTTCTGCAAAGGACCTTAAGATCATCTAGTTCCAGCCCCACTGCCATGGGCAGGGATGCCTCACACAAAACCATGTCACCCAAGGCTCTGTCCAACCTGGCTTTGAACACTGCCAAGAATGGAACATTTACCATTTCTTTGGGCAACCTGTTCCAGTGCCTCACCACCCTCACAGTAAAGAACTTTCTCCTTATACCCAATCTGAACTTCTCCTGTTTAAGTTTAAACCCATTACCCTTTGTCTTATTGCTACAGTCCCTCATGAAGAGTCCCTCCCCAGCATCCCTATAGGCCCCCTTCAGGTACTGGAAGGCTGCTATGAGGTCTCCATGCAGCCTTCTCTTCTCCAGGCTGAACAGCCCCAACTTTCTCAGCCTGTCTTCATACCAGAGGTGCTCCAGTCCCCTGATCATCCTCGTGGCCCTCCTCTGGACTTCTTCCAACATTTCCATGTCCTTTTTATGTTGAGGACATCAGAACTGTACGCAGTACTCCAAGTGAGGTCTTAGGAGAGCAGAGTAGAGGGGCAGGATCACCTCCTTCGACCAGCTGGTCACGCTCCTTTGGATGCAGCCCAGGATATGGTTGGCTTTCTGGGCTGTGAGCTCACACTGCCAGATCATATTCATTTTCTCATCAACCAACACCCCCAAGTCCTTCTCCGCAGGGCTGCTCTGAATCTCTTCTCTGCCCAACCTGTAGCTGTGCCTGGGATTGCTCCGACCCAGGTGTAGGACCTTGCACTTGGCTTGATTAAACTTCATCTGCCCACCTCACAAGCGTGTCAAGGTCCCTCTGGATGGTATTCCTTGCCTCCAGTGTATCAACCAAACCACACAGCTTGATGTCATCAGCAATGTTGCTGAGGGCGCACTCAATCCCACTGTCCCTATCGCTGACAAAGATGTTGAACAGGATTGGTCCCAACACCGATCCCTGAGGGACACCACTCGTTACTGGTCTCCAGTTGGACATTGATCTGCTGTCCACAACTCTCTGCATGTGTCATCCAGCCGAGTCTTTATCACCAAGAGGTCCATCCATCAAATTTATGTCTCCCCAGTTTAGAGACAAGGGTGTCATGCGGGACAGTGTCAAAAGCTTTGCACAAGTCCGGGTAGATGATGTCAACTGCTTTGCCCCTATCCGTCAGTTCCATAGCCCCATCATAGAAGGCCACCAGATTGGTCAGTCAGGATTCGCCTTTAGTGAAGCCATGCTGGCTGTCACCAACCACCTTGTTGTTTTTCATGTGTCTTAACATGCTTTCCAGAAGAATCTGCTCCAAGATTTTGCCAGGCACAGAGGTAAGACTGACTGATCTGTAGTTCCCTGGCTCATCCATTTTCCCCTTCTTGAAAATGGGGTTATATTTCCATTTTTACAGTCGTCAGGAGCTTTACCTGACTGCCATGATTTTTCAAATATGATTGACATTGGCTTAGCAACTTCATCTGCCAGCTCCTTCAGGATCCACAGATGGATTTCATCAGGTCCCATGGACTTGTACACATTCAGGTTCCTAAGATGATCTCACACCTGATCATCTCCTACAATGGGCAAATCCTGTATTAGCCAAATGAACTAACTCGGAAGTCAGACTCTTAGACTTTCCAACCAGTGTTTTAGGTTTCAGAGTGTACAATATGCAAGATTGAGATGCAGGACTTGCAGCATCCTTCACCAGGTTTCATTTTATGTTTTGTTTTTTTGGTTCCTTTTTTTTATCATCTGAATAAATATAGAGTGGAGACTTCGTTACCTAGCAGTACAGGAGAAGGTCTTCTTTATTTTAATTGGCCTAACATTTGTTTCACTCTTGTATTTTGGGCTCTACCCATCCATTAACATTTTAGGTACAACCCTACATTTCTTTATATCATGTCCTTTTTAAGTGTCTCACAAATAGATCTTAATGGTATCATTATGAGCCTTGCTTGTTCCTTTCATTTTAGTCTACTTTATTTTCCTTTAATAAGGAGAATATATCCTTTAGCTTTAATCAGGATTTAAGGTGGCTTTATGTAGTACACAACATTCGGCAGCACTTTCTTTAGCGACTCTTCAGTACTTACTAGCTTCCTACCTATCTTCAGCGCCTAATTGCCGGTTGGCAAATTGTCTTCAAATCGCAGCTTTTTCCTCCTCATGTAATTTTGAGTCAGGTTCTCCAAATTCAGCTAAGACAAAAAACTACTGTATTAAAATTGCCATTTTGAAATAGTTTGCCATATTAATTTTTCTTTCTTTTTGATGGCAAAAAGAATGTACTTAAATTCTGACATACTATTCTAATCTTTTTCACCTCTACTTTGCTTTTGTGAGTGGCTACTGGCGTAAGCTATCCTCTGAGTAGTACTACATATGGTTTTGGCATATGGTACTGGAGGGGATTAGTTGGAGCAGCCAAAAACAGAGCCAGGAACTGAAATAAAAGTTAAGCAACATAGATGATGAGGTCTGATGCCAGGGCTCCCCCCCAGCTTTTCTTTATTTAGCACTATACCTCCATCCCTTGACGTGTTTGCAGTATGATGGATGTCTTTTTAGAATATTTCTTACAGTTAAAGTAGAAGTTATGAATTTGCTGAAAAGATTGCTGTTTAAAAGCTTTATAATAATTTATGCATGAAATCAGTCTAAATAAATGCTCTTGTCCTTCCTAGCTTTAATGTGTTAAGCGTATGTGTAATGGCTGAGTTGCCAGCAAAGCATTCTCAATAATAAAGGTGCTTTATATTTCTCTCTAAAATATTATGATTCCTATAGTTCACAGATATTTTTGACTACTTGGAATAAAAGAACCCCAACTGTTTTGCTCTCCTCCATATAGCTGTAGCATTTGTGTTCTGTCTATGGGGTTATAAAATTGCATGTATGATTATCCTTGGTTCCTGTACACTTTCCTGCTGGGCTGTACTACCTTCTAGATGCATTCAGTTTTAACTACTGTGGGGGTATGGACTGCAGCTAAAGAAAGAGGGATATTTGTCCTCTGTTTCCTCCAGCAGTTCAGTATCACAGATGTTTTTCCTTTTCATTCTTTTTGTTCAAGTCTTCAATTCACTACTGTTTTCATCAGCTGTGTAGTTTGTTAGCCTATTCTGTGCCTTATCTTTAATGTCCAAAGGCATTGTTTAACTTTTAGTACAGTTCCTGGGTTGTTACAATGCTACTGTTTGCATTTTCCAGGCTGGAGAGTTTTGTATCTGTGGCTTAAATCATGTAATGACTTATACATGCCTTTTATACAGTGGAAATCCTTGCAATTTCAGTGGGAACAGTCACAGGGTACTAATTTTATAGAGTGACAAAGTGTAGGTAAAAGTTTACCAATAAGCAGCATTTTTGATAATGAAACTGTATTTCTGGAGAGCTGTAGTTTCAAATACTAGGGGCACTCTATCCTACTGTGTTGTTTGTTTGGGGTTTTTTTTTGTCCTTTATCTGCAGTTATATATTTTTTAAACCAATATGAGTATTCCTCTGAGTTGCCGTTGTTTTTGAAGAACTGCAATGGGTTTCTGAGGAGATAGGTAATAAGCCTAACCAGATGGAGAAGATTGTAGTTGTTCCACTGACTTCAAGAGGTCCAGCACTTAGCCCCTGAACTTTAGTAGCTCAATGAAATGCTGCTGCATACCCCTGCTGTTTTCCATTTATCAACTGCACATTCTCCAAAGTAGTTACCACCTTGTGCTGTGAGCTGGCCGCTTAGCCAGGGTGTGGGTAAGTGGCCAATGTAATTGTTGCCAAGAAAACTCGAAGTCGCAGTCCTTTTTTCTTCCTCTTTTGTAGCCCTGTGCTAGTTTGTAGCCATATGGTTCCACCCGTTCCCTTGTGTCAGCTTTTGCAGTAACACAATTCATCTTACTCGTCTGGCAGGAAGCTAGTCAGGTTTTCTTCTGCTGTATTTTTCTGTCAGATTAGTAAAATGCATTGGCTTGCCAAAGGATCTGGTAACAGCTTACTTTCCATACTGACAACTGTCTGAGAAAAGAGGTCTGACAAACCATACACTGTCTTTATGGCAGTCTTCTCCGCAGCCCAGCTTCTTCCCAAGAGTCCATGAGTTCAGTTTTGGAGATCACATGCTGGATGTAAGTAGAGGTCAAACACTGGTATGCAAGATCCTTGATTTGAGAGTGCTATTTTTCCCCTGGAATTTCCCTTGTGGCATGAAATCACTTACTTTGGGTAGCTGGATAATCAGAAAAAGAAGTCTCATTCATCTTGATTTGAAGGTCAGCCTTGAGAAATGCCTTTTGTGTCTGTCTTAAGTGCAGTTCTGTGCTGTTTAGAACCAGGGACTGTAGGTGCTACACCACCATTAATTTAGGAAATATCTTTGGAGGTTCTCTACAGAAGGCAATGTTGCCTGTCTTTTCTGGAATCTGGTGTAAAGCAACTTAGGCCTGACTTTGAGTGAGCCTAGATTTAGACTAGAGGTTGCTTGGAGTAAGAGACTGTGTACTGCTGCTGAATGATTTCAAGATGACTAAGGACATTGAAGGTCATAGGTAGGGGCCTGGTAGTGAATGCCTGCTCTTCAGCGGTGACAAGAATAGATAGCAATGTATTTGCTCCAGAAAGAAAACCAAACACAGTAGGATTTTTTGCTCACTTATTCCCTCCAGAGTAAAAAGCTATGTTTCTGCATGCAGCTGTGATCTGTTTATACTGATCCAGTGGAGGGTCCTGCTAGATATGGGGCATCTGTGTCCTTACGTGCATAAGAAATTAATAGAGAAGTCACACTGCATAGGACCATCCTCTTCAAGTGGTCTTTAGGCAAGCTGAATTTGCAAGTGGGAGAAGGCTGAGCCTATAGGGTGGTTTCTTGCTGCCTTCCTGCTCCTGTGTTGGTACATGAACAAATATGCTTCATGGATAAGGAGCCCAGACCATGGCTGAAGTTTTCTCCTTTTGTTGAGAAGTGCTGGCAGTTAATGTTATAAGTCAACAGGAAATTTTGTGTAGGTCATGGGTATGCTGAGTTGCTGGCACGTGGATGGTGGTGTAGGGATGAGGCCAGCCTAGGAAAACCTTGCTGCGTGAGGACTAGTGGATGAGTAGTGACCCTCAGGGTGTACTGACCATGGTGATCAGAAGATACTCCAAGAGCCTGAAGTGGAAATAGTTTACTCTATTTTAGTGCCATAACTGAGACCCTTTTCATGAATAAACCTAACATGGAAATGGCCAAAGAGAACAAAAAGTACATTCCTGAAACAGAAATTTTCTGGCTTTGAAGGAAAGAGTTTCTTAGAAACTGTCATACAAGACATCTTGTAGCACTCCACAGACAATGTGGACTGAGTGGAGGCTTCCCAGTGGAGATGTTTCAGGCAACTAAATTTGAGAGTTTCAGAATATTCCACCTGACTGGTCACCAAACTGAGAAGCCAAGTTTGATTCCTGAGAAGTCTTTAAACAGAAGCACTTACTTTGACTTTTGTGAGAGAAAGAGACTCCTAAATGCTGCAAGTAGTATTCTGGTTTTCTGGTTGTGGTGGAATAAAACCCCTTTAGAATAAAGGGGTTTAGAAAAAACTAATTGAGTTTTCATTTGAAGATGATGTCATGGGTACCTTAAAACTGGAGATAAATATCTTGCCTTACATCTTAATCCAAAAAGGTCACCATTTCTCACCATTAGCAGGGTTGCCGTTTTTCTAATTTTAGGTGAAGTCAGCTTTTGGAACAGAACTAATGTATCCAGAAAAAAAAAATAAAAAAAAAAATTGTTGTTTTACAGCAGTACAGCCTTTATATTTTCTTTTGTTAATTTATCAGCAAAGCTCCCATTGTTTTTTTACTAATGATAAATTACACTTTTTTGATGGAGTGCCGAGTCATAGTAATTTCCTTGTTCCAATTTCATTAACTTCCTGGTAGTATTGTCTGGAGCAACCAGATGCTGATGTGTAATCCAACTGTTTCCCTAGTATGTGGGAAGCAGTAAACTTTTTGTTTATCTTGTAAACAGTTCTGGCTATATATCTTTGGCTGTTTCTTTCCCATGGCCAGATTAAGATTGGCTTAAACTGTATTCTCACTGGCAACATGCAGTGCCTAGAAACAGAGAAAAGAAAGTCTTACACCTATGTCATTAGTCTGGTTCACAGAAGTTGACTGGCTTTGTTTTGTTTTGAAATCTGGTGGGTTATGTTATTTTTGCATATAATCTGTACATCTATACAGTCTCCAAGAAGCTGAAACTTTACAGATGATCGTAAAATTAATTATATTTTTCTATAACCTTACCTGAAATCTTCTGCAAAAGGGGAACACTGGCATTTAAAACTGATGGAAAGATATTAAACTGTATTGAAGAAACACGTTTTCTTAATTCCCACAAAATAATAGCAATTGCCAAGCCAAAAATAACAAGTTAATAATTTTACATGAGTGCTGTGAAAAATAGCCAGGCATTTTGCATCTATTGCAGATACTTATTGTTGAAAAAGTGATTTTGCTAAGCATCAACCTGTATTTATGTACATGTATGGATTTTGCATCAAATTATAAAATACTATTGTAGATTAACACTTTGGGTTTTGAACATTTCTCAAAAAAATTTCATAAGGGTTTTTGGACTAGTGTCAGAAGGGTTTGATGACTTGAATTACTGTTTTTATTGATGTAGCCAGTGATATCAGGGCCATAATTAATCACTTATACCTCATGCTCGTAAATTGCTTGAATATTTTGGGATGAAATGTCTTTATTTCGCTTAAGATTAGATCAAAATACAGCAGCATCTAATGTTCTGTCCAAGTTATTCTGTCAAAGCTCAGTATTTTTAGCAACAGCAAATATGAGTAATTATGAGCAGCTATTGCAATAAGATGTGTTTTCATTTTCTAAGCTTTGAAAGGGTTACTGGAAAGGGGGGGGGAAGCAATGCATCATTTCTAATTTGGAATTTCTTTGCTTTATGTCCTTTGAGATAGGATTTATAAAGTGCTATGCCAACAAATTTCACAGTGGCACTTTCTTTGAGGTATACTTACTTGAGCATTCTTGATTTGAGTAACAATTTGAAATATGTATTTTTTAATTTTTAGACTTGATAATAATGTTTTTTGGAACTTAGAACGACACGTATTTAAACTCCTGAATTGTATTTCCAGGACCGTTCTTATCTTATTTGGTAACTATGGAGCACCTTTTTGCTTTAACTGGCTCGGAAATAGGCACTTTAATCTTTGCTTACATGACCAGATTGAGATTATGTCATGGGTTCAGCAGTAGCAGTCATTTTTCTCCTTGGTAGCTGGTGCAGTGCTGTGTTTTTGATTATGGGCCTGGGAACAGCGTGGATAACACCAGTGTTTTCAGCTACTGCTTGGCAATGTTTTGGTCTGAGCAAGGACTTTCTGAGCCTCATGCTCTGTCAGGGAGGAGGGGAGCCGGGAGGAAGCAGAGACAGGACACCTGACCCAAACTGACCAAAGAGGTTATTCCATACCATAGCACGTCATGTCCAGGATGTGAAACCGGAGGGCAGAGACCCGGAAGGGTGTGGTGGGGCATTGTGGGGTTCGCTGCTAGGGGGTGCACTGGCTGGGTCAGGCTTGGTGAGCAGTTGTATTCTCTTTCCTTGTATTTCTCTTGTATTATTACTGGTGGTAGCAGTAGTGATTTGTGTTATACCTTAGTTACTAAACTGTTCTTACCTCAACTTGTGCGAGTTGCATTCTTTCCATCCTCCTTGCCATGCTCCCAGGGCTGGGGGAAGAAAAAAGGGGGGAGTGAGTGAGTGAACTGGCTTAAACCACGACAGATTGGCATTCAGGCTGATTTTCACAGTGTGTGGCACATTTATAGCGTTTCTTTTAGATGCAGCAAGATTGTGAATTTGGCTGCAACTATATATAACCATGTATGCAATGTAGCCACTGGCAGGTCTAGATTCAGTACGGAGGCACATACAAATGAGGCACTGAAACTCTTCCATTTTGGGTGGCCAGATATGTGGTGGGCCAGAATTGGACACCTAGTGTTCTTATATGATATGCAGGGAGATCCAAGTGCCTTAGGGAGGTAACTGTGCTATGTAGTAAGGTTTCCATCTCTGGCAACTAGGAAGCAGGAGGGAGGAGTATCATCATGTCATAGAATCATCATCTACATAAAAGACCACCTTGGAGAATGTAAGTGGACTTTGGAGTTCTTCTCAGGTCAGTTGTTTGCACCTGCAGTGGCTTTGCAAAGGACTTACACGGCTACTATTTAGAAAATAGTACAGTGGTATATTTAAAAAACCTTTCTCCCCTGCTGCCTGGTTCTGGGTTGTAGGTAGGCCCCTTTATTAACCTGGAATATGGACAGAGTTCAGAAGCCAATGCTAAGGGATGTTGTCCATGTATGTCAACTGGAAGTAGCAGGAAAGAATTTACACCATATTTTCTTAAGTTTGTAGCTTTCTAATGACTTTTTACACTGTATCCGGTACAATAGGATTCTTTGAAGGCTCCCTGCAGCAGTGGCTGAGCAGCAGAACTGCCCACCTGCTTTCACTTCCAGGTTATAGATCCATCCTTCTCGGCTTTATTTCTGATACTCTGAAATTCAGGATTTTTGCTGCAAAATAGTCTGAAGGGCTTGAGAGTGCTCTTTCTTGTGCAGATAAGTTTAGCTATCCTGAGTTAGGTGGCAGCTCAATACGATATTGCTGTTTTGTACCTATTACCTTTGCCTTGGCTTTGGCCTGTATTTTGCTTTAGATGATTGCATCTCACTTGGACCTCACTCTTGGTTTTGTCTACAAAGTACAGTAAATTGGCCTGTAGAAATACTGGGACTGATTTCTGTGAAAGATAAGTTAGTCTGGCTGATATATCCATAACACAATTGTATTAACTGCTAATTTGAATAGTTTATTTAGAGTTAGCTGCCTTTAGGTGCAACTGAACCAGAAAGTGTAGAAGTATTCTGCTCTATCCAGAAATTCTGAGATCGGAAGCAACTGTAGTCCTACCCATGCCAAAACAGCTATTATTATATAAATTCAAAATTTATTGCTTGCAAAGCAGTTATTAGTTTGGTTCGTTAATTTTCTGCCAGAATGAGCATAGCCAGTGGAAGTTTTTAGTATCGGTTCTTTTTGTTCCAACAATGAATAACAACCAAACACATTGGATTTAAAGTTTTAATAAAGCTTTGGGTTGAATTTTCATTTAAAACTTTTATTTATAGGTAAAAAATACTTCTGTTTCTCATAAAAGTAGTAGTCATGAACACCAGAGCTACATGAACCAATGTTTTTATTCAGCTCCAGCTATTTTTTTCAATGTTATTTGTATACTTACTTATACACTTATTTGCAGTGTATTTGTTGAAAAATGTAAGGTATTGCTTTAAAGTAACAGCAACAGAGATGGAAATGTTTTAATTCTGCTACTACAGATTTTACTGGAAGAAAAGTACACATTACTTGTATTAAAAATAATTGCTGCATTAGGTGCAGATCTTTCAATTTTACTGCTAGAAGGCAAAATTAGGAGTCTCACATATTGTAATTTCTAATCTGTTTATATTTTTCCAGATTTTATTAACACTTACTGAATCAGACCTTGTTCTTCTAATTAGATTAGCATTGCAGGCATTTTTCAAATTTTTGATGGCAGGAGAGTGGTATCTTCATATATAATTTTTTAAAAATACTGAAATTCTATTATGAAAATAAGGACTGGAAAATAATTACTAAAATCTTCATACGGCTACTGCTTACCAGTCCAGCCCTGTAGGAATTTATTTAAAAATGTATAGTTTTCATATAAAGGTGCTCCACAAAATGGATCTGATTAAAGCTAGTGGAACTGCAAATCTGAGTGTTTTCTAAATGTTTGTATATATAAAACCTCCTGTCTATAGGGAAATTGTCACACTGTAAGAAATCATGGTTTCAATAAAAGAACCAAGGTCAGTGTGTGAAGTAAATGAGATATCTCCTCATTATCTTTTTTGCTAACTGCCTAAGGTGGGCTTAATTCAGGCATGTTTGAAAATATTTATGTAATCTCTCTTTTTCTCTGAATATCATAATACTTCTGTGCACGTTGAGTTATATGACCGTCTCATCTGATGTGGTGGTGCAGTTTAGCATCTCTTCTAACGCTCGTGGTGAGCATACAGGGAGGTAGGTTGTTTGGAGCCTGGTCTTTGTGAAGGAACAGAGTGTGGGGGAGCTGGAAGGGAAGGTGAAGACATTACTGGATTGAACACATAAATCTCTTAGAAGTTTCAAATGCACACAGTATAACAGAAATTTTCTTTTTTTCTTTTTTCTTTTTTTTTTTTTCCCCCCTTCTCTTGTCTGATTATACCCAAATAGACTAAAAAGTCCACTGGAGCCACCTTGCATTTCCCTGTCAGTTGCCTTTAAAATATATATATCTATATAACTCCATGGAAAGTTGTTTTGCAAACAAAAGGGGGTCAGGTTAGAAGGTCATAAAAGAACTGAGGAAAGCAACTCAGAAAATGCCCCTTGCTGAAGAGCAATACTGTTAATTGCCTCTCCCACAATAAAATTCTGGTGTCTGAGGAAAACTGGAAGAGCTAAAAGTAGTGTTTTTATCTGTCTTCAAGCAGTGGGTGCCAGCAAGGATAGAAAGCAGCCAGCAATATGTTTTTTTGTTTTTAGACTTTCTTTTCTGACACCAGCTGGCACTGAAGCACTTGATGTGTTTAACAGGCAGGAAGGATAGCTACGAAATGGTTTAAAATAAGTTTGAGGAGTACTGAAATCTGTGTAAAAACTAAACATATGAAAGATGTTTCTATATTTGATAGGAACTGTAAATCAAAAGCCAAGCATTTGTGACTGTTCAGAGGTTGAACATCCTCAACTTTGAGAGGCTGAATCCCTGGTGATAGGCCAGATTTAACTGCAATCTGAAAAAAAAAAAAAAAACAAACCTCTAGAGAATGTGCTGTTGAGATACCCAAAATTAACCCTTGGCAAAACAAGTGCAGTTATATTCCTTATTGGTTTGGAGATGGGGACATGGTTATGAATTACAGGTGTGCTGTGCTTGGTTTTTGTTAATCCTTTTTCACTGCCCTTTTACAAATATGAAGTTTATTCATTTCATTTGTTTGTAAGACCTTGTTTTGATGTCTTCAGATGCTGTGGAGTGTCTGTGCAAATTTGCACACAGAGAAGGGCTGTTTTGTTTAACAGTGTTTTGGGACATGAATGCTTTGTTGTTACTCTGCACTGTCTAGCCTTTCCATTTTGGAAAATGAGTATGAAAGGCTACTTCTATAAATAATGTCTCAAATGGATAGTCCATCTTGGATGTATTCTAGTCTGGCTTTAGATTTCATTTGGTGTTGAGATTATTTGTGTACCTATCACAATTACTGCAAATTTTGACCCTTGTACATATGCTAGATCTCTCAGGTGCTGACAGGAGGGAAGATTTGTTTTTTCCTTTGAGTGATTTTCATATGTGCATTTGACTGCAAGTGTGCAGGGAACTCATAAGGCTGAGCTTGGAGATATTTTGTTTGGCAGTTGCATATAGCATGCATATATATAAACTGAGGTTTACATTTGTGCCAGATTAAGACATGCCTAGAGTTCATATCAGAGGTTGTTCCAAATTTCCAGCCAAACCAGCAGATTCACATCATATTTTTCTGAAAATCCCATCATCAAGTGTAGAACTGTCTCTCTACTTTTTGGACAAAAACCCGTGGATTTTTTATAAATGCAAACACAATATTTTTTTTACACAGTCTGTTGCCATAGTAAAGAATCACATGTAAAACTTGTCAGGTAGACATGAAAACTTGTAGATTTCATGGTGGGCTTGCCTGAGGAAGCACTCCAACAGATTTTGAATGACATTGGCAGCTTAACTGAAAACATTAATATTTAACTGATTTTTTTGTTTCGCAGTAGCAGGAAGCAGTATATGCAACGTTAATTTGTATAGGCAGTGTGTATGAAAGAACATCAGCAGGTAAGTAGCTGTGTACTGTATATGGAAAGAAAGTTATTTGGTAGTGATGGGTAGTTCTGTACTGTCATCTCATCAGCAGATTTGAATTATCATCCCACCTCTTACTTTTCTCACTAAATTCAAAATAAGCATTCACAAACTAAGGAACAGCTGAATAATTTTACTATTACATCGAATAAACTATTATAAAGTCAATAAGGGCAATTAAGATAATCAGTCATCAGAATTTACAAGCATTAGTTTTCAAAAGGAAAAAATACTGGGATATAGTACTAATAAATGCATTTTTAAAGTGTTTATGTTGACACTTGATTGTTTTTTTCTGGTTCTTCTAAATGTGACCTGATGTAAGTTGCAGAGCAGACATTCAGGCATAAGCCATATTTAAGGAATAAGTTATACTCTCCATTTCTTCCATTTATTAACAGCAACATTTGGAACAAATAAGGAGCTGCCATAAGATATGCCCGAGAGCTGTAGATATCACTGATTTTATGGGCTGTTAAGCATATGTGGTAAAAACCTGGCTTAAGAGTATTCCTCACCCTTAAGGCTATTGACTGGTGAATATGAATGATCTGAAAATTAACTGATAAATAATGGACTTTGCTTTATTTTTTTTTTTTTAATAAGCATCCTTAACTAATGTAGGTTTATGAAGGCTTCTGTTGTTTTCATATTAAGCATAGAGTGTTTTTCTGATCTTACTGCAGAATGTATTATGATGTGTGAGAAAGGGGAAGACCTGATGTTTCAATCTTTCTGCTTTAATTTCTACTGCATGTTTATTTGCAATATTTTATTGGACTACAGGTATCTTAGTTCCCTTTGATGGTATCATGATGGTGTCCTGTAAAAATCTGTAACTGGTTTAGGAAGAAGAATTTCGGAAAGATATTTTAAGGGAGTTGAATCAATGCATTCATTTATTAAAGGAAAGCAAGAGTATATACTGGGCATAAAAACATGAAAATAGAAAACTTGGCAAATGGTATAAGGCCTCTGTGTGAAGTTCTAAGTAATGGCATTTGGCACTGTAGTTTTCAGAGCTTTAGATGAAACAGTTACCAAAAGAAAAAGTTACAATTTTTTGACAAGGAGAGGAATTTGGATTTTGAATTAACAGTGAACTAAAGGAGGATAGTAGGTGTGAATTGAAACTAATTGGTGCTTCAGATCATTGAGCTGCTTGAAAATAAGATACAAAAAATGAGATTTTCACTGAAAAAATACGCATTAAAAAGCATGGAAGAACCCCACTTCTGTTTCCTTGAAAAAGGGCTGACAGTTGACCAAACTTGTGTAAAATAAATTGGACCATTTGACATATAAGATTCTTTGCTTTCGAAAAAACTATTGGGTTCGCTGGCCACAGTCCAACAGAGAAAACAAAATGTGCTGAATAAACATTGTCTATAACAGGTGGATGTAATACTTCATTATGCATAAATGCTGTTTTGTGTTGTGTAACCTGGGGACAATTTAGCAGATAATTTTGTACTTAGAAAAATCATGGTTTATGCAGAAAAGGAGAACCACGGATAATGAATTGTCTACGTCTGAAAATACCACACTAGATCTGAAACACATGTCCTACAGCATTGTCTTAATTTCAAAAGCAGAGGAAGGAAGAGAGATTATTAAATTTAATTTCACTCCCTCATATCACTTTAAAACAGATGTTTAAAACCAAAAATGTATCTCTGCTTTCTAGTATTTATTCTGAAATATTTTATTACCAGTGTTTTGTCATTCAAGACCAAACATACAAACAGTGGCCCTTATTCATCATGCAACTAGGAAAGAGGTATTGTAATTTTGTGCCTGCAAACCTCAGTTTAACTTCAAAACAAAATAAAATGCAAACAGAATACCACTCTGCTGTGAGAATCATGGGCAGTGTGTGTTTATGTGTATGTGTGCAGGCATGGCTGCCTGGCTTCAGGATAAGCTGATCCCTGAGGCTTCTCTTCCCCAGTAGATTTTTGCCTTCAATTCTACACAATCAAGTACTGGTATTTTCAAAGAAATGGGGTTAGCTGAGGTGTGAGTTATATATTTAAGAAGCCAGGAGTCATCTGATGTATTTTTTGAAGACCAAAGCATACAGACTTATTTCTTGGACAGCTTAGATGTCTGTGAGCAAAAGTGCTGACATTTTGTGCAAACAGATCAGTTGTCTTCACATTCCTCCAGAATTCTGAAGGTAAAATTATGTCACTACTCAGGTAAGAGTATGAACTCCCACAGACTAGACTGGAATACTAGAGCCTGCATCACCAGCAGATCACTGCAGTTCTGTATTTCCAACTTTTGAGATGGAAGAAGAAACAACTGGTTTCCCATGCAACATGTTTTGCTGATTTCATCCAATTTCATAATTATCAGCCGCAGCACTTTTTCTCCCAAGTGATTTATAAATACTGACTAATTTGTTCTCACAATTGTCATAACAATCTGGATTTTACTCTCTCAGACTAAAAAATATCACTGAAGACAAGGAAACAGGCTAAGTCAAATATTAATCAGAGGGTTCATTTCCTCTGTGAAGTCAGCCTCAAAGTGGCATTAGATCCCATCTGGGCAATCCTTATTATTTCCAGCATAGGTCTAGTCACTAGGCACTTGTTCACTTGCTCATTTTCTGTAAAGCTATTTTCTCTGGAACCTTATTGCCAGAGAAGAGGAAATTAAAAGAAAAAAGAAAAATAAAAAAGAAGCTTTCCATGGTTAATGCAGCTGGTTTTGTAAGTTTACTTCAGCTTCATTCCAGTCCTTTTCATTTAATGTTTTGCTCTTCATATATTCAGGTGGAAATATTTATAGTGTTGGGACCAGTCTTGTTCAACATCTTTTTTGGTGACATGGGCAATGGGATTGAGTGCACCATCAGCAAGCTTGCCGATGACACCAAGCTGTGTGGTTTGGTTGATACACTGGAGGCAAGGAATGCCATCCAGAGGGACCTTGACACGCTTGTGAGGTGGGCAGATGCCAACCCGATGAGGTTTAACCAAGCCAAGTGCAAGGTCCTACACCTGGGTCGGAGCAATCCCAGGCACAGCTACAGGTTGGGCAGAGAAGAGATTCAGAGCAGCCCTGCGGAGAAGGACTTGGGGGTGTTGGTTGATGAGAAAATGAACATGATCTGGCAGTGTGTGCTCACAGCCCAGAAAGCCAACCATATCCTGGGCTGCATCCAAAGGAGCGTGACCAGCTGGTCGAAGGAGGTGATCCTGCCCCTCTACTCTGCTCTCCTAAGACCTCACTTGGAGTACTGCGTACAGTTCTGATGTCCTCAACATAAAAAGGGCATGGAAATGTTGGAAGAAGTCCAGAGGAGGGCCACGAGGATGATCAGGGGACTGGAGCACCTCTGGTATGAAGACAGGCTGAGAAAGTTGGGGCTGTTCAGCCTGGAGAAGAGAAGGCTGCATGGAGACCTCATAGCAGCCTTTCAGTATCTGAAGGGGGCCCATAGGGATGCTGGGGAGGGACTCTTCATGAGGGACTGTAGCAATAGGACAAGGAGTAACGGGTTCAAACTTAAACAGGGGAAGTCTAAATTGGATATGAGGAAGAAGTTCTTTACTGTGAGGGTGGTGAGGCACTGGAACAGGTTGCCCAAAGAAATGGTAAATGTTCCATTCTTGGCAGTGTTCAAAGCCAGATTGGACAGAGCCTTGGGTGGCATGGTTTCGTGTGAGGCATCCCTGCCCATGGCAGAGGGGCTGGAACTAGATGATCTTAAGGTCCTTTCCAACTCTAACTATTCTATGATTCTATAGAAGTGATCCTTTCTTAGAATTTATGGTTGTCTTCTCAAGTGTGGCATGTGTAAGAGTTATCTAGGACATTCCATTCAGGCTAGTGCAAAATACATGCTATTTTGTTCTCTGTGGCATCACTGAAAAGATAGAGGAAGAGGATGAGTGAGGTAGCTGAGCCATGCTCAGCCCAAGCCCTTAATGCTCATCAGAAGATCTGGCAAACATAACCAAGATTATGTTGTTCTTCACAGCCAGAGAGACCTGGGGTGTGCTTCTTTGAGGCAGAGGCTTTCCCCATTGCACTCTCCTGCAATGGTATGACTGTACTGTCACCCGCTCCAGTTGCAGCTAGCTGTCACAAGTGAGCCTGCTGATGGGAGCGGGACTGCTCATGAAGAAGACACTCTTTGTAAGCAAGGCTGTTAACAGTAGACGTGAAATATGGCAGTGTTCCTCAAAGGTCTTGCACCTTGGTACCAGATTGAGCCTAATTCTCCTTGGCTGGTAAAGTCCCATGGAAATGTAACACAATGTATGGTGATGATAATGAAAGTCTCAGAAAGCTTTTTGCTTGGAATGCTGTTCTAAAACCACATGGAGAAGTTGTGGATTTTTTTTTTCCTGCCCTATGTGTGGAGTGAATTAACTCCATAAGTAGGGTTTTGAACAAAAATAAGCATTGAAAAACTTTTTCTTGGCAAATGCTTTCCAAAGTGTGTCATCTTCTGTGTGCATATTGCATGTGAATGCAATGGGATGTTTAGCAATCCAATTTCCATTTTACTTTAATGCTCATTTAATAATCACAAGACCTTTACTTTTTAAACATTTGCTTAAATTCAAATATTAAGTATAAGTGAGGTTTAATCTGAAAAAAGTGTAGCAGCAGTTCTACTTTAGTTTTACTCCAACCTTGTGTTCACCTTGCACCTGTCACATAGGGAAGTCTGAA
This sequence comes from Myiopsitta monachus, assembly GCA_017639245.1. NCBI lineage: Eukaryota > Metazoa > Chordata > Aves > Psittaciformes > Psittacidae > Myiopsitta > Myiopsitta monachus. The sequence goes on along the minus strand of CM029919.1, from coordinate 39,478,829 downwards.
ACATTATTAGTAGCTATAATTTGTGACAAGCTTAACTCTGGAGAGCATTACAAGAAGTCCAAAAATGTGACTTCCTATTGTCAGGAACAGGGCAAAGAATTATACTCATTCACTGGGGCTAGACATGGAGATGGCTGTTAAATGGCAATGTTTCAGGGTTTTATAAACCTACTGTAGAAGGTTCAAAGCAGCTAACGTTTTTTATGTTTGTAGGATTTGTTTAGGACTTTAAAATGGGAAATGCAATTTAATCAATGGCATGCTAATACAAATTAGCAGTTTTCAACCCATCTTCCTGAAAAATGAGGTATCTTTAAAAATTGACCGAGTTCTTCAGCATCTGCCAGCATCTGCCACCTTGGAGACATTATAGGTTATTGTCAAAAGATGACTGGAATGCAGAGCCACTAAATATTTCATCTTAATGATAATGTATGCTGCAAAAGTGTTGAACTTTATATTGAGCTTTGAATTGACTTTTGATAAAAGACATACTGGATTTTTTTTTTTTTTTGTACATTAGTTTTGTGCCAGGAGCAGGGGTCAAAGCTAGCATTTGAATTCAGACTTTTCTCTATTTATTGCTAGTAAAATGGGGATATCAGGGGATTTATTTATTTTTATTGTAATTTTTAAAAGTCTGGATTAAGTTCAACTAGTTAGTTGTGGTTTTAATGAGATAATTGGGGTAAATGTCTGAAGTGTTGTGTCAGTTATTTAAGTAAAATATGTTCTATGCCACTGAAGTTGAAGGTAATTTTACCGTCCCTAACCCTCTGAAACTTTTGTGCTGTACTCAGCCATACACCCAGCTGTGCCCTACCCAGCTACATGCGTTTATTAGTCAGAGAATTTGCATTCAACACCAGTGACGTAAGAGCCAAGCATCTATCATAGTCAGATGGACTGTAGTTCAAGACATTTCAAAATGTATTTCCTAATTTTCATGATTGACTATAACACAAACCCAGGTATTTCCTGCATGTCTAGAGCTGTTTCTTTTCTTTTTAAATGAATTTCAGAAAAAAGCTGTTCAAGCTTCACATGAACAAGTCTCACCAAGTTTTCTTTCAAGGGCATTTTACAGTCACAGTCTCTTTGTCTGAAGCTGCTTCTGTATATGAAGCAGCAGTTAATTTATGTACATTAAAAAAAGTGATAGTAATGTTTAGGGCTGTAGCTATTTTTCCTGATATATTGGGGTTTTCCCCTCTATTACTTGCTTTCTGCTGTTGAATATAAGTCTTACAAAGTGCTATGCAGCCTTTAATTCTTTTTTCAGTTTAGAATTTTTTTTAAGAGCGGCCTGATAAATTTTGCAACATAACAATAATATTTTACCACTCACATAGTTCTTTATTTTGGAAGAATTTCCAGGAAAAAGCCCATGATCTCTACTCTTTCCAGATATGGGTATTGCTCTTAAACATTGTTTTTGGGAATAAGGCCCTCCATTTGCCCCAAATAAAATGGTTAATTAGAAATGTTTTAAAAAATGGTTTCAGGCATTTATCTAGTGACTGATTTATAACTTAACAGAATGGAAAAATTCTACTGTTTTGTTGTAGTATTGCAATGTCCAGTTGTCAATAATGATTTTTTTTCCTCCTTGAACTAGGTAGTTTAGATCTTCTGTTGAAACTGGTTGTGTTCAAGACAGATCAATGAGTTCAGAGTTTGAAAAAAATGGCAATCCAACCATTTGTATGCTCCATATCATACTTCCATATTTTCAGAAACTGAAATATGCTTTACTGCTGCTTCCTTTGGTTACCCACATTGGTTTTGCATCAGCAAAATAGGAAGAGATAGTTTTAGGGCTTTTTGTGCCTTAACTACAGAATAATGTGGATCATGATGTAGTCACTTGCACTCAAGTATCAATGGGAAGAAAATGCATTCAAGAAAGTATAGGCTTGAGCCTTGTGAAACGAATAAAATTTGGGGTTTAATCCCACCTTCATTAAAGTTGGTGTCAATGTTTTTGCTGTCTCAAGTGGCACAGGACGGCTCAGAAAGGAATTTTGGGACTGAAGGTTGATGCCAAGGTCTTCAAGAGGTAAACAGGAAGTCTCAATCATGGAAAGAGAAGAGAAATGGAAAAAAAAGACTCGGGACAAAATGCTGTTTGCTTTGCAATACTTCACTGAATGAAGCTTGGAAGCTACAAATTCACTTGATCAAGGCAGAAAAAGAACAAATGGAGAGGATGTCAAAATGCATAAGTTTCAGCAGATCAATGGATGTGCAGCTGCTGCATTTAAGCTCTTCAAGGGGCATATGTTAAGTTGTAAAAGTTTGAAGTCACAAATGTTTATTTTGCACAGTTATTCATTGTGGTGGATGATGAGCACAAATAGCTCTATGCAGACAAGTGCAATAAGAGATTGCGCTTTGCCCCAAACACTGACAGGAGTGCTGTGGTGGTGAATTCCTTCATTGCCTTGGGTCTGTGGGAACAGGGAATGAGGGTTCCGCCTGTTCTCTGAGCAGTGGAAATGGGGTATTTCTTGCTGCCACTAGCACAGTGACAGGGAGTTCTTCACATGCCTTCAGAGAAGGCATTTCTTACCTCTCTGTGCTGTATACTATACCTTACTGCAGAGCAAAGTATGGTGCTGTAATAACATTCATCATAGTATATTAGTTGGGTATACACATATTACATTCAAATTACCTTAATAACTCTAATCAAGCTTGTAATTAATGTAAAGCATTAAAGAATGCATTTAAAGCATTACTGTATGTTTTTTTGTTCAAGTGTAAGGAGTGGGAAGGAGATGGAGGAGGAAGGCAGCATCAAGGTTAAATTCAAAGCTTCACTAAATGAACAACTCGTAATCTTCCAGATATTCCTCAGATGTTTCATTATAACCATTGTCAGTAGTTCCATTGCTTTTCTTGGTGTCATTTGTGAATGTGAAAGTACAGCAGTATAGCAGAAGATATCAGGATGAAAAATGGAAGAGAAGAAAATAGTGACCCCTTCTTTCAGCCCTTTGTTAAATACATATTTGCTGTTGGGTATACGGAGCACAGCACAAAAATCTCTCATGAGAACTTTGTGTGAGGAAACACACTGTATCTGTCACTAAAAGGAAAAAAGGAACATGTCATCACTCCAAGTGGTATTGATTAAAACAATAAGGATTTCCTGGTGCCAACAGTTGAAACAACTGTGTGAAAAGTAGTGAAGAGGTATTACCGTATTGTTGCAGCTTTCTCAGGAAAATTCCGAATAAACTGAAGGATTCCTGTCAATATTTGTGCAAGGAAACATGCTGCTGCCTGATTCAGAGGCACTTCACTCACATGCATAGGCACACATGCCTTCCTCCCTGCATGCAAAATTCTTGAGAAACTTTATCACAACCACACAAAAAAAGGACACACTCAGAATTTGGTGCACTCTTTCTCATGCTAATATTTACAACATCGATCTCTTACTGTCGGTATTTAATCTACATTTCTCCCAGCACCGGTCAATGGAAGGCACAGCTGCTGAAACCTCATATTGTGCAGGCAGTGTGCCTTTGTGTCTGCAGCTGGGGAGTTCTCATGTCCACAATAGCAAGTCTGAGCACACTAAATTAGGAAAGGTTATTGTTTCATTTATTGACTACACAGGTTTAAAACAGCAAGTATATCATTTGTTTCATGTTTTATTTGTTAAGGTCATTTTCACTAAAAGCTGGGCACATGGTCACAAATATAGGGCAGCTGTATTTCCAGCCACCCCAGTAGGAAGAAAATTCCAAACATTATTGAAATGGAATTGGATGGTTGCTTTCTTTCATGTGGCACAGCCTCCCACCTGCCTTCTCCCACCCATCCATTTGTGAAGACTTGCAGGTTTTTTTTCCTCTTTTTGCATCCAAGTTCCTTCCCAATAAAGTGTTTATCCTACTGTACAATTCATTTTAAGCAAAGCTGGTTTTATGGTGGAAGGGAAGACAAGCAAGTTCAATTTTTGAGCTCAGTTTCCAAATGTTTCTTTCGTGGAATGGTCTATAGAAAAAGAAAGGCAGCAATTTTAGCTGGAAGCAAATAGTACTTGGGAGTAACAAAAAAAGGGAGGGGAGAAAAGGGAGAAAAACCTATTTAACACTTTAGGTTATAATGGTATTCAAATATATATTTTTCTGCCGTTTATTCAGTTGTGAAGGAACTTGGTGAATAATAATAGCTGCTGTCAAAGATATTTATATTTAAGAGGGTCTTTATGTAAAATCATTTTTTTTTATCAGGAGTGATTTTTCTCTAGGAGAAGTCTTCCATCTCCTAGCAACCGATATGGCTATCTTTTTTAACAGACGCTGCAGTAACAATGGGTGCCTAACCTTTATACGGAAGCATTTGCACATGTACAATCAGACCGCTTAGGAATTCAAACCCAGTTGTTAAAGTGCTCCAAGGGAGACACTGGTTACTACTTTATCTACTATGCATCTCATCTAACCAAGATTTTATAATGGCAGCCATTTTAGCTGTAGCCGAATACCTCCCAATGAGCTCCAAAACTAAATCTGCAAATGACCCACACCTTAACCTTCGCCTCTCTTCTTTCACAGGAGACAAGGGGACTTGCTTCACTACTTAATTTTTATTTCCTTCTCCGGTTTTGATTTTGTCACCCCCCTTGCAGAGCCATAGCATCACTTAAACTTGCTCAGTAAAGAATTCTTTTAATTTTTAAGTCTAAACATTAAAGTGCAAAGACCCATATCTGCAAATAGATAACTAATTTTAAAGGTACATGATGGTAAAGTATCTCTGACTAAGGGTAGGCTCTTCTTTCTCCACCTGGCTGGTTTTGGACCACGTAGATACAGGAGATTTGGACAAGGGGAACATCTGGCTAATTATAACATGGCCAAGCCCATTTCAGTGATTCATACCTGCATGCCTGAAGACTGGTCTGAATCATGAACCACATAATGCCAGGAAGGAGCTCTGTGAAAAAAAAGAGTAGCTGTGGAAAAACGTGTGTGTGATACCTCAGGGAACATGAGATGTAGCTTCCAGGAGCTCAAAGTTCTCCAGCTGCTGCCCAAAGACTGTTCTATAACATGTTTCTGTAACATCAGGGACTTTTTATAAGGGCAGGTAGTGATAGGACAAGGGGTAATGGCTTTAAGCTGAAAGAGGGTAAATTTAGATTAGATATTAGGAAGAAATTCTTCCCAGTGAAGGTGGTGAGGCACTGGAACAGATTTCCCAGAGAAGCTGTGAATGCCCCATCCCTGGCAGTGTTCAAGGCTGGGTTGGTGGAAGGTGTCCCTGCCTGTGGCAGGAAGTTGGAACTAGGTGATAAGGTCCCTTCCAACCCAAACCATTCTGTAATTCTATGTTTCAGTAGGGGACCTACCAAATTTCTGTTGCTTTGCAGAAATAGAAACAACTGTTGGTCTGGAAAGAGGGAGCAGTTGACTGAGTAAAGCTTTGAGAAATTTCCCTGATACGTGTTCTCTGTTCCTACTCTTAGAGTTGTTATTATCTTTTTAATAGCTTGAACCATCCTTGAACAAAACATTCGAACAGCATTGGCAACAGGTATGTTGCTGGTGATAGGAGCAAATGAAACAAGAGGCCATGGCTTTCCCATCAACAGCATGACTAAACTGGTAATTTCTTATCTGTATGCCGCAATGTGTAAAGCAGATCCAAATCAGAAAGAAAATGAGGAACAATTGCAAGTGCATAAATTAAAACTTTCTCTTGAAAGTTCTTCTATCCATTAAGTATAGCTAAACATTGAACTCTGACACCCCAACCTCCAAAACTCAAAGCTCAGTCCCCTATTTAGTAAATTTGTAGGAAGCTATGACAAATCCCCAGTTATGATGACAAACAGATCCTTCATTAAGCTTCAGCATCTTTCTCTGATCCCAGTTTATCCTTCTTCGTTCTGCTACCAATACCATGCAAAGTTATGCTTACGATTCATAGCCTGAAAATAAATATTTTTTTTTTCACCATTTGTGGTTGACCCCAAATTTGGTTGAAAGCAAGATCATCTTCTATATGAATGTTTCTGTCAAAATGTTTGAAATCTGGGATAAAATGGAAGTAAATCCACTGTGGAAGTGATTTTGCTTTCTTTTATTACTAACAACACTGGTTTTGTCATCGGTTCAGCAGTAGCAGTCATTTTTCTCCTTCTTGGTAGCTGGTGCAGCACTGTGGTTTTGATTTTGGGCCTGGGAGCAGCGCTGATAACACCAGTGTTTATAGTTACTGCTTGGTAATGTTTTGGTTTGGCCAAGGACTTTCTGGGTCTCATGCTATGCCAGGGAGGAGGGGAGCTGGGAGGAAGCAGAGGCAGGACACCTGACCCAAACTGACCAAAGAGGTTATTCCATACCACAGCACGTCATTGTCCAGGATGGGAGGACGGAGAGCAGAGACCCGGAAGGGTGTGGTGGTGGACTGGGGGTGCACGGCATGATCAGGTTTTTGGTAGTGGGGGGTGCACTGGCTGGGTCGGGCCTGGTGAGCAGTTGTATTCTCTTTCTTTGTATTTCTCTTGTATTATTACTGGTGGTAGCAGTAGTGATTTGTGTTATACCTTAGTTACTAAACTGTTCTTACCTCAACCTGTGGAAGTTGCATTCTTTCGATTCTCCTCCCCATCCCCCCAGGACTGGGGGAAGAAAGAGGGGGGGTGAGTGAGTGAGTAAAACTGTGTGGGTGGGGGGCTTAAACCACTACAGTTTTCCAGCTCAAAACTGAATTTTTTACAATAAATTTGATCTGTATCCCCTTTGCCTTTTCTGTAATTTCTAGTCAACTGCAAATTCTTGTCTACAGGTTTGGATATTCTTTCTTTAGTGGTTGAGCATTTTTCAAAGCAACTTTCTAGATCATTTAACTCCAAATACAGAGCTTCTGTTCTCATTTTTTTATATCTGTCTTCAGGCATTTCCAAGTTGATTTAGTGTGGTCTCTGCTTTTACCACGACATTTAATATTTTTCATTACAGATGCTCTCTCCTTCATTTCCACTGATAAATAAGGCTATTGTGCTGTTTATGTACTACTTTGGATCACAATTTAGATGCTTCCCTATAACTTTATAAATACATATATATATATAGCTTTCAACATATGATTTAATGTAGTTTTCATCAGAAAGACTAAGTGCTAGGTCAGTGGAGTGTCTTGAGGATGTATCAATCCACTCAGGTTTTAGATCCAGTAGTTCTTGCTTTCAAAGTACACTTTAACTTTAGGAAGTTTTTACATAAATTCTTGATGGAAAATACGTGTCCCAGAAAGAAAAAAAAATAAAAAATAAAAAAAAAGAAATCTTGATGTCAGGGAATGAAATAGTAGCCAGTGTTCCCTGAGAGTCTGACGTCTGTCGTTTGAGTGCTTAACTACAAATCTTTAATTTAGTCCTGCTAAGAGAACTCATTAATATTAGATGAATTTCATTCTTTACATGAGTTATAGAATAATAAAACTAGGAATAATTTGCAGTGGATAATTTACTTTTAAAGTGTATTTGACAAATTTAGCTTCTTTTTCAGCTTGTGGAATACCAGCTAGTGCTTGCAGGTCTCTGATAAGGACATGAGATAAGAAAGGCTGTCCTTGGTAATGGGGAGCAGCTACAACCTCCTGGGTAACAACTCTCTGCTGTTGCTGGCAGCCATCTCATATATTTCCTTTTAGGAACTTAACCAGTTTGGTCTTAGAAGTAGTCTAGCTGCTCTCTTATTTCTCTGGAAATTAGAAACCTTCTTGTAATTTTCCAGTCTAATCTTACCCAAGACTACCCTTTTTTTTTTTTTTTTCTTAATCATTCTTGGATGAACTTCTGGTTTTCAGCTTTGCTAGCTCTTTGTCTTCTCTAGTGTATATTTGTTTCTTAGCATCTGGTTTGCTAAATTAAGCAAGCCTCATCTAAATCTTCTTTCTATTCGCCAGACCATCCTAGGAACTCTTTCTCCATCTATTCAGATTTCTTACTTTTATTATGATTTGACTTAATTCGGCAGTTTTTTCTAACTTCAGAGATCACAAGCAGTTGATAAGTGTTTAATAATCAGCATTCACTGTTGATTTGTCTCAAGTATTGTTTCTATTCATAATCTTTCTCTAAGCCTTTCTGTTTATTGTATCTTACCTAAAATCTGTTGATTTTACAGAATTCAATGGGCTGAATCCAACTCATAATAAAAGGATAGAAAATGACCTATTGTTTTCTCTTTTGGAGGTGTAATACTTGCAGAATTACTAGACAAGTAAAATAAGGCAATTTTAGAACCAGTTAAAGATTTTTTGTCTGGGTCATGCATATCTTGCCCAAGGTTATTCCTCTAGAAATCATCTTGTTTTTTTACAAATTTATGATGGGTGATGATTCAAAATATATACAGTCTACCCTTTGTGTCTAGCCTGTCCTATTTCTATTAAACCTTTGTTTCAATCCTTCTGCATGTTCTGTCTGTTACCTGCTATAAAATTGCTAGGCAGCAATGGCTGGATGAATTATTGCTGACTGATTTCAATAGTATTTTGGTTTTGCTTATAAAATTAACTTCTTTGCCCTGTTACTTGCGTGTTTAGCTACTCTATAATTAGCTGTTTCTTTTTCCCAAGTATTGCTACTTGATTTCAAGTTGAGTGAGTGCAGCACCTTGCAATAAATGAAAAGCTGCCAAGAGGAAATGTGGTTTCTAGTGGTGATCTTGTCATCAGTAGATTACAGACCAAGTCATGGTTTGCATTTGGTGTAAAGAGCCAGAGGGCAGGAAGATATGGTGCTGATCTGCAAACATACGAAGACCTAACTAAGAGAGAAAATGAGGCAGAAAGCATTTGTGTGTGTTTCTCTTCTGTGCAGCACTTCTTGGGTGTCTGACTTGTTACTGGTGTTGTCCTTGCTCTTTCTCCATATGTTTGGAATAGTTGCTTGATGAGCCAAATTATATTTTATATATTTTATCAAAAAGGTAATTAGCTCTGTTTTTCCTGTGTAATCCAGCAAACAAGATACCACGTAGTACCTGTGATTAAAAAAGGTTTTGATGAAGGGAAGAAACGATTTTAAGAAAACTATTGTGCGAGTAAATGCAGAAGGTCAGACTCTGCAGGTGATAAAATTGTAGCTTTTCCCTGCTGATCCTCCTATCATGTCTTGGGAAACGTGCTGGAGCGTGCCTTCGTAGTTGACCGGTGTACTGAGAGCTCCCCCTCCTGTTTCATTCTACATCTAAGTGCTTGCAGATCTCACACCTCTAAATCACAAATTTCTAATATCTTTCATTTATTCTGCAGTATGATATACCCGCGCAGAGAACAGTTTTAAGTGCTAGTGGATTTCCACAAGCTTAAGTTGTAAGCCCAGCCTAAGAGGGTGGGGAGGAGGGGATGCTGCCCAAAACTGTTGTGTACCATTCCACATATAGCCATGGTTTTCCCACCTTTGACTTCGGGTTTATAGCATTAACTTTTCTTTTTTTGTTTTGTAACTGTAAGATGAGGACCATAAAATTTCATCCTATGAGGAATTTTATAAAAAAGAGTTGACAGTTTTATTTTTCAGGTTAAAAAAAAAAAAAAAAAAAAAAAAGATTTCTTGGACAACCAAATTTAAGAAATTTTCCCAGCTCAGATTCAAGAAGGAGCCCCATGGAACCTCATGGAAAAGCAGTCTGTGTTGAGGAGGAGCAAGCTGTGACTATGAGGGAAAGTACATTAAAAGGAATTTGACACGTGCTGTTGGAAATTTTCAGTTGTTACCATGTCCACAGTATAGAAACTGAATTGTCTGAGCCACAGGTAATGATAGAGAATGACATACATTTCGTGGAAAACTGCTCAATTTTGTAAACAAAAATAAAATGTATCCACAGCCACCTATGACAGAGAGATGATCTTTGCTGAAGACTTTATTTCAAGAATGAGCAATAATATTTTTCATGAGGCTTAATACTGATATCATATAGGCTCTTAATGCACAATGTGGAGAACCACAGTTGGTGATGTACATCCTTTGTAATGACTTGATTTCACTGGGTACCTCACAGCAAATGAACAACTTCAAGGAGCCTGAAAGGTTGCTAAAGGAGAAGAATTCCTATCAATCATATCAGTAATTTTCATTTCCTTCAAGCAAAAAAAGATTCTGGAAATAACCTGCTAGTAAAGAGAAGTGATGAAAGAAGCAGACACTCGCTTTTGTGCAACATTGTTCACTTTTGTGTGAGAAATGAGGGTTATGCAGTTTGAATGTCAATAGAAGGAAAATCAAGATTAAATATCTCCAGGCATATGTAACACTCACATTACTTGTGGTAAGACAGCGTAAGAATTTGCAAAGTTTTGAAGTGCTTCATCCAACAGAAAAGAATTTTGCATCTCTGTGACAGAAAAAAAGAAGAAACATCAGAAAATGAAAAAAAAATAGTGTCTGCAAAGGTGCCAGTGTTTGTGGTGGTTTTATTTGTACCAGCAGAATAAATCTCCAGCCATTAGTTGATACAATATTACATTGTCCTTTAAATCTGAAAGTTAGATTGCCATAAAAAATATTCTCTATCATTTGACAGGATATTTCACCATTTCTCCTTTGTTCCCTTTTGTATTCTACTTTCTAGTGCCCGTTTACCTTTTCCTTTTATTCATAAAGATCCCTTTGCCTGCTTTTCACTGTTTTCCTGCTCTTTTGCATCCTCCCTCCAGGTTTGTCTTCTGAATTAAATACGTCTGTTTTCTCACAGTAAACACATTTATCAAAAGAAAATGGACATGAGGCAGGAGGAAGGAGGCTACAGTCATATAATCTTCACTCTCTGTGGAAGGTACTGAGGAAAGTGCATAAGAATGAATTTCCAAGAAATGTAGCTAGGATTGGTGATGTTCCAGATTGTCTGATGTTTTATTTTTCAAGCATTCTTGCAAACCTTTTTTCCCTGGTGAAGTTCTTCTGGAAAACTACTCAGTTAGTTTCTCACTGAGTGTGAAGACAAGCTTTTCTCAGTGAATCCGTGTAAAACAAGGAAGGAATCAAGGGTTTTGTTTCTTTTTTTTCATATTTAATTTCCAAACAGGCTCTGCTTTTCCTGTTCACCCCTGCTGTACTGCCTTTCATAGCCTTGCAAGAGGTTGAGGCAACCTTTGGAAAGTTGTGGGAACGGATGGGTTGTAAAACAAGTTCTGGTGACACAAGAACTCAGCAAAATCATCATCTGAGAGCTGAGATTGGGCGCCTGTGAACCGGCACTGATGTCTGGAAGGAAGCAGGGCCTCAGGAAGGATATGGTAATGCTGGGGCTTGCAAAGCACATTGTGTCTAGAATTGCAATCGAGACATTTCATTGCTTTAAGATTGTGTTTCGGTTTTGTCTGTAGAAAGAAAGATTATACTTGCTTTAGGACTGATACTTCAGGCTTGATAGTCCATTTGTGTTTCTGACTCCTTCATTACTGTCAAGTAAGTATGATACCAGTGCCTCCCAGATGCTGGGGACCCTAAAGTCTCAGACTCTTATGAATGAAAGATCTGCTTTAAAACAACCCTATTTAAAGATAGTTTCAGTAGTGAATCTCACAGAAAAAAAAAAAAAGAAGATGAGCACATCCTCTGAATTATCTGGCTTTTAGGTATGTTTCCTAGAGGAAGTGATAAGAAATTCTTTACTGTAAGAGTGGTGAGGCACTGGAATGGGTTGCCCAGAGAAGTTGTTCTGGCGGTGTTCAAGGCTGGATTGGACAGAGCCTTGGGTGGCATGGTTTAGTGGGAGGTGTCCCTGCCCATGGCAGGGGGATTGGAACTAGGTGATCTTAAGGTCCTTTCCAATCCTAACTATTCTATGATTCTACATGAACTACTACTGTTCTTTTATGTAGTTCACCTTTTTCCTGGAACTGTAGCCTACCCACAGGCACCGCCGGCTTACACACAAAAAGGAGTGGTTTTGGAGCCCACTGCTGCAAGATTGCATAATTGCTTATGCAATCTAGACAGCAGGGACGGGAGAATGAGGCTCCTTTATTTCCATTGTGTGTAGCATATGCAGAGGAGTTATGGCTGAATAGCAGCAGCAGCAGCCAATGAAGCATCTGTGTTTAGTTGGCCATTCAAATGGATGGAAATGAGGATTTTTTTTTTCCCTACTTCATTAACGTAAGCAATTATGTGTTGTCTCTGCTGATTGCTATGTGCAGATTACAGATAACTTAGGGCAGAAAACTGTGAGAAGGTGATAAGTGACTGTGTGAAACAGAGGGAGAATTATACTGGAAGGTAGCTTTGGAAGAATGAGAAAGAGGAAAGGGAAAGAGTAAGATCATCACACTCAAGGTTAAAGAGCAATTCTAGACCTCTTCCTATCAAACAGGATTATGATGGTAGAGGGGATGCTCTTATATGTTGCTGTTAATTTGTCTACTTTTTTTTTGGTACATAATAATTGTCCGTGCTATTGGATGCAGACTAGGCAATAAGCATCCCCTATGGTTTTAAAAGCCATAATGCAGGTGATGTAACAATGACACCTCTTTTCAACTTTGGGTTTTTTCATTTAAGTCAAATGACTAGAAACACTGACCCTGGTTATGCTGCCCCTGACTCCTGGGTTCTGCTGCACTCTTACAGATATGAATTCCAGTGTGATGGACCAGCCCCAGCCGCATTTCACAGGGTGTGGTAGCAGTACATACTGACTTTAATAATTTCCTTAAGCAATAGTCTCATTTGCTTTCTAAAAACTTCAAATTTGTAACATAGATTTGCATACATTTTACGAGAAATACTTTATATTTTCATTTTTATTCTTGCTATTAGTCAGTCTAAAAGCATATTTAGTTACTTTAAAAGTATCCCAAGTCACTTTCAGCAATCCCAAACCTATACAGATTAGCAGGACAATCTCTGTGTTTTACTCAAATGGAAATTCTTCACATTGAGAGTAAGGAATGACAGTATTAAGTCAGTTCAGTTAATATTTGACTACTGTCTATGTTTTTTAGCTGTGGGTTTTTCTTGTCATGCTGCTGTAAATCTGGGTAGACATACATACTTTTGCAAAAAAAAAAATAATAACATTTTTAAATCTCTAAATGAAGCATCTAAAATAGACATCAAGCACTTGTTATGTATTCCATTTTACTTTCCCAATGCAATTCACAGCAAAAGAAAAAAATTGAACAGCTTTATTAATAAATTCCATGGTATTTTTCTGTGTTATGGGAACAGTATAAATTCCTAAGAGCTCCATGCATCTGAAATTTGTCTCTGTGTGGCCCATTTATTTTAATTTGGGTCTGTCAGTAGAAAATAAGAAGTAATTAAACTTGTGACTAGCATGGAGAAACATTTTACATCCTAGCACTGTAGCTTGATACCCAGTAGTTTCTTTATATTTCTTTCAGTTGTCAGATCAAAGTCTCTCAAGTACTATAACTCAGCCATGCTTTGATTAATTACTTCACACAATGAATTTGCAAATTATATTTCTGAAGTGATTTATGTACTTCTTAACTTCAGTCACACACACCCTCCCCCCATTTGGGTTGGGTTGGGTTGGGGTTTTTTTCTTTTCTATTCCGATCTTACTCACTAATGTAGTCAGGCCACACCTTAGAAAAATATTCTTGAAAAATAACTCATGCTATTTTATGCTTAACAAATTGGTATAAAGAAAGGTTTCCAGTAAAGAATGAAATCTTACCTGAACAGTGCAATTAAACAGAACTATATGAATCACTTAAATTGCAGTCACCCCCCAGCACCCCTAGTCAGGACTTCAGCCTCAGTGCTTTCTACAAATATATGAAGTCCCTCCCTAAAAATTCCCAGCTGCAGGTTTTGTGTAGGCTGGGGTTTTGTTCAAGATAGGGCTATTGGAATAGCTGAGCTAGGGCAACCTTTAAAATACATGTTCAAACCAAACATTTGGTTACTGTAGTTAGGCATTGGTAAATAGTATTTAGCGAAGTAATAACTTGCCTGCACCAGTGATGTGCTTGTCTGGGCAAAGTTTAATATTTACATTTGTGGTTTCATTGTACAGTCTCACGTGGCATACTGCTGTTCATGTTCAGTCCATTTGCATTACATAGTGGTGTCTGATCTCTGTTTAGTGGTATTGTGTTTATATATATAAATATCCATGCCTCCCCTAAGACTTGATCTGACAAGCTTCTGAAGGAGTGCTATGAGCCTATTTCTCTCATTACTCCTATCTAATGTCCTTAGCTCTGAATGTTTGAATATGGCACCCTTTTGTATCCTTTAGAAGTCATTTTCATCTAGATGCTGTTTTGTTCTTTACTCTGGTATGAACTCAACTAGGATGTGGGTGGATCAGACAGGTCCTGATTGCAGATGTGTGACTGGGATACTGACCCAAATACTCCTGTTCCTTCCAACAGCTGAAAGTAATTGTTTCGTCCATCCATATAGGAAACTGCACAGAGTGAAATGTGCTGAAGCCTTACAGATTTTAAGTATTCATTCACTCCTTGCCTTGCCTTTAAAGTATGCTAATAGCTCTCCATCAGACAAAACCCAGCTATGGCTTGGGGGATAGTTCACTTTGAAGGCCCCTCATTATAGGGAAAATAAACAAGATTTCAATAAACTTGGTAATTTGACACTCCTGACAAGATTTTCACTCAAACAGCTGAAATGCCTTCACATCATGCCCCAGGACCTGCAACAACTTCCTTTGTATGTGACATACAGCTGCTGTGCTGGTGGGCAGAATTGTTGATCTCACAATATTTTAAACTCTTTGAACTGGAAAAAAACATGCACACAAAAAATACTGTGTTCTAGGTCCACCAAAATCCAGCAGAAGGGAGACCCATAGGAAATACCATGCAGTGTGTTGAGGCCAGTCTACTGTAGATGGAGACAGCCAAGAAATGTATGTGAAGGCATGCTGCAGCAGCTGCTCAGGGGTGAATGATTGTTCCTTGGGACAGATGAATTTAGCCATGTAGGTATAACAAGCTGTCTAGCTCAGAGTTGTGTCTCCAACAGCAGCTAGTGGTGGTGGCATGAGGTAATGTGTATGCATTTTAAGCAAATTTGGAGTGATACTTCTTGTATGTGTTCCCTGTCCTAGTTTGCTTGTGCTTTCTACCTTCAATTTTAAATAGACCTATCACTTCTGGGTCTGACTTTGGACATTTTTAGAGACAGGTCTATTTCTCTTTGTTAGGAAATATTTTTCGGATAAATTATTTTGGTCTTTCTGAAACTTTGTGATATCCCAAAATTTTGTAGGTGTTTTAGAAAACTGAAACCTTTTATGACTCCTGTAAATATAGTTTCCTATTACACTGACAATTTTTCTACTGAAATGCTAATTTCACCTAAAAATTAACTTGAGCAAGCAGTAAGGAGGGTACCTATAGGAATGCTGGGGAGGGACTCTTCATTAGGGACTGTAGTGAGAGGACAAGGGGTAACGGGTTCAAACTTGAACCAGGGAAGTTTAGATTGGATACGAGGAAGAAATTCTTTACTGTAAAGGTGGTGAGGCACTGGAATGGGTTGCCCATGGAAGTTGTGAATGCTCCATCGCTGGCAGTGTTTAAGGCTGGATTGGACAGAGGCTTGGGTGGCATGGTTTAGTGTGAGGTGTCCCTGCCCATGGCAGGGGTGTTGGAACTCGATGATCTTAACATCCTTTCCAACCCTAACTATTCTATGATTATATGATTCTACATGTATACCTTTACAGACTGCTTAATTTGGCCACTAAAACATAAGCAGATGAATTGTAGTTTCTTTAGTTTAAGTCTTGCCGTTACCTTATTTAATACTGTTGCTCATGGCACTTCATTTTAAAACTTACTTTTAACAGCAACATGGGCTCAGCCTGTGCACAGCTGCACAATGTCACTGTAAGATAGGGCGTAGCATTGCCTCCAGTTTTGAAAAAGCAAATCCAGCTGACCCAGACCAAATGCCCATGGTCATAAAAACAACCCTACAAGTGCAGTACATTTCTCATGACTTCTGAAAGATACAAAAAAAATACAGAACATGAGATTGTTTCTGTTTCTAGGCCCAAAATCAATAAATAAGAATGTCAGCAAGCTAAGTGTCAGCTTTACATGAAATAATAGAGTCATAGGAGGGATC
This sequence comes from Myiopsitta monachus, assembly GCA_017639245.1. Taxonomy (NCBI): domain Eukaryota; kingdom Metazoa; phylum Chordata; class Aves; order Psittaciformes; family Psittacidae; genus Myiopsitta; species Myiopsitta monachus. Next base: position 39,462,721 of record CM029919.1, on the reverse strand, counting down.
CTTAAAAAAAGAATATGTTGATTTTTACATAGAGGCCATTATGAAAATTCTTTGTGAAAAGAAAATTAGTGTCTCCATTTCTGGGTTGAGAGTTGAGAAACCTGTGGAGCTAGCATAGTAATAAGGCATTTTAGAATGTCTATTATTAGGATATCAATGCATCTTGTGTATTGAAGCAGCAAATCCAAGTGTGAAGTTTTTCAGACATGTAACGGTATCTCAAAAGACTGCTATCTTCGTAGAATAAATCAAATAATACATTCCTGTAAGGACCTCATTTTTCTTAAGTAGGATCCATTCATTCTGTGTTTGTTTTTTTGCCATATTTATATGTATCTGTGGTGATCTTAAAGATCATCACAGATACATATAACTTCTTATGCTGGAATACTTGAAATATACTACCTTATAAATAAAAATTAAAAGGTTAAAAATAAATTATTTCTTTGCATCTGTTATTAGCTCTGTATGTGTAAATTCTTCTCTTGCTTGTCAGATACTGTCAAATCTACTTAAACATGTTTTGTTTTCTCACCCTAGTACCCCCAATAGCCTGGTAGACATTTTGCACTAGTTTAGCACTTTGTATATTTTGTACAATTTATGTTGTTATCCCCTTTCAGTTTGTATGTTCCTCCTTAATAAAGAAAATATATGTAAAAAATGAAGAAAAAAAACCCACCCTGAAACAAAGAGAATATACTACCCCCCCCAAATCTTTGTACGTAATTCATAGTGATGTTTGATCTAGAAAAATAAAAGAACAGTGGCAGAAAAACATTCTTATGGCCTATCGCGTTTGGATTAAAAGAATACATGTCCTCAGTCTTACTACTTACAGTTCTTTTCCTGCAAAAGAGGTGTTAGCTCAACTTTTACACATCCTGGTTAGTCTCATGACTGTAGCATGTAAGGTTAAATGCTTGTGTAAACCTCTGAGGATTGATTTCTTGATGGTGAGATTGTCTATTGAAAATTTTCAGCATGTAAAATTAAGTTCTCAAATCAATCTCCTTCAAACTGGAGTGTGTTAAGCCCAAATTAGAGCTAGCTATCTCCAACATGTATTTATAATCTGTTGAATTAATAGGTGTTTATTCTCTTCAATAAAGTTTTCTTTCTTACATTCCTCTCCGAAGAAAGTCTGTTGGGATGCCTATTATCCTAGATTGATTTATTTACTTATTTACTTACTTATTTTATTCAAACTAGATAATATTTCTTTTCAGAAACTGCCTATTTTTTTTTTTTGTCTGTTTTTTAGCTTGGCCTTTCATATTCTTTCCTTCCCCAGTACCTTCCCAACACTCCTGTTCTTGGGGGTTGCCACCTGGTTGTAGAAGCCAATCAGTAGGCTGGAGAATTAAGACCAGTTTCTTTACTTCAGTAGCAATATCCAAACAAGAATCAGCCTCCACACTTTTGCCGGGACAACTACCAAACCCAGCATGTATGGGAAATCATCTGGTTTTACATACAGGGACTCTCAATTGGTTTAAATTGGCACAGTGCTGCTGAATGACTATGCTGATTTAGACAAGCTGAGGATTTGGCTGTTCTTGTCTAAAAGAAGAAAACATTTTAAACTCAAAAATAAGAGTACACACTTATTTGTGCTGAACATGTTTTTTTTTTTATAATGAGTTTCTAAAATTCTGGAGAAAGGTTTGTGGGCTATCTTCCCCCCTTCCCCCTCCCAGCCTTAAGTGCACTTGAATACCGGCAGAATAAGTTTCAGGCTGTGATGGAGGAAGCAACTTACTGACAAAACAACTCTTCTCTGAAGGACCAGAGAAAACAACCCTGGAACATCTGGTTTCCGTTCAGACCGGAAGCACAGAAAAGTTGCCTTCCACTTAATTTTGGCATTTAGGATATGCAAGAGTCTATTTTTGTCTCATTTCCAAAAGGAGTGAAGCTGCTGTCACCATATTGCCTGCCACTCTGCTCACTCATTTTTCTTTTCTTAATAACTCAGGAATCCACTGGCCAACTTCCAAATCAGATGGAGCGGTAGGTGTATGAAAGATGCAGACTTCTCACAATGGTTCTCAAAAATAGCAGCCAAGCAGAGAACCTGCTTAATGCCCTCAGTGAGGAGAAAGGTTGGGGCATGAACTCGGGCAAAGATCATAGAACTTGGGACAAGTATGTTATGAATGGCTTAACTGAAGAGGGAGGGCGAAAAAGGCAAAGCAAAATAAAATCTTCCTAGTCATTGTAATTTTTTTTAAGAGATCAAGAAACCTACACATGATGTAAGAGCCTTGGGTGACATGGTTTAGTGTGAGGTATCCCTGCCCATGGCAGGGGGGTTGGAACTAGATGATCTTAAGGTCCTTTCCAGCCCTAACTATTCTATGTTACGCACAGCTGAGGGGCTGGTCCTCTAGTGTCTAATAAGGAACAAACACTGACTCAAGTTTTCCCCACAGTTAGGATGTGTAATTATCCTTCTGTTTCACAGACTACCAAGTATATAAAAAATATATATAAAAATTAAATTGCTGCTTTATTCTAATCCAGTTAAAGCAGAAAAGAACCACATGATACAAATCTGTTGTTAACTAGACTTTTAGGGGTTTGGAGTCTCACATTAGATCAAGAGGTAGGTGTGGGTCAAAATTAGAGGAGTTCTGTCCATTTGTGTGTTTACAATCTTGCTTGTTTCAGGATCTTTTTATTTCTTTAAGTTTAGCAATTTAACTGCTTGTCCTTATTCAAACTGCTTCCTAAAACATTTTCTCTGTGTTATCTTTCAACATTTACCCCACAATATAAAATGAATGACACATGCATATTTATGATCTATTTCAAAGCGTACTGATTGAATTGTTGTGGCCTTCTGTGTAAGTTTATCCTCACATGCGATGATGGACATCACTCCAAAACCCCATTTTCCTCTCATTTTTCCCAGATACTGCTGAGGACTTTGGACATGAACTGCATGATTAGACTGAAACTTCATGAACTCTGGGGAGAAAGGTGGAGTACCATTAGACTGGAAAAAATTTGTTTCTTGATGCATTATTAGTCCTTTTCCAAGTTGTGGATGTTACTTTTTCTAAATTAATACAGCTCACTTGAGCAAGGCTGTTCATATCTTCTAGCCCTGAAGTTTTTACTTCTTTACTCCTCTGGTCCAGCACTTTTTTTTGGCATGCTTAGGCAAGGTTGAATCATTAACATAAAAGTTGTCAATGTCAATGTCGAGAGGAGCAGACTCTCCCTACGCGTACCTGTAGGTCTGCATCACAAGAGGAGCCGGTGGCTTTGGGCAACTTGTCCACTCCTCTGCTGCAGCCTGGAGTCCACATGTTCCCAGTGCAGTGCGGGGAGTTCTGTTTTCTCTGCTGAGTGCATCAGTTCTCTATGCATCTGCAGCCCCTTATCACAGGCTTCTCTATTCCCTGATCAAGCCTGAGGTATGTGATCTTGTTGTATAATCTGATGTAGCATGTGGTTTGGCTTCCACTTCCTTGTTCATGTTAGGTTATTAATTCTCTTTTAATGAAAACTTCAAATTCTGGGCAAATCTGGGGACAAGACGCTTTTCTCTTTTTTTGGGTCCTGTTTCCCTACACATTCTCTGCAGTTTTGTGGACACAAACAGCCCTTTCCTTGTTGTCCCTACTTTTTTGTTCCTCCCATGCATTGCTCCCCGTTGCTCTGCTACAATTGTTTATGAGGCAGAGTAAGCACTAGACTAGGATAAAGGAAAAATAACGTTTCTTTTCTGAGGGTTTTGGTTTCCTTTTTATTTTAAACCTGAATGGTTCTTTGACCTGATTCACTCTTCCCATCTGAAGCAACAGACTGAAGGCAGCTTTACAGTGGGGAAGTAAAGAGACATTTAAGTCAGCCCTACTTCTGAGAGGGATGTAACCACAGTGTTAAGAGGAGGACACTGAGCACTGTGTGCCTGCACTTGCTGAATTTACTGAGAAATGTCCTGTGAAATTTATCCTCTCCTGTGGTGGACAGGCTTAATCTGGCCTTTATTGTAAAAATGCCTCAGATTGGGAAAATGTTTATGCAACACTGAACAAACTGTGAGTGCTCAGAAGATAATTGCAATTATTTTCTCCATTATCTGTTAAACTTTAAGCTCCTCCATGATATCTATTTTGGTGTTCATGAATAAAATAAGATGGGAGGAATGAATGAAATTTCCTGTGTATGGATAATAAACACCTGCTTTGAAGGAAGGTCTTTACGTTCATATCCTGTCCCTTCTGTAAAACACTCCCCATGGTATACCATTATGTTAAATCAATAAAGAGGAAAATGGTATTCCATGCATATGCGAGCTAATAACAACCGGCATGCAGAACATAAACACCACAGTGGGTCACACTAAGGCAGACTGGCAAGCTGCTGTGCTAGCTTAGTTTCCAAATGCCTGAAGATAATTGCCCCAGTATATCCATGCAAAACTTACAAAGAAAAAAAATAAGATTATCCCAAGCATGAAACTAGCTGCAAAATTACTCAACAGTGTTATTGAAAAGTCATTTTACCTGCTGTGATATTTAGCTAATATGATTAGCAACATTAGGATGAAGACTTCTGCTATAGTTTGGAAATAGATCCCAACCTACCTATCACAGTGGGAAATTTGTTTTGTTCTGCAACATAGCATCATCTCCTGCTTGCATGAAATCTCTTTAACATCTACCTTTACTTTCTTTTATTACTAGTGTCAAATTCAGTGCTGATTCATGAGTAATATATCGTTAGGAACTTCGACACTCAGTGAGGGTGGTACAAATAGTAAGAGAAGCATTATTTCAATAGTTAATCACATGACACAAATTTGAAAATCTTTTAAATATGATTTGCAAGATATTTGTATGCACAAAACATTTTCACACTGAGCTCATTTTTAGACTTTTGCATAGGTGAAGTCTATTCTATTTATATGAGTATATAAGAAGTTGAAATGCTGATGCTTATTTTTAATAAGGTATAAAACCAGTTTTGTTTTTCTTGAAACTATTTCCTTACACTTCAGTCTTCCCTGATCATACCATCTTCCTGCTTAATTTGGTAATTACACCTCCCTTTTTCTTACAAAGTCTATAATAATATCAATGTCACTAATAAAATAATATCATGTAACCATAGCACCTGGGGCCTGCAGCCTTAACAAAGACCTCATGTGGTGAGGTCTTAAAAAAAAAAAGCATAGAACTGGAAATTAGTTTTCCCTTTCACAGTTTCTGAAGAGAATACATTGTAAGAGAAGAGAGAACAGATAATACACACGGGGAGACTGAAAGAGAACAATAATATCAAATAAGGCATGTATGTATAAAGATAGACTATCTCTGAATGAGGCAGTGTCCACTTTGATAATTTAAATACTACAGCATCTACTAACCTGAAGATCATGGGGTTAAAAAGCCTTTTTGCAAAGTGTATTAGAAATTGGCCATGTAACAGGTGAAAGCTTGTGACTTTGGTTCACGGAAGGCAGGAACTTCACAGGATTATTGGTATGTTTGTAGGAAATGTAATAAGTGTGAGGGAATGGTTCAACCAAGGCATCCAAACACTTTGGTGGAAATGAGGTCACAGCCTTCTACAAAAGCATGGAGAAAATCAAATTCTGGCATCTTTGAAGAGAGGGAAGGAGCTACCTGGGGTCACTAAATAGATGTAATTCTTCCTAAGTCTAACCAGTTGGAAGGCTGGGGATGAGCCTCAAATCTCACTCACTGTTTTTCTCACTTGCAGTTTCTAGAGATGCTCCTGTTCATGTGTAATCTGCAGCCCAGAATGCAAGCTCTGTCCAGGAGGTAGGAACATACTGCATTTTAAAAAGGAGTGGCTCATTTGTGTCTATTGGTTTTCATAGAGCTTTACCACCTTTCTCTGTGCCTGTGTGTATATATACACATATATAACTAGACCTTTGGTTCTAGAGACCGTAATTTAGGCCTCTCTTTGCAAACCAAGTGCTCCAACTATGAGGTTCAAACAGGCTTTCATCTGTTGTTCTTTCCTTTCATAGAGCCACAGAATCATAGAAAAACTGAGGTTAAAAGGGACTTCCTGAGATTATCATCTCCAGTCCCCTGCACAAAGCAGGCTTTGCTAGATCAGGTTGCTGGGAACTTGCCCAGCAAATTGTATATGCTTCCAAAGTCAGAGATTCCACAGCCTTTCTGGGCAACCTGTTCAGGTATCTGACCATCTCCATTTTACATTTTTTCCTCCTTACATCTAAAAAAGAATTTCCTGTTTTCAGCTTGTGCTTGTCATTTCTCATGCCATCAGTACCTCAGATCTTTAGTGTTCTTCTTCCAGAAGGAGCCTGGCTTTGTCATCTCTGCATCCTTCCATTTGGCAGCTGCAGAGAGCAGTAAGATTTCCCCTTCACCTTCTTCTCTCAAGGCTGAGCAAACACAGTTCTCTTGGCCTCTCCTCATATGCAATGTAGTCATCCTGCTGTCTCTGCTCTGGACTTGCTCCAGACTCTCTAAATGTTCCTTGCAGAGGAGGGACAAAGACTGGCGAGTGCAGTTGCAGCCTCTTAAGCACCAGATAAAGGGGAATAAACATTTCTTTTGGCCCGCTGCCTACAATTAACTGTTGTGCACAGTGGCACTTCTTCAACAGCATTGGTTCGAGACTACCCTTATTTTCAATAATCTATATCTGTATCTTGATGTTATAGCATTCACTAGGGGAGATGATAGTTGTAGATTTGCATTGGTTCAATAAGGGAGGCAGCTGAATCTATTTTCAACATCCTGGCTGAATGGAGCAATCATTAGATTTAATCTTAGAGGGAAGTAGCATATTTCATGTGGGTCCTAATGCTGTACATGGATGCTAGGCATGCTCTGAGAATGCTTATTGGATCACAATGTCAAAATCAGTAGAAAAGCACCTAATATATTTATTCTGATCTGTTTTAGATAAGAGCAATGTATTTGTTAACTTAGTATTGTAAAAGCAGAGATATGTCTGTGCATTTTACACTACCGCAGAACATTTTAGGTAGCTCCAGGATTAGGCAGCAGGTGGAAAAGACTTTCCAGAATACTGCATCTTTGTCATATATGCCTAAAGTCTACTTAAATCCAAAGCTTTAGTAACTCTGATTGCTTTGGACTTGCACTGCCCTTGGGGGTATTTCAAAACACAGCTCATACAAAAGCAACACAAGCTTTTCCCCAAAAGGGCATGAGACTAAAGACTGCCTATTCCAAATAGTGCATGCAAAAGGACAGGTAAGAAAAATACAGTGTTTGGTGTGCCTTGAGGCTTCCCAGCATCTTAGGTCACTAGGCAGCATCTTCCCAAGTGCTTCTGGATAATAAGCTCCCTACCAACTTTTTTTATATATTCAGCCCCATCCTCAGCTTTTTTCTGGCTGGGTCTCTGCTTTCCAAGTGGAGCAGATGTACCTGTGCCCACTGAAGCAATGTACTGTTGGCAACACGCTGCAGGAGAAGAGTATGGGCAGGAGTTAGTCTCCAGCTTAATACTCCCCATTTTGCAATCTCCCTCCTGCAGAGCTGCGATGCTCCATTGCTGGTGTGTGCAGAGCCAAAGGCAGGGTTAAAAGTGAGGGAATGGTGCCATTGGCACATGTTGCTGGGGCTGGGGAGCTTGCTAAGCTTTGGACATTTGCAGAGCAGGTGCTCAGAGATGTGGTTGTGCCATGGGCTTTGAGCTGGCTTAGGCTGGCCACACTTCTCTATCAGGTAACATGAGGTCAAGTGACCTCTTTCAGAACAGACCAGGATTCTAACAGTCCCACAGTCTTCCTTTCAGTCAAGCTCTCTCACGGGTATGGTTGATTTTCCCTTTGAATAAACCAGCACTGACTGTAGTGGCACACTTAATTTACCAAAGACTTTATCAATGTTATCAGCTGGATCTTAAAACAGATGCATGTTTTTATATGAAATTGCATATGATTTAGTCCTTTATCTCTGCTCTAAGGAACTGTACTGACTAAACAGAAACACCGGACAAAAGTACATGAGACTCCAGTTGCTTATTTGCTGAATTTTTATGTTACTGTCTGAGAAGATTTTAAGGGTGGACCTCTATTTGTCCCTTTGCTTCAACTACAGGCAGGAAAGTACTTCAGCAGTAAGTCACGTTTCTCTTGTTTTCTCTCATCAAGACCTTTCTGTTGCGTAATTCTTTTGTTTTCCACTCTTGTAATCTCTGATGCACATGGATCCCAGACAATGTAGATGACCCGTGTGGGATGCATGAGGTTCTCTGTCAAGATATTGTTGTCCTTTGCTGGCTGCGATCCAGGTTTAGTACTAAGCAGGAAAAAAAAGAAAAAAAAGAACAATGGAGATAAATTTAGATGCTGTTGGGAAAAAGAATCCAACACACTGTCCATCCCAGCCCTCTGATGCGACACCCACAAGGCAGTTTCCTTTGACTTTCTCAGGGATTCCCAGATTTTCACGGTGACTTATGCAACCAAAGCAGACACCACCTGACTAACTTGGCTAACCCTTTGCAATCTTGTTCCAAATGCAAGCTATGAAACAAAGCTTGGTGTCGTAACTTACAGCTTAATTGTGTTCGCACTGAATGCAACTGGGAACAGCTGGAGTACTGTTGCTGGTATCAGAGGTAAAAAGGCAAATTGGAGCCCTGGCTACACAGACTTCCCTGCAAGGCATTATCAGTAGTGCTTTTTAAGCAACTCTTAAGTGCTCACTGGGCCTGAATTCAATTTTGCTAGTACAAGAACCTCCTCTAAGACTGAAATTCCTGCTAGTAGCTCTTTTAAAATACTGTTAATCAGTGACTTAACCAGAAACTATAAAACATAGAGTACTTTCACCAGTCCAGTCATAATTTGTTTTTTTAATACACAGTTTCTTTTTGAGCAAAAACCAATTTGGGGTGAAATTTGAATGATAAGATTTATTTTGGGGTGTTTGAAGGCAGATAGTGTTTTTCTATTTCTCTCATTCCGATATCAAACCATGTCACAAAAAAAAAAAAAAAAAAGACATAATTTAATGGAAAAATATTGGGTTAGAGAGTTAAAGTGAAGAGTTTCAGTAGCATGCCCATTTGGAAAGTGAATGAATAAGTAAGGCTTTTAGCTGGAGTTTGAAGCTGGCAAGCTATTTCAGCACACACCACTCTTCAAGGGTTTCAACAGTATCATGAGACCCATAAAATTATTTGATAAATAATTTTGTGAAATATGAAAGCTTTTCCTGTGCAGATGTTTTGGTTATTTGACTATAATAACTCTGTGACCTTAACCTCGGTAAATAGGTATTGTATGTGTTTCTAATCAGTGTGTGTATATGTTGTTTTCTTTTTATTTTTAACTTGAATGCCTGTCATGTAATACAAACCTATGCCTCTTAAAAGTACCAAATTTTATTAATCCATTTAAAGGCTTAACCATCTATAAAAATGTACTATGCAAATTGGACTTTTTCCCCTTCTTCAGTCATCACGGCCAAGCACATAAATCTTGGGGAAATTTATGCATTTTGAGCATCTCTAAATTGTTAGAGGCCAAACCAATTTAAATAGCAATCAGTGACCAAGAACACCCTTTGCTCTCTGAAAGTTTTTTTTGCTTGGTATTCTAATTATTTAATTCAAGCTTGTTACGTTCAGCTCTGATGGATGCTCTGCAGTCTGAATTCATTCTGCCTTGTTTAATTTGCCTTTTTCCTCTGTCATTAGATTGTTACTCTCAAGATGAGAACAGAGCACTAACTCACCACTGCATAGTATGAGTAGAAGCTGCTTCTTAAACTGTTAAAAAAGATTGGATTTGACATTTGGGACAGAGGTTTTGTGTATAGTTTAATTGCTTTCCAGGCTGGGATTGTTTATCCCTGAGTTTTTCCCACTTGTAAGACTGGACTCCCATTTTATAAAGTGTTTAAAGGTCTTAAAAAACCCCAAACCAACATGTAAAGTTTTTTATATACATTTTTCACTGACTTCAGTGGAGTCAAAGTTTGTTTCTGAGGCCTGTGGAGTCCATGAGATCTCTGAATGTTATCACAGTGGAAGTGGGAAAGCACTCCAAACACATCTGAAGGTTATTTTCAGAAGTGGCATCTCAGAGAGGGTTGGAGAGCCAAACATGTTCTCAAAATCTGTAACGAACCCAGCTCAGTGGAAGTCAGCATTTTCCTTAAGCTTTTAATAGACTGCCAATTTAGACGATGCATAGGTTTGAACCCTCCCCATAATGTTTATTCTGTTGGAAAACTCAACAGAGGCATTTAAGTCTGGTGTCACTTTTGCCATCAGTTATTTCACCCCTTGCACAAGATCTGGTCTCTGTAGTCAGGACTGGGAAGAGGTAGAAAAATCTACTGCTGGGCAGTTATTTTATGTCTGTGTCATTCATGAAGTATTTGATATTATAGCTTCTATACACAAAAGGTGCATCTTTTCTGGCAAGATAGCTCTTCTGATGTTTTGAAGTGTCCTGAACTCATTACAGCTTTTGACTTGTTCCAGCCTTCAGATTAAAATGGTTCAGGTTACATCATTTTAAACTTCACAAAGGGTCAAGAGGCTGTATCATTTCAATGAGGCCACAGTTCACTTGCTTTGGCTCACGCAAGCCAGAGGATGAAATGCATATTAATTGTCACAGTTTGAAAGAAGGATTGCAGCCTTGGTATTACAATGAAGTGAAACATTTCATACATGATACAGCAAAACAATCACTGGATTTTTGCCAGTTTGAAGGAAATAGAGATGAAGGGAGAATGAAAGAAAAAAGAAAAAGTAATTAAAAAATGCACCTGGTACCTAATGCTTTTTTTTAAAGCTTTTCTTTATGGGGAGAAGCAATATTTGCTTTTTGCTTCATGAAGTTGAAATCAGTCCATAAGAGGGTGGGAGAAAAGATTAATAGGTAAATTCAGCATGCTGACTCCTTCATGTAGTTAATGTCCTTAAACTTATCTAAATGATGAGCAACATTTACCCTGACGGTGAGGGGAGATAGGAAGAGAGGTTAAATATGTGGTTAAGGGAACAAAGTTAATGAAAGTGTATTACAGGATTTTACAAAAAATATATATTACTATTCATTTAATGTAGTCCTTGGGACAATTACATCCCTGGTGTAATCTCATTAAGCTAATGAGATCACATCAGGGATGAATTCGGCTCTTATATTTGAATTTTTAAAATGCTGGTATTATCGTAATTTTCTTCTTTGCTTAGCATGCGAATGAGCTTTGGAAGCCTAAGAAAAGAATATTTTAAGGATGATGGAGACCAGTGAGATAGGGAGGATGCAGAGTAGAATATTGAGCCAGTTCATTTTCAGCTCTCATTGTCCTTGTCCAAATCATTGTTTAAAGTTTATTAGCTTTTCACTTCTCTGTGTGGAAGAACTGCTGCCTTCTGAAATCCAGAGTCTTAATGATATAAGGCACCTAGCTCTTCCTAAAACTTGACAAGGTTCACCTTTAGGCATGACTGACACCCTCAAAGTCATCCTCAGTTGCATTGATCCGCTTTAATACCTTGTCGATATTTGAGTGTCTAAGTGTACACAGCTTGGTGTCTTAGATAGCCACTGTGCCTGCTGACCATCCCACAGTAAGTTTCCTAACTGAAACAAAAGCTTTCCGGATTCCAAAATATGGCTACTCAAATGCACCATTCATCTGCTCTGTCTCCTGTGAGCTTGAACCACACACAACATGCTACTCTTCTGCTGATTTCTGGTTTTTATTCTTGACAGTAGCATGTTCAAGTTGACAGTAACAAGCTGTATCCAAGTCTTTTGATGACAGGGCTTCAGACTGAACTCTGTGATTGCTCCAGCCATCAAGCTGTTGGAGTTTTTTTTCATGTAAGTGATGAGTCCATCATTGAAGCTGAAACCTGCACCAGCATCTTGGGTATGTGTCTAAAACACTGGTCACCAGCAGCTCTTTCTGTCTGTGGTCCAGTAAGCAAAATGGAATTCCTGTAAGTGGGAGATTGACATGGGCCAGTAACATAATATTCAGTAACAAACTGCTAAAGGTAATCTCTTGAGAAGTCAGTTCAGATTACTGTCTCCATGAAGTTGCAAGAGAGATTGTTTAGATCTGAGTCTTTTGAAGCACAGGTGAATGATCCAAGAAAACATCTACTTGATGGTTTCTTTGACTTTCTGTGTTTTTTCACTGATAGGGGAAACTAGACATAAATGCCCTTAGAGTAAATTCGTGCCTGACAATCTGTTTCACTGCAACGAAACATCAGCCCAGTGCTTCACATGGATCATGTCATTATGACAGGGACATAAGCATTAACTGTGAATATTACTCTTTTGTTAAACTGTGCACAATCCTGCTTAGCTAGTTTCTGAGGTATCTGACTATCCTCACGTTTAAGGAAAAAGAGAATATGGCTGCAGTGTAACAATTCTCTAATTATTCTTGTTTGCCAGAAACAATAAACAATCCAGAGATTTCTGAGAGTTATGCCAGCAGATCAAATCTGCCATAGTTCACTGGGGCTAGTTCAGTAAGATTCCATATAAAATAAATTACACTTCTATTAAATTTGTCCTAAAAACTCTGCAGTAATAATCCTTCAGCGTTTTTTATTTACCCTTTATTGCTCTTAGTTCTCAGTAAATCTGGGAATAGTTAAATCCCTGAAAATATTTTTTCCTTATATTTTCCCTTAAATATTACAGGAATTTTCCAGCTGAGCTATAATAACACTATTTCCTTCCAGCCTACCTTCTTGTTTTACTCCAGCAGGCTCACAATGAACATGTTATCAGAACACACACTCAGCTGTACTTTCCTTTTATTACTTATGACAATCTTCAGAGTGCGCAGGAGATATTTTTTTCCCCAGATCTTATACTTTATTCGTCATGACAATGGCACAATGCTCAAGACCTATGCAATTTCATTTTTGCTATCAGTAATAGTTCAGACACATATATAATCTCCTCTCCCCCCTTTCCTCCCTTTCTTCACTAAAGTGCTTTTGAATTTTTCAACAAGATATGTAAACATGTCATTTTCCTAAATATTTTTGTTGTTTTATCTGGTATTACAATTATGCAATGTTCATTTCTGTTTCAGTCCAGTGCCTCTGCTATATTAGTGAAGGAGGTTAGGTTATGTAATCTCATTCTTCTGTGCAGCTGGATTTTAATCTTGAGTGAAGATGGTTAAATTTTGGAGTATCTATTCTTTGGAGAATGCTGAGCTTTAATTTTTTTATTATTATTATTTGTTTTAAAAGTCACTGAATTTTTGACCAAGTAATGGGAGACCAATGGATATGTTCTGCTTAGAGACCACTTAAATATTGTGCTCTGATTTAGATATAGTTCTTACATTATCAATATTTATCAATACTCATATTTCTATCAGAATTTTTTTAAACAAGACAGTCCTTGAACCAGGATACATCCTCAAATAGTATTTTCTTATGCAAGAATGTAATTGTTGGAAGCTTCTTACTCTACAGTGGAGATGGTGAGGTCCTTAAAGTGTAGAATTCAGCTGAAATCAAAGAGGAGCCTAATCCCTTCAGGAGGAACATTGGCCGTGGGGAAGAGTTGGGAGCAAGAGCAAGGAAACCCTGGTGCTGTCCTGCAAGCACGAAGACTCCTGCCTGGATGGGTAGGGCAGGACTGCCTGGGACCTGAGTGCTGTCTCACCCACTCTGCTGTGCTCTTTCCTTCTGACCACTATGTTGGGTTTAAGGCATTTAAGAAAAACAAGAAAACAGAAAAAAAAAAAAAAAAAGTAAAAGGGCATTCTTGGTGCTCAGATAGTGATGTGAAGAGGAAAAAAATACTCTTACAAGCCCTAGGGAGATATATGGTTACCCAGAGGTGGAGGTAAACAAAAAGGCTGAATGAAATTTTTGTCTGTTTGAAATGTGTTTCTCCCTTTTTTTTTAAAGTCTTGTGACATGGGGGGCCCAAGGAGTTAAAAGTACAGGAACATTTTATTTTGTGTTACTGAATTCAGGAGCCTTTGTGGGTGTCATTGCTTACTTTTATAGATGCTTAATTTTGAATGCTTTAACATCTACGAGGCCTTCAGTGTAAATGAATGAACTCTGCTGTCATTCCAAGCACATCGCTTTAATACGTCCTTGTCAGACAGCTACAGTTATTAACAGCAGCATTTAAAATTCACTTTCTTCTTCGAAGAAAGCCCCGACTATAAGATAGAACAAATTACAAGTAGTATGTATAGTGCAGCAGTGTTAAAACTGCTGTCAGCATCCCAATGTGGCCATATGTCTGACATAAAGTACACAAGCGAAAGTGTTGAGGATTGGAGCACAGTCTAATGATAAGTAGGCCATTTAAACAATAAGCCTCTCAAGTGAGCAATATACATTCTGCTCTGTTTTTCTTACTTTGTGCTGCTTTAAATCAAAGTCCACGGGTCTGCTATTGCTGGGAGGTTGGACATGTTGTCTGCAAGTAAATAGGCCCTCTGCCAAGTAACTAGAGCTCACTCTTGGTAAAGGAAGAACATTGTTCACTAAAATAGTTTGTCTTTTGATGCCAAAGGAAATCAAATCGTAATCAAGGGCTGAGAACGGACTGAAGTCATAAAGGCTGGCTTGCCTCAGACTTTGGCAGCCTCACTTGTTCCCAGGCATATTAAATATAATTTATGTTTGCAGAAGGGAGAGGCTTTATTGCACTGGAAATTTGTTTTAAATAACGCTTAAGTGAAACACTGTCAGGGGCAGCCAGGGATACACTTCTACTGTCATTGAGGCTGCTCAAAATCCAGATTATGTTCATGGGCTCTACCAGATTTGTTCTGAATCTACATCTGTGTAAATGGATATTTATGGTCAGTGTTGATGAAACAACCACATTTCCTAGGTTCTGGTCACCCATGCGAGTGAGTGGAAAGGTCATGATGAAAGGCTTAACTCAGTTACAGAAAATATTTATGTTTTTCTCAAATTTTATTGTGCATGTGAAAATCCACATTAACTATAAATAACCATCTTTGGATGAAAATTTATGAACACTGTATAGGACAATCGAATCAATTCTGTCCTTGATCTGCACTGCATAAAATAAATTTTGCTGAAAATTCCTGTGTCAAAGTCAAAGTTTAAAATACTCAATTTATGGTTTTAAAAAGTAACTTCAGGAACACTTCAAAATTAAAAAAAAAAAAAATGAAGTTTTTTATTTTTCCTAAATAAGATTTTTTTTTTTTTTTTGAACAGTAAAACTCGCTTTTATTTCACCATGGAATTAAAAACTAATTTTAAAATAGCTTCTCCCAAGAAGTGATAATTCTACTTTTCAGCAACTTGCTCATAAGTAGCCAGGTGAGGCAAAATACACACTTTTGCACACTTTTGGCCAAGATATGTCTCTTCTAACCTGACATCATGATGTAGGTTACATATCAAATTTGTTTTACTAATTTGCACTGAGTCAAAGCAATGAAATCTGCCAACTAAAAAGTAAAAGGTCCTCCATGCACATCTCATTTAAGATCACATTACCTCCTTCATTTTGCAGCTTTGCCATGTTGCATTTAGCATTTGTCAGCAAATTCACTTTAGTTCTGTGTGTACTATGTAAAGGGAAATTTGGCCCTAGGGAAAAACATAAGGGGTAATTAAACTACCAGAGAAATGCTGGGGTACTTGCTATCTTTAAAAAGTGGGATTTTTTCTTATTTCAATCTTTCTGTTGGAAATGACGTTGAAACTGGAGGCTTCTACCTTAAAATAGCAATATTTGGATCATTTCATACAGTTGATCTCTCTTCAAGTAACAATTTGAAGCACTTTAAAGTTAGATCTATTAAAAGACTAAGGCAGATTTTAGACCTTGCTGACTAATATGGATGTCCAAGACAAGCTTTTAA
The DNA here is from genome assembly GCA_017639245.1 of Myiopsitta monachus. NCBI lineage: Eukaryota > Metazoa > Chordata > Aves > Psittaciformes > Psittacidae > Myiopsitta > Myiopsitta monachus. The sequence continues at coordinate 39,446,852 of CM029919.1, read as the reverse complement.
GAACCTTAAGAACATGCTTTCTTTATCTCAGTGCTTGAGGGGCCAAAATAGATGGTGTCTTGGTTTAAGCCCCCAAGCCACACAGGTTTTCTCACTTCACTCCCCTCTCTTTCTTCCCCTAGTCCCGGGGGGATGGGGAGGAGAATCGAAAGAATGCAGCTCCCACAGGTTGAGATAAGAACAGTTTAGTAACTAAGGTATAACACAAATCACTGCTGCTACCACCAGTAATAATACAAGAGAAATACAAGGAAAGAGAATACAACTGCTCACCAAGCCCGACCCACCCAGTGTACCCCCAACAGCGAACCCCCCACTGCACCACCACCACACCCTTCCGGGTCTCTGCCCTCCGTTTTCACCTCCTGGGCATGACTGTGCATGTGCTGTGGTATGGAATAACCTCTTTGGTCAGTTTGGGTCAGGTGTCCTGTCTCTGCTTCCTCCCGGCTTCCCCTCCTCCCTGGCAGAGCATGAGGCTCAGAAAGTCCTTGGCCAGACCAAAACATTACCAAGCAGTAACTGAAAACACTGGTGTTATCAGCGCTGCTCCCAGGCCCAAAAATCAAAAACACAGTGCTGCACCAGCTACTAAGGGGAGAAAAATTACTGCTGCTGCTGAACCCATGACAATGGGCGTCTGTTTGTGATGCTTCTAAAAACCCTGCCCCTTTCTGTTTATGTTTTTACCTACATCTTGATGATGTCTAACATTTAAACGACAGCTTAATGCCCAAACCCTGTCACCTCAGAGTAATCTGTAGCCTCATGACTAAGCATATTCAGGAGCCTCCAGGTGTTGTTGTATATTCTATGCAAGACATCTAATTTAAATTGATTCAGGGTGGTGGGCCTTAGTGAGAGACAAAGTGTCTGGAAGATGCGACTTGCATTTCTCAACATTGCCTGAGTCCTTGTGTAAGTCTAATCTAAGGCACTGTAAAATAGCTTGATGAAGACATAAACAAAATCTATCTTTTCCTGGAGCTGGAATCCTTCCTTTCCCAGAAGGGAGACAGAATTAAAATGCACTATTTTCTGAACAAAATTAATTAGATTGCACAATTTTCAATAACTTAAAGAAAAGATATCAGATTTTGTTATGATGAAATGAGAGTCAATAACTGCAGAAATTCTGAAAGTACCCTTACTTTTGATATCAGTGGCTATTCCAAGGGGAAAATGGCAGGGTAAAATTTTTTTACATCACAGCATAAAAATACCAGGACTATAACCCATGGCTGCCCTTTGACCCAGCTGTAATACACATTTAGAAGATATATGGTCAGGTCTAAGAAACTACAAGAGACAGAAGGGTTACTGAAGAGGTAAACGCTATGACACAGACAAGAACTAAGCTTCCTGGCGCTTTTGACAGCCATAGGCACTCGTGAGGATTTGACAAATTGGTAGTCTCTTTAAAATAGCTCAAGTCAGTGAATAATACCACATGATTGTGAACCATGGGCTTTTGAGACCATTAGCAGGGATCATGGGCCCTGCTACTAAACGCAGAGCACTGTTAAAAAATACAATCAGACTAGAAAGAGATTCCGAAAAGTAACTGGAAAGACCTCAGGACATGTATTCCCTTAAGTGCATGCAAGGATTAAGCTGCTATGGGAGCTTGCATCTGTGGTTCCTGTGAGGATCTGTAGCTCAGATATGCTCTGAAATCAGCTCTGAGACAGCTCCACGCTCTCTGAAGAAGTTCACACAAGGAGCCTTTCACAAAATGACATCAGAGTCTAAGCCAGTCTTCAATATTACCTTCTCTAGCACTGAACAATCCTGTATCACACATTTCAAGCGCTCTCAAACTTTCTGTTGCTTTTCTTTTCCTCCCTGTTCAGTCAAACAATGCAATACAGTGTATTCAGATGTTAGTAGGACCATTTGTGTATTTCTTGAAATAGGAACAGACTGCTTTAAAAGTTTTTACTTTTATATATAGACAGGCGTATAGAGATATTTATACTTTCGTTATGTTTTCCGCCTTCCCTTTGTATTGTCTTGTAAACATGTCACGAACTTGATCCTTCATTTCTGAAAACAATAGGAGCTGGATGCTGACTTCAGGGGAAGCAAATGAAAGACCCATCTCTCTGTTGTTGCAGCTTTCTTAAAAAAAGAGTTGAGACTTTCAAAACTATTGTTTGAAATGAATATGTATACTGCAAATGAAATCAGAGCAGAAGGACATATTTCAGTGACAAAAGTGTCCTTGCTATCCTAACCAGTATTTGTAACCAAGGTAATGCTGGGCAGCAGGAAGAGAGGTATAAATGACAGCCCAGCTGAGTGTGGGAACAAAAATGTGCAAGAGATTAAAAGCTCATAGCTCTTCAACTCTACCCCCACCTCTCCATTATCCTGTCTGTAGATGCTCCGAAGCAAACCAATTGGCAATATCCCACTGTGTGTTTGGGAAATGAATAGCTGGTTAGGAAATTGGTCCTACTGCTGCAGAGACTGGACAATCTATTTCTACCAGTTTACACTCTTCTGTTGGACTTGGGTTTTTTATCTCTCAGGAGACCCAAAGCCAGTTGTTCAAATTGCCATACACTTTTAGAGGAGATGCGAAAATGAACGTGTGCCTCTATTTTGGCTGATACTATGATGAAGGTTTAACTTATTTTGACAAAGAGATCCTCCCCCTGAACTCCTTTTACATTCTAAGACTTGGTAATATGGGAAAAACACTGCTGACAGGGGTACAATTACTAGCCTATCATCTTAACAAAGGACTTTTGGAAGTGCGTTCCCTTCTTGAGAAAGGGATTCTCCTGCATGAGGTTTGGTCTCAGAAAACTTACAAAAGACTTTTATAACAAAAAAAGTGCACAACCAATAATGTTTTAAGATCTGTAATATTAATATTAAAATTAATTATTCTATATTATTTAATAAATCATCATTCCTAAGTGAAGAACCTTTTTTTCAGTAGTCAGTGATTGCCTGACTGATTAGGTGGCACAGGCCTTATAGCAATGTCTCTAATTAAAACTGTCTAAAACTCATGCACAGATATACATCTGTATTATGCCAAAAACCATACACCTCTCTATATAAGCATCAAGTATAATTTCAAATAATTTTGTTTAATTAAAATGCCATTCAGACTAAGCAAATGTCTGTTACTTCTGCTACAGGAGCAAGCACTTTTTCTTTCGTGTTTTTCTGAGTTGGAATGAAGTGAACTACAACATCCCAAATCACTTGCTCTGCAAATGCATGTTTTATATGACCCATAGAAACCACAAGCAGGCAAATTTTGGGTTTAATCTGCTGAAAATCTAATGCCATGGAGCATCAAAAAAAAGAACAACCTAGCCATGCTATGGTAAAGGAATCAGTGATCTTGATAATACAGCCCCACAATGCAAATAACTGAATGATTTTCAGCCAAAGTATATTTAAACAAACAAGCCAAGCTCAAACTCTCACTCCATCAGGTGTTTGTTACAAGGAATGTCAGCCAAAGCATAAAAAGATTCAAGAGACTTATTTTGGAATGCAAAAGCAAGCATGAAAGTCTATTCAAAGGCAAACATTATCTGCTCACTGTAATGTATTAGAATACTGGCTGTTGAATTTTTTGTTCAAGTTCAATGGTCCTACAATAAACCCCAAAACTCTCAATACAGATTTCTTGGCCCACATGCATACAAATAACTTTATATATACATATATATTGTTATCCAAGCATTTTCGCATGTATATTTTCATTCTTTAAACACTACTATTTAATGGCTAAATTCCTTGAGTGTGATGAATCTGGGTGACAAATAAAAGGTTGCAAAACAAGCAAAACTTCTGTAGCAAAATTGTCCACTTTTCCAGTGAAAAACATAAATAGTAAGAAAAAGACTTTTAACAGCCTCTAACGATAAGTCCCTGTAAACGCAAATGTTAATGAACAACGAACAGTAGCATTTTTAGGCCATTTGAATGAAACTATTGGATAGTACCCGCAGATGCTTTTTTTTGCCTTTCTCTATGATAATAATAACTTTTCAATATCTTCTTATTGTGTAGATTTATAGTTTGTCTTATACTTTTCAGTTCCAAAAGAAAACACAAGGCAAAACAAGCTCAAAATTCAAAGAAAAAGGGTAGCGTCTTTCTCTACTATATCAAGAAAAGATGAATAACTGTTGTGTACCTAACATGCAGAGACATCTTAGTATAACAAGATACAGCTTAACTCCTAGAGTCCTTGTTATTTAATCCATTTAGTTCTGCCCAGGGATCACATGAATTTATGGAAACCCCCTGCTACCCTCTTTGTTGACTTCCATCCCTGCTGGGAGATCTCCATCTGCTGGGAAGTGAAACTCTGTCCTGAACTTTACCTCATTTAACAGACTGCCACATGTAAATCCAACTTCTTCATTTATTACTTTGACAGAGCAGATGGCAGTGGGCTTTTAAAAGACATTAATGTTGCTTAAAACCAACTATATTTGTAGAAATAATAGTTTTAGCTGCTTAGATTCTAGTGCCTGATTTTTAGGAAAAGAGTCTGACACAGACAATTAAATTTTTGAGCCATCCGTACTTAGTGATGCATCATAATTTAGCAGTTTTCAGAAAATCATATTGTGACCAAATAATCTTTCATTAAGACAGAAAATACTTTCTTAATGGAGATTTCAGACTCATGTTTGGTGGCTGATATGAGTGACTAGTTTTCTAATAGCCTTAATCACTGGAGTATTTCTTTACTTGTTCATTTAAGCCCATTAATGAAAATGTATGATGTTAAGTCTAATATCTACTAACCCTTGATGACTGTTTTGACTTCCAGCATTGTCCTATAAATAACTGTGAATGACATGCACTGAAAATCAAAGAGTATTATTTCACTGTGATTAAAGAGAACAGGTTCACCCAAGATTTCCTTTTCATCCAGTAAGACCACAGAGAAATTCATTGTTAGCTTGAGTCAGATGCAATGTACTTCAAAATGTCTTGTCCTTAAAAATCTTACCCTAAATGCATAATGGAGGTTTTACAAATAAGTCAACCTCAGCCACTGAGTTTGCTTATGGGAGGCACATAATAAGGTAGTGAACATCAAGCACAATCACAGCATCCTGGGCTTGAAGACTACAAATACCATAAATGACTTGTCCTCAAGATCCAGTCTAATGGTTTGTTCATTTGTCTGTTTATGTTCAGTGACATCTGAAAGGATTTTTAGCCCTGAAGAAGGAAAGTAAACCTTACATAGGCAGTGCTGACTGTGCTTTTCTAACTTAAAATATCAGCTAGCTTGATGCTTCATGAAATTCAAAGGACATGTGTTTATGTGACACAACTGGGAGCTTTGGTTATGTTCATCTTGGCCATGAACCTTCTGATTGTAAGTACTATGGCCAAAGGGCACTGGTTGTTCGCTTGACGTTTGTGCTCTGTCATGCAGTCATGTATGGCAGCTTCAGGGTGAAAGATACTGTGAAGTGAATAATATGTGTTCTTTGTTGTAAATTAAACAAATACCTCTAACATGCACTTCCTTAGTTTTAAATCAGGTGGTTTAAGGTATTTCAATCTTGTGCCTATGCAAATGCCCTGATGCCAGATACTGAGTTTCATAACAGGTTTTTGCCCTCCTGATCATAAATAACACTGTTTAGAAACAACGATGTCTGTCCCCAAAGGGCATTTATTATGAACTGTGCCGGCCTCCTCTGCAACTACACTGGTCAGACTTCTGTGATACAAACCCCTGCTTTTACCAGTCATCTGGAGAACATTATACTATGAGGGGTTTGTCTCTTGATTGCATTATATTTAAGATTTTTCTTCATATATTGGAACTTTCTTAAGCTTTAATGTCAAGCTGATTTTCCTTGATTTTAGTTTCAGATAATTTTTAAGATTCTTCAGTTAAAAAATAAATCTAAGGGCTATCTCCTGCATGAAAAGAGCCAGGATGATAATCCTGGTGGCAAATTCCTTTGCAACAATTTCTTGCAGTGTGATGTGGAGAAAAGTGATGCACCACAGTAAAAGCCAGAGAGCCTCTGTTCTTACCAATAAACCCCCTAAGGAAAATCTAAGGAAAACTGGAGTTGGGCATGGTTATTCCTGCTTTGACTATAACCTCAGGAGCACATCTCACTCTTATCAAAGCGGCTCTGAATGCAAAGCCATCAGTGATCTCCTGCCTATAAAAGTGACAGGAAATCAGTGCATAATTACTGGGTATGTATAGCATAATCCAGCTGAGAATCTGGACTGCAGTGAGAGGCAGTTCAAGTAGAGTGAGAAGCTAAGAAGTCTGGGGAGAGGAAGACAGCTGAGTCGTATTGGTACAGGATGTGCTGGCATTCACATACACGTGGCTCTCACTGGTGCAATCTAACCATGGTTGATTTTTGATGAAATAAAAGTGCTTGTGCTTTCTTGTTTTTCAGAGCCTACAGACTGAACTTTGTTAGGGAAGGCATTATGACTCAGTATGAAGAAATATGGCAGAACCAGGACCTTAATTTTTTTCTAAAGTTGTCTAGGATTAGAATTGTCTCCTTCTTTGTATTATACTTAAATGTAAAAAATGCAGCACGTGTTATTTACATAAAAAGAGAAACGTAATCACTAATGAATGTTAACACCCTGTGGAGTTTAAAGAAAAAGAAAATCCCCAGTGCACAAGGATTTAAAAAAACCCCATGTCGGTAAGTAAGCTAGCCACTTCCTCTTCTCAATGGTTGCTTGTGTAGGCAGTTTATGGTATTTCGGTAATTCTGACCTTTGTTTAACTACAAGGCTGAGTGTCAATAAAACAAGAAATATAAACAAGTAAAGCCATCTTTCTGAGTACAGCTAGTTAAAATTCACGGCTAGCAGGGAACAGATTGCCACAGGAAAGCCCTCAGCCTGTCCATCTACTGGTACCATACCCCCAGCAGAGCTCCTTTTATTCAAGCTTCTCTCCATGGTTGCCTCCAATTCTTTTGCAAATCTTCCTCTTCCCTCACAAATTTATAGCCCATTGAGGACTTTCTGTGGGTGGCTTGAAACATCTGGGTAGCAATCCTTCAGTCTATCTCCTGCACCCTTTTGCTAAACAATGGCACACAAGCTGCAGGCAACCGCCAGGAAACCCAGGAGGAAGAATGGAGCTGGTTAACATGTATATTCATTACCAGCCCTCAATTAGGGGGTGAGCAAAGGTGGAGGAGCTCGGGGTCTTACTTTGTCAACCTCAGAAAAACGTTTCTGCAATTGTTACCTCATGTTTCATTAGACTAATTCAGTCTAGGTGATGCTAATTTCTTCCTGGATGTCAGGCCTGTCACTATGAGCTGCCACTTTTACAGGAGCTTTTGCAGTAGATTCAGGCTGAGCTGGTTGAACTCATATATCCTGGTTCGTTGGCATGACAGAGGGGAAGATGCTTCAGAGCACACACAATTAATTTACAAGAGTTTTACATTTAAATTAATTTAATGGATTCTAATAGAGAGGGCAACTTTTCCCCAGAGTTTTAAAAGCATTAGGTAGCTAGGATAAAGCTCCCTATTGAACTCTAAATTTAAATATTTTATACATATATTTTATGTATGTATTTTATATTTTACATATATTATATATATTTTTATATTTTATAAATGTCTGTATTTCTAGGTATTTATCTGATAAGCTGTGTCTTTTAGTAGATACTTTTTTGCTTTGACATAACCAGGCTGTGTGAGAGAAGGAAGAGAGGAAGGAACCTTTTTCCCTTGTATTTATGTTATTCAGTGTATAACAGTGTTTGTGAATGACACATGCTAAATCAGTTACTTATTTTATTGAGATCTGTTGGACTGAACTAATGTTTGTTTAACTTTCTCATTGTTGGACCAGCCAAGTGCTGCATGTCATGTTCCTCACTGCAAACTGTGAGTGCAGGAGATATCACAACTTAGAGATCTTAGTAAATTCTGGGCAAAATTTTGTTCTAGATCTAAGCTTATAGTCCCATTTTAGTATGTCATGATTAGGTACTTAAATTCTGTAAATGTTGTTTTTATTGTCATGTTTTGTTACAAAGCTGCTATATGAATTTTGGTCAGAGAGAGAGTTGAGCCTTTTTTGGAGACCGAAACATGTTGAGTAGCTTATCAAAATACGTTCGTGCAGATGGGTTCTCTGATACCATTTCCCTGCCTCCCACCCCTCCAGAAGAAGGAGGAATGGCCCAATGCAGCATCATTCACTGTAACTTGGACTGTATCATGCCTGGCTGAATTTTCTTCCTGGCTTAATAACGTATTTACATCAGGGTAATCTGCTTTGTGCCGTTGCTTCTGGGGCCATAGATCTGTGACCTCAAAAAGATACACTCCAGATCCACCCAAGTGGCAAAGCAGAGGTATGATGATATACCAATCTATTATTACCTGCAGAACAATAAATATGTCAGGTGATAAGGCTGATTCACAGTCGGTATTGATGGGACACAAACTTGTGAGATAACATACAAACATGTCTGACTTGTTAAGCTATAACTGTTTTTCTTCAGTGTGCGCTGAAGAACAATGATGGCTATTAGTCTATTTTTATAGAGAAGACTACTGGCAGGTGCTGTAAGTCTCTCCAGAGAGCCTTGGTACAAAAATGATTAACTGACTGAGACAGGCATTTGAGCACACATGCAATTACTGTGTGCCACTGCAGGGAAGATCGTATGTGTAATATTAGTTGGGATGGGGAACTGCCTCAGTATTATCAAATACTTAGAACAAATCACTAAGTCTCAGTCTACACTGCAGGAAAAGCCCCTTCTTTAGAAAAGAATAATCAGTTTGCAGTCATTCTCAAAATAGAAAAACTAGCTAAATTTACTGAGAAAATTGTCTGTCTCTAAAGAAAATATGCATACACAAATGTTACGCCATACATTACTTATTGAAGAGTATGATGAGGTTATTATTGAACAAAATACAAGTTATATTTAAAAATATGAAAGAAATCCTGGCTTTTTAAAATACTTTTTTGCAGAAATGTGTTTCAGCACTGCAATATTGTAATTATTTTGTCAGAAAAAACATGACAGGCATTTATATTAGAAAAACAAGTATCAATTTTCAGCCAAAACAACTCTTGTAAAAACTTGCTAACAGTATATTTTTAGTGATAATTGATTAATAAAAAATATTTTTAAGGAAGTTAATTTATTTAGTAGCAGCTGTATATTACACATTAATTGATCCATCTATGAAGAGAAAGCAGAGGTGTATGTTTTAATCCCTTATGGAAATCCTTCAATTAATCCATGCAGGATACATATTTCATTGATTGGCATCTGTCTACACTTAAAACAAAAGGAAAAACAAAGGCAAAAGGATTCCCTGTGGTACATCCCCTGAGGACTGGGGAATTTCTCTCTTTTATCTATTGTGGGTGTAAACACGACATCTCACCCTTCCAAACATAAGCTTTTGCTCCTGAAATTAGAGATACTTTGCGCTTCTTGTCACATCCCAGCTCTCTGTGAAGAAAGGTCCTCTAAGGAGTTTGTGCTTATCTTGTTTTACTTTGAAACCTGTTCAAAGGAAAGAAGAAAGATCCCACTTTGCCTAGTTAGCCTGAGACTAGATCGTTTGGTTTGCTTATGGAAAGGCTTCCCTTTAAAGATAAGAGCCCTTAGAACGTATCAGATAATTTGAGTTAAACTTTTGGTTGTATGGCTTACTGTCGGTCTAAGTACTTCCGTGGCTGTCTGCTCTAGCATGTGAGCACATCACAGTTACTCTGTTTTGTCATAGCATCCTAGTGAGATAAGAAAATCTCTTTAATTTATGCCAGGGGAACTAAATCACAGGGTAGGTGAAGAATCTCTCCTGAAGTCAAATGGAAACCCTGGGAAGCTCTGTGGTTGATCCAGGGTACTAAAACTAGGTCTGATGTCCCTGAGCAGTACTGTCTCCACAAAATCAGCCTTTTCCCTTACTTTGTCAGCTGTGCTAACACCTAGTAAATACTTTCAGATGAGAATTATGTCCAAATCATGCACAGACCTGAATCAGCAGCTGTACTTATTAGGTAGAGGTACAGCATTTTAAGATACTACTCACACCACGTATGTGCATATTTTGTAAGTGCTGTGCCTCCTTTAATGACATGACTACATACTAAGGATTAAGCCTTATGAATAAATTTTTGTGTCTTTCAAGGCAAAGTAAAAGATTGTATTCCTTTAAAGTTCAGATAAAAAAAAATTGAGCATGTTTTGTCAGATTTTTTTGAGATAAGAGGATGCAATGATTTACTAAGATTCAGCTGATTCACCTACACTGAATTGCAATAATATGATGAATTGATCACTGAATTTACACTGTTATAATTTGACTATTCTGGGATCAAAATGAAAGTGCCTTCTTCAGAGAACAGGAGCAGGATCCTGAGTGATGACCCTCTCTACCCTGAAATTACTGCAATAATGTGATTCTGGACTAAATTTTCTTGTATACTAAAAACAGCTTGTGAGAGCTAGGATTGATTCTACAATGGTGCAGATTTTTGTTCAGTTTACATAGGGCTTGGATATCTATGGCAGTCCATTAATTCAGTTAAGAGAAGGTGTCTGAAGCAAGTTCTTTGTTTCCCCATTACTGCTGCAGCAGCAAGAGAGGCAATGACAGGATTTGAACTGATTTAGGTTACAGTAGAGCAACATCTAGTGCAGAAGCCCATCCCTGCTCAGTGACCTGTGTGAATGACATGGGGAGGGAGAAGGTACAGTCTGTGTTCTATCCTGGGCTGCAGCTAGGGAAGTTATCAGTGCCTTGGTATGTAGTGGCTGTGGTTCCTGATGGTGCCTTTCCTTGTCACTCTAGTTATACTAAGGGTCTCATACAGTAGAATACACCCAAGTGTGCACACCCATGAAAGTGTAATAACATTGGAGGAAAGGCTTAGAAGCAAAATGAAGTACTGCATTTATGTTCCAGTTTGTGGAATGATTTTAAATCCTCCTCATCAGCAATGTTTGTGCATATACACTCATAAGCACATATATAAATATATATATATTTTCAACTATACTTGTATTTTTTTTCTTGCATTTTTCTTCCACACTTAGAAAAACAAATGTCAAATTGATAGAGCATCAGATTGCCCTACACTGCCTTTGGAGTCTCACTTTTTCAGGTAGTTAGATGAAAGTTATTTCAAGTGTACGTTAAGCATCGTAAACCAGTCTTTTCCCATTGTTTTTTTTCTGCCATAAGCAAATTGTTTTTTTGTGCTAGTAGAGGTTCTTCTTTTTTTTTTTTTTATCTGACTTTTGGCAATCATTGACTCCTAGGCTGACAATGAGCATTGTAAATTTTTGATTAATGAAAGGTTGCTTTCCTACTCTATTTGTCTCACATTAGGCACTGGACTGAGTAGTCACATTGTTTTGTTTCTATCCTTGCCTGACTGCCTGGTAAATTTCTTGATTTTTGGATTTCAGTGTCTAGTGTCTTATGTCTTATGTCTCATGTCTAATGGCTCCTGTACATTTCCATTAGCTTTCTGGAACAGTTTAGATGACACAAGCTGAGTTTCCTAACATGGTTCTGAACATGGCTGTCCTGGTTTAACCCAGCTGGCAGCTAAGCGCCACACAGCTCCTCAGTCACTCCCCCCCTCAGTGGGTTGGGGGAGAGAATTGAAAGAGTATAAGTGAGAATGCCTGTGGGTGATGATAAAAACAGTTTAATAATAAAAAAGAAATAATAATAATTATTAATATCAACAGCAATAATAAGAATAGTAGGGAAAAGAGGAAAAATAACAGGGAGAAAAATAAAACCAATGAAAGACGAGTGATGCAAAAGAAAAAAATTGCTCACCACCAACTGACTGATGCCCACACAGTCCAGGAGCAGTACCTTCCCCCTTTCCAAGCTTCCCCCCAGTTTTATCACTGAGCATAATGTCATAGGGTTTGGAATATCCCTTGGGTCAGCTGGGGTCAATTGTTTTCTCTGTGTCCCCTCCCAACCTCCTGTGCACCCCCAGCCTGCTCACTGATGGGGTGAGAGGCAGAAAAGGCACTGACTCTGTGCAAGCACTGCTCAGCAACGGCTAAAATATCCCTGTTTCCAGCACAAATCCAAAACATAGCCCCATGCCAGCTACTATGAAGATAATTAACTCTATCCCAGCCAAAACCAGTGCAGTGACCTTGTATGCAATTCAGATACTCAAGATGTAAAGCAGAGATGTTATGACTGTTGCCTTAATAAGCTTTAACTTTTGATACCATTATACTTTTCTCCACAGCCTCACTCAGAATCTTCAAAAGCACCACTGGCTTCACATACTTTCTGGTTGCATCATCATCTCCCATAGCACTTTAATTCCCAGGTAAATGAACTAAACCACTATAGACAGTGAATGCCTGTAATGGGTGCTACATAAAGTTTAGCAAAATCAAATACTACACCAGCAAGACTGCAATAGTTATGTGTACCCTCAGGCCTCAGTTCTGAATTACAGCATTTTTTTAGATTACATATATGACAGTGGTAATTTATTTACTGAATTAACTCTGCTCTGGCTGCTTGATTTTTGGCAGCATGGAGAAATTTACAGTGATGTCAGTGAATGCAGGAGATTCTTATCAACTCTAAACATGGAACATTTGTGTTAGACTTCATATTTGTAAAACTACAGTTACTGCTTTCACTCTCCCCTTCAACATTCCTACTATCAAGATAGATACTGGCCTATTTTTTCTACATTGACTTGATAAATTAGACCTGAAAATATGACTGAAATATTCCAGTTTTGCACTAATTAAGGATCTGATTCAGCAAACAAAATAGAAAACAATCTGGAGCTAATATTCAGAATGAGATCACTCTGCAGAGATATTTCTGAGTGAATTTGTGAAGTCTATTTTGTGCCTGCAAACTTTGCCTATAGATTCAAAAATGTGGGATTTTGGAAGGCAAAAAGGTAGAAGGGAGGCTTACTTTGTACAAAAGCAAAATTACATGAGAATTCCTCCTGTGCAGCCATTAGATACCAGAACCTCTCGTGCAATAGTGATTTATTGTGGGAACGAGTAAGAAAGATTGTGTGTGTAAATCAGAGTGTTAGCTGAGTTGTGGCTCAACTTCAAAGACTTCACGCTTTCTTCCCTCTACTTTTTACTCTATTCTACAATTTCTTTTCCCAGTGAAAACTACTTTTCTACTTCTCAAGGTCTGCCTTCTTGGGTACTTTTTAAACACTCGTGATTATAGCAGGGGTTTTGACCTTCTGCTTTAGATTCTGTGTAACTATCTATGTCTCACTTGGGAACATTACAGATACTCTGCTGCACTGGGCTGAGAAGTGCTGAGCTGCTTTCAGAGGGCGATCTTCATTGCTCTGAAAAAACTAAGGGTCATATGGTGGGGTAGACATTAGAAAAAACACAAAACAAAATAAAATAAACAAAACAACTTTAAAATGAGGCAAAATAAATCATGTAGCTTCATGGAGTGTCCCTGCCCATGGCAGGGGGGGTGGAAATAAATGATCTTAAGGTCCTTTCCACCCCTAACTATTCTATGATTCTATGATTCTGTGTAGTGCCTGATATGCAGCTGGTTTTGCCTCTGCAGATGTACTTGGCAGAATGCCTGAGCAATAATTACCAAAAAGATTTTCTTAACTTTTCTTAAGTTAAATGAACCAACTACTGAAAGAAAATTGTTCACTTGTTATAGAACAACTTCAGAATATTAAAGTGGGTAGTATCACAATAAATACTGATTTTATTTTCCTTTACCTCTTATTAGACTTCAATGTCTTCAAGGTTAGCCTAGGGGTGTGTTTTTTTTTTTTGGTAGGGGGAGGAAGTGAGCTGAGAAAGAGGGAGGGCCCTGTGGAGATGGAGGAGTATTTTCTGTCTTTCACCAGTGATTTTTAGCAAAGGACAAGCTAATGAATGTGCAAGCATGCAACCATGACAGCAGTGCAGGAAGAAAAAGCCTCATTACCCACAAAATTGCTGAAATTACTGTTCTCATAGGTTTCTACTGAAGAGATGTTGTTTTCCCTAGACTGAGTTTCTGTTATTTGTCCTGAGTGTGGACTTTTAAAAACTTTTGTTCACTTTTTGTCTCTCTAATAAACACTTTCACAAACAGTTGTACCCATCTTGAAATTCAAAGTTGTGATTGCAAGTCATGGAAACCTATATGTGAAAATTTAAGTTCTGCAGCTGCTAAGCCTGGGTTTTGGCAGCATCTGCAAAACTCACACAGGATGCTGTACCAACCTGGGAACCATGCTAATGTCGGTCCACCTTTATTAATCATCAGCCTAGCTTGGTTAGAAATGTTTCAGGTAATGCTGCATGCATTTTGACATAATCTCTGAGCTTCACTGTAGGTAGGTACTTTGCCACAGATTCTTCTTGTTCACTAACCACTTCCCACTGGTGTGTATGTGGTACCCTGTACTGAATGTAGACTCCAAATGTTTTTAAATAGTCCATGACTTAGGGGGCTGTCTGCATGTCAAAATTCCTTACATACTGAAGGAACCAAACTAACTTTTCATTTGCTTCTGCAAGGTAGAGGGCAGTTATGGGTAGATGATATTCTATGTGTACACTTTTACATTTAGTCAAACCTTTTGTACAGCAAATGCTGGTTTAGCCTTCTAGAGAAGAGTGTATGGCATGGTCTTTCTGAAGACCCTAATTTTGCAGATCCTACTTTGTTTCTGTGCCATCATAGAATAGATTGAGTTCAGTGATATGGTTCCTAACTGGGGGAAGAGTCATAGTAGTATTGAAGGGGTTCTGGACCACAGAAATGAAACGGCTTGTTCAAAACCACACAACCAAGAAGGACCTATGGAGGGGACAGAACAGAGAAGGGTTTTTTTGCACTTTGCCCTTTTTCACTTGTAGAAAATTCCATAAGAAGACATTTCAGAGAAAAAATGTTCTCTGCCTTTAAAAAAAAAAAATTCTTACTTATTTGGTTTTTCTCTCTGTCTCCACTCTCTCCATATTCTCATTCTGCTGCACTGATGTTGTCAGAATTTAGTATACCTTGATCCCACTCTAGTCTAATAGTTCTTAGACTGCCTTTATGCTAGATCTGTGAGCTGAATTAAATATGTGTCATGGTTTAAGCTCTGTAACTATGTTTAAGCTCTTCGCTATGTGTCAGCCAGTAACTCAGAACCACGCAGCCATTCCCTCACTCCCCCCCTCCTCCCCCACTCCTGGAGGGGTAGGGAGGGGAATCGAAAGATAGTAACTCCCACAGGTTGAGACTAGAACACTCCAGCAACCAAGGCAAAACACAAACCACCACTGCTACCACCACCACCACTGATAAGGGAAATAACAAAGGAAGAGAGCACAACTGCTCACCACCCACTGACCGATACCCAGCACGACTGAGCAGTGATCTAACCCTACTGGGTAACTGCCACCAGTTTATACACTGGGAGTGATGTGCTGTGGTATGGAATACTTCTTTGGTTAGTTTGGATCAGGTGTCCTGTCTCTCCTTCCTCCCAGCTTCCCCTCCTTCCTGGCAGAACATGAGACTCAGAAAGTCCTTGGTCAGAGTAAACATTACTGAGCAGCGACTAAAAACATCGGCATTATCAGCACTGTTCCCAGGCTGAAAGTCAAAAGCACAGCACTGCACCAGCTACTAAGAATGAGAAAAATGACTGCTACTGCTGAGCCCAGGACAGGATGCCATCTTCCAGGTCATAAATTAAAACCTTAAATAAAACTCAGTGTAACAGTGATCCCTGCAGTAAGCCACTGCCCAGATCTCTACAGGCTACATTGTCATTTATCATTAAGGTTTGTTTACTGCATTTGCTTGTCCCTCATTGTTACCATAAAAATCCTATAGTTCAGACACTAGCTGTCAGTAATCAGAGTTAAGACATTTACCTCATTGCTGGTCAATTCAGTACCTTCATGTTCTTCCTGGAAATGATTGCCAAAAGGTTAAGAGTTGCGCAGTAGTAAGGTCATAAGATTCATAAGGACAGCAATACAAGGGAGAGGAAAACAATAACAAAGGCAGCTGGGAGATCTGAAATAGTAGAAGTTTGCTTGAGAGAATAACATCAGTGGCAATGACATCAAGAGGAAATGGGAACAGTTATGAAAAAAGCAGATCATTAGAAGAAAAAGGAAGTGCTGGGCATGGAAAGAATCCAGTATCATGTTCAATTAAACTTGTATTACACATCTAGGCAAGTCAACTCTTCAGAGGTTAAAAAGAAAATTGGTTTGATATCTGTATTTCACATCTGACATTATATTTTAGCTAAAATAAAAAACCTAAAAGAAGGATGCAGAAAATCTCTTGTATTACTTGATTGTTTTATGGTTTCTGATTTACAGAGGTCCAGTGGATCTCAAATGGAAGAGTACCACTCTATGTTACTGCAGGCCTGAGCTGGGGATGTTATTGCTTAATATAGGTAATTTAATATTGTGAACTACATTAAAGATATCTTGAGACAGTAGTTTAAGGAGAAGTTTGTGCAATAACATTTGTCAATGTATTCTGCAATATTAAAGAAGAGGCATATTTTGAATTATTAAGCTATATTTCTCTTTTGAGATGTAAATCAAATGAAATTTCAGTTAAAATAAATCTCCAAAACCTCTAAGGGCTTTTCTCTTCCTCCTGCACTTCTCTCAATTCAATTGCATTCTTGATTACCCTCTAAAATCTATTCATTTATGCTGATTGTTAAATATCCTCTCCCCATTTCCACTAACTACATCATTATCAGCCTTACTGCAGCAGGACCATTTATCCTGTCCTTTACTATGCTCTCATATTACCATCCCTCCTCTCCTCTGACCACTGACCTTCGCCTTCTCCACAAGTCCTCTGTCTTTTCTACTGTCAAAACCTCCTTCCCTGTTTATTTCTACCTGATCTGATTTTGACTGGATTTTACTAAACATCTGCTAAGTGTCAAGTGATGAACAGTAAACCTGAAGATTTCATGTTAATGAACCTTCAAAAGTTCTTTAGTCCGTTGAAAGTGTATTTTGTGGTTATGATGTGAGAAAGTGAGAATCGTTGTTTGGTCTTTTTATTTTTCAATTTTTGTATACAGCTTTATATAGAATTTGGAATAAAAAATGTTAAGAGGGGAAAACATGATCAATTTTCTAAGGTAAAGAAGTGAAAGCAGAAGGACTTTCATTTAATTGAACACATTTTTATTATTTTATTTTCTTTCATTTTTCTGTCTTTTCTTTTTCCCATGTCCACTCAGTTTTTCCACACTTTTTTTTCCCTGTCACAGAAAACATGAATGAAGTGATGTATCACTTTTGGTAAACAACGAGGCTAGGAATCCAGATCTTATCAGGTAAGTGCATTGCACTACTCCCAGAATTGAACAACGGAGTTTTTCCATGCAGCAAAAGGATTTTGGGTTATCTCTGTGGGATGTGGTGATCAATTTTCTCTTCCAAATAGCCATCTGAAGCTTTAACTATTCTTGAAAATTTAAGGATTGTTTTGTTTAGGAATAAAAATATAGAGCAGATGTTTGAGGTTTTTTCTGCTTCCTTTTTTCTGTCTCTGGACATAAAACAGAGGAGCAACTGAGACTTCTGTATACACAGGGCAGCACAAAATCAGTATGAACCCCTAAACCAGCAGGATGTTGGATATATGTGTGACAGGCTGGTATGGCTGCTTCCTCACAACTCTCAGGGTTGGGGTAGGGAGCTGGATGGTGCAGGAGCTGGATGGTGCAGGAAAGCATAGGGAGCAGTTGTGCCACCCTTACAAGAAGGATCTAAAAGAAAGAGCTTTTCTCAGCCCCTTCACCTCAATAAGAATGGGCAGCAGTTTTGCTTTATATTTTTTAGGCTCTTACCAGTGCATGAGAGTCCTTTTGACCCTTTTCTGCTTAAATTTAGAAGCCATGCAAAGGTCACCAGTTTTATGAACTGTATAATGCCAAGAGGGCAGGCCTCTTAGGTGAAAGGAAAAAAAAAAGATAGAAAGTGAACAGGTGAAAATAATCAAGATTTAAATCCTCTCTTAATGTGGTAAATTCTGTGGGTCAAGCTAGCGTAGCACTGAAATGGGCAGGAATGGAAGCTCACATTTCCCCGGGGTGTGACTAATACAACCCTAAAACAACACACATTATCCCAAGCTATTAAAGCACTCATAAAAGAACACTCCTCAACCATATTAATACTGTGCGAAGTGTGTGTCTGCTTTATGGGATGCTGTTTCTTAGACTGCCCCAGTGTGGAATATCCTGGTGCTAATGCACCTCTCTCTTTTTCTCTGTTTTGCTGTTCAAGTTTACTAACATTAGTGGATTATCTCCTCGCATTTCTAGATCTATGGGACAATATTATGTTCAGCTGAGTTTTTTCCCTGGCAATAGTGGAAAACGCTATCTGTGTGCTCCTTATTTAAGGCATCATCTAAGTGCCGGCAGTTCAGCAATGTACTGCACATTACAGACATTTGTGGCAGGAACTTCTGGTAGTTTTCTGTTTCTAGATAGGTAGACACTATTTAATTGCCATGGTATTAGACAGCATCTTGTAGTTACCAGTGGGATTTGCTTTTGACCCATGCACTGATGTTCCAGCTTTTTCTTTCAGGTACAATGGAGCTGTGTCTTTAAATTAAACAGAATTGGCAGTGTGTGCATTAAATACAAACAGCAGTCTTTCATGTTAGAACTGAAAGAAAGAGCACAGGTTGGTGGGAATTTTGTGGATCAAGGAAAAAAAAAAACAAAACCAACAAAACAAAGCCTGGCCTTGCTGTATAAAATTCCACTTCAAAAAAGAAACCCCAGAAAGTGAGTAGTTTTTTTGCAATCAAGCGGAAAGTCAAAGAGACTCTTGAACTTTTCCTGTTTTTGTTGTGTCTAATGTCCAGCAATTGGTTAAGACTAATAGCCATTTTCTCAGGGTTACATTAATACTTCAAAGAATTTGACCAAACCACAACTGGGGTTTCCTTTTGAAAATGTTGATGGCAAGTTCAGTTAAAACCTTCTATTCCCATAAAAAACTGCAGTTAAATAACCCTTTATTTTAGACTTGTTTAATTTATTAAAGTCTCATCTCATCCATTTGCTTAGTGAAGCTATTACTTTGCAAGCATTTGATAGAAGAGGGAGTCTGAGGTGCTTAAGTGCAAATAAGTATCTGTAGAACTTAAACCTTTACATCTACTTAAGAACAAACTATTATTTTGAGCTGCACATTTGAGAGAAGTTTAAAGGAAGACAGGATTCTTCTATCTTGGTCTATAATGTTTCTGTGTAACTACTGGAGCTGGAGATTATTCATGTATAATGAATGATACATGCTCCTAGCATGCTGTCTTCTCTGGGGAAGACTGAGGTTTTTAGCCTGGCCTCCAGACTTTCTATTCATACTCTAGCTCCTAACTGCCTTAATATATAAATATGAGACTCCACTACTCATCAAGGCATTAAGTTCTGTCTTCTAGCAGATGAACTGTGGACTGTGACAGATAGAGAGAATGAAAGAGAGAGAGAGAAAGAGAGAGAGAGAGAAAGAGAGAAAGAAAGAGAAAGAGAGGAAAGAAAGAGAAAGAGAAAGAGAGAAAGAGAGAGAGAGAGAAAGAAAGAAAAGAAAGAAAAAGAAAGAAAGAAAGAAAGAAAGAAAGAAAGAAAGAAAGAAAGAAAGAAAGAAAGAAAGAAAGAAAGAAAGAAAGAAAGAAAGAAAGAAAGAAAGAAAGAAAGAAAGAAAAAAGAAAGAAAGAAAGAAAGAAAGAAAAGAAAGAAGAATTTAGCCTAGGACTTACTGGCTGTCTGAATAAACATGGTGTTGTCACAAGGAATAAAACTGTGGGAGCGAGAAATGTCGACTGCAGTGATGGCAAGCGAGGACTACTTAATTTGGTGGAAGTGCTGGCTGAAAGTGATAGTTGAGTTACAATGCAGTTTTATTCTTGTTTGAATATTGGCTGTCCCTCCCCAGTCACTGCAAATCTGGCATAATAAAGCCCTGTGTAAACATATGCTAGCTAATTTCACAGAAGTGTGTTCATGTATCCACTCCTGATCTAGGCAGACATAAACAGTGTGTGACCTAGCAATGCACAGGGCTGGTACAGGTGGTTTTGCAGCCTCAGACTTTTTTTGCAGCCAGTGTGCTGAGAGATCAGGAGCTACGACTGTCCACCTGACAGTGACCTCTTTCTCACACACAGCATGCACTGGACACTGGGTGAGCTATCCAGCCTGCAATTCTGTTTATGCATCTTATGCTGTTGCTCTAGAGCCCCATTGATTCAGATAGCGTGCTAATGACATGTGATACACATATTCAATGCAAAACATAGGTATTCAAGTTCAGTTTGCTTGTGCAAATGCTGGTCACAGTATCATTCTTCAGAAAGATCTTCTTGATTTTGTGGCAAAACTGCAACCATATGTAGCTGTTTTAATTTCAAATGCCAATTCACTGAAGATCTTAACTATTTGAGTCTTTGAGTAAGTTATCAAAAGAGAAATATAAAATCAAAATATGAATCTCCATATAATAATAGAGCTTCCAGAATGATTTTCAAGACATATCTTTCTCTCTGATTAGTTCTCTCTTTCATTCTTGTGCCACTACATGGTTTCTGCGATGCTCAGGAAAAAAACCCAACTTGTCTAAACTACAAGCACCTTAGTTAGATCCCTTATAGCTTATAAAATAGACATAAATGTATGTCCAGTGGCAAATAGCTTTGGGACATTTGAATCACATTTGCTGCTTGAATTTAAACGCATTCTAGTGACCTAGCACTCTGCTGACCTCTGGAGAGAAAATACCTCTGTCTGAATACACTTTATTCCCAATATTGTGAACAATCACTTTGCTGTTTCTTACAATTTTGCTTTCACCATGTTGCTTTACTTTGATTTCCTCCTATTTTTCATCCTGACATACACACACACTAATGGTTGTTAATATCCTTTCTAGAAACTGAGTCCTGGTTGCATTGCTCTTCAGGTAATAGCTAGGGGTAGGCAGGCATGGGACCATAAAAATACAATCTTTAATCTTAAGGACTTCCTGTTCAGGAAGGGCTAAGTGCAGACCAAATGGCACCAAGCAAACAATGTGACCTGCACTGACTTTTAATGTGAATAAACAGTCTGATTAAGAGTTATTCACTGCTAGATATTCCCAGCATTTCTGAAAGAAAAATAGTAGCTCTGCTGATACTGAAATTTCAGTTGTTTCCACTAGAATCAAATAAGCCCTGTTCACTGGGGAGTTAGACTGTTGGATTTCCTTTCCTTAGTTGAAGAAACAGAATAGTACCTTTCCACTCCCCAACACCTGCATCTCCTGATCTCTCTTGCTTTCACAGTTACAGGCGTGCATCTAGCAGCATGTTACTTTCTGGCTGTATTATTTCATTTACTCACAAAATCAGAATACTGCAGTAGCCACCATTGGAAGACATTTCTTTGGAAGCTCCTCCTCTACAGGTCACATTTGAAGAATTGGATCTTTAGGCTTAAAGACATATGTTTTAAAATCACTGAATTTTGCCACATAAAATGCTAGGTGTTTTGTCTGGAAATTGGCTGAAGTCAAGTTAGTGCTGGTTCCCAATGCTCTGTTGACATGGTGAGCACCAGGCTTCATGCCAGGGGAAAGCTGGTTTGAGTAGCACGGAGAGAAATCTCTACTTTCTTCCTAAATAATGTACAGGCTACCTTTATTTCTATTATTGAAAGTGTAAATTCCTTCTCTATGACTATTGTATTTTAAGCAGGTTTTTTTGTATCTAGGATTGCAAAGAAAGAAATAAAAATGGGAAAATCTTAAACATAACACAAAATTCATGCCTTACTGACAGTTAAAAATAAGTAGAATGGTCAAAAAAGAATTTTACCTCATAATTCAATTTTGTAGAGCTGAGATTTTTTTTCCACTCAATTGCTGGTTAACCCATTGGTTAAAATATTAATTTGCTTGGTATTAGGTTAAAACATTCAAACACTGTCTTGTTATTCATATTGTTAGTGATGCAGGATTTCATATTTGAAATAGAATAGAATTTCTCTTCCCTTTTTAGCTGGAGTCTCTCCTGACAATGTGAGATGTCATGGAGTGATGGTGTAACTATATTTTTTGATATAGGTTATTCAAATTCACACCCTCCACCCTATTCCTCTCCTCCTCCTCACCCTCTCCTTCCCCTTTTATTGTAAATTATGTGGTTTGTCAGTTCAAAGCTTGGACTACAGAATTTCTGATATTCCTCTGTGCAAGGGATATGCCAGCGTTATTCCTCTAGCTATCTTGCCGTCTCTCAGGCTACAAAATAAGTAACGAGGATGAACTATTCCAACACTTACTTTCCTGTCTCTAATGGATTTCATTAAAAAATAAAATCATCTAGTTCTCAACAGGAAAAAAGCCTGCAACAAACCCACCCGAGAAACTAAGCAGTAAACCGCTCAGAATTAAAGTTAGGCAGAAGTCTTTAAGGCTAATGCAGCCTTAGCACCAATTTGCAGGTGTACTGCAGGTGTGGTTTTGGTCATTCAAGGCTGTAACCACACCTTTGAAAGAAGGACTGGACTCACAGTTGCTTTAAGTTCCTTTGGCTTTTATGGGATTAAACTGAACCTAATCTCCATATAAATATTTTCCCAAATCTCACCGCTCTCAGCCACTCCATTGTACAGAATTGAGCCTCTATATTATTTGACTTTCTATATTTTTGGTTTGTTTTTTTTTTGGAAGTCCTAAACCTGAATACTCTCAGGTAAATACACAGTCCATATATGTACTCTAGTCTTAGTGGAAATAGATATAGTTTCTTGGACTTAAGTAGAATCTGTGATTTTACATTTCATGGGTTTTAAATATTGTCAGACTTACTATATGCTTTCAAATCTGATTAATATCTTAGTAAGGTGGAAGGATATTAATAGAAAAAAGGATGAGAAGTGCCTAGCAACTTTCAAAATTAGGTTTCCACTGCTGTTATTTAAGGTATTATTTTTATGTGAGCTTAATGTTAGACAAAACAGCTGCTTACTAAAATAGACTGTGCTTGTTCAATTGTCCCCTGATACATTGAAAGCAGCTTCCTCTCAATTTGGGAAACCCAAGCCTACACTTAGCAGAAAAGAGTAAAGCCGTGTGTTCTCTTATGGTAGGTTTTTTTGTTTGTTTGGGTTTTGTTTTCATTTTCTTTCTTTCTTCCTTTCTGTAGATAGCTTGCTGTAAACAAGAGGTAATTGTAATGCCTCTGATTTGGGAACAAGTATTCACAGAGCAGAAAAGGTTTGTTCAAACTTAACAAGATGCACGGTAGTTTTAAAACTTTGAAATTAACTCAGCGGGTAAGTTTTATATCGTGTAACCAGAGGTAGCCTCTGCCATGCAAACCACTGTCCTGATACTTTAGAGAAACAGGAAGCAATTTTCACAGCTCATTCACACAACCAATGAAATGTGAAATAGGTTGCATGGTTAGGTGAGAATCCTGGATGTTTCCCCTATCTCTGGGTAAGGCAATCTTATTCCCAGTGCCTTAGGGTAAGGAGATAAACACAGAGCAAAAGGTATTTATTAAGACCAATGTTACTGTCTGAACAATAGAGGAAAAATGAAGGACTACCCAATGCTTTGTATTCTTATTTACATCCAAGAAGTGTTACTGAACATCTGTATTGATGAACAAAAAAACCCAGCTGTTTTGTTTCATCCAGACTCCAAACAGTAGTTTGATGTAAAATCAGTGGATATGTATATAGCACAACAGGTTATAACAGTTATCACGTTCTGTATAGGAGAGGCTGTCAGAAGACTATAAATCTTCATGCAAAAGTAGAGATTGTTTCTAGTGCTACTATAATATATGAATAAGCTGCTAAGGTGGAAAAATACATCTCTCTTCATCAGAATTTCATTGACTTAAATGAAGCAATCTGAACCATGCGTAGAATGATCATAGGATGAAAGCTAATTAAATTTTTTAAATTGTTTTCCCTCTCCTTATACTCTATTTTTTTTTTTGACACTTAATAGTTAAGACAGTCCATTTCTTTCTTAAGAGTGAAGTTCCCACAGCAAAAAAAGTACAACACAATAGTGTGTGCTGGAGTCTTGTGGGCAAGTGCAGCGAGCATGGAGAAGCTCTGATGAGTCTATTGAAAAAGCAGCTGTTTCTGACTTCACTTCTGACCTGATAGTGCACTCCAGTATAGCTGTGTTCAGCACCCTTTCACTCTTGAAGCTGCTTTCCATTCAGTGGGACAGAAGAAGGATCTTTACACTGGTTTAAAATTACTTCAAGAAGCAGATGCAGCAATTACCTTCAAAAGCAATAGCTAGATGGGCCCTGAATGGTGGCCTGTTTTTATTACTGCTGTCTGTCCAGGGAGCACACTTTCATTGCTAGCAATCAGTGTTAGGTCTTCAATAGCAGTTGATCATTTTTTGCTTCAGGCTTTTGTGTGTCCATATGGCCATGTGTGGGGAATGCAAAGATGTATTTGATATGCATGGCAAGGCTTTTTTTGGGGGGGAAGGGGCCTACAGGGGTGGTTTCTGTGAGAAGCAGCTAGAAGCTTCCCCTATGTCCGACAGAGGCAACGCCAGCCTGTACTATAGCCTATTGGAAGGACTCATACTGGAGAAGTTAATGGAGGACTGTCTCCCATGGGAGGGACCCCACGCTGGAGCAGGGGAAGAGTGTGAGGGGTCCTCCCTTTTCCTTGAGGAGGAAGGAGCGGCTGAGAGAACATGTGATGAACTGACCACAACTGCCATTCCCTGTCCCCCTGGGCCACTGGATGCAAGGAGGTAGAGAAAATCAGGAGTGAAGTTGAACCTGGGAAGAAATGATGGGGGGGTAGTGTTTTTAAAGTTTGATTTTACTTCTCATTATCCCACTCTGATTTAATTTGTAATAAATTAAACTAATTTCTCTGATTTGAGTCTGGTTTGCCCATGTGGGTAGCTGGTGACTAATCTGTCTCTGTCCTTATCTTGACCCATGAGCTTTCCATCATATTTTCTCTCCCCTGTCCAGCTGAGGAGGGGTATGACAGAGTGGCTTTGCTGGGCATCTGGCATCCATCCAGGATCAACTCATCACAGTCCTTTTTGTCACCCAGTCCGGGGCATTTATATCATCTTCTGGAGAAACTGCTATGTGTACAGAAGCCCTACTTCCTGGGAAGTGGCTGGACATTGCCTCCTGACGGGAAGTAGAGAAGAAATATTTGGTTTCCTTTGCTTCTATGTGTGGCATTTGTTTTGCATTGTTAACCTGTCGTTTTCTTGACCCCACAAGGTTTTTTTCCATCTTAATTTCTCCCCCTCCTGGCCTGCTGAGGAGCTGGTTAATAGGGCGGCTTGGTGGGCACCTGGTGTTCAGCCAAGATTAACCCACCACAGAACAAGTACAAATTTCACTACTAGATTAGCAGTTCTTGTCTTGTCTTCAAATTTTACGTTATAGTGCCTTGTATGCATACCACAAAAGGAGGAAGCAATATTACTCTATGATAAATTATAACCAAAGAGGAGGAATGCTTCAATCAAATACTGCATCTCTGGACTCAAAATTATTAACATGGTAATTACAGAATGTATGTACAGTTGCTGACACAGATGGCTTGGGAAATAATGTGTACTTACCAGGGTATAAAATATTCCAAAAGAGTTATACTAAGGGTGGTGCAGGTTTCTTCACTTGTTAAATTTGTAACATACAATTGGTAGAGCTCAAAATGACAGGGTTAGGAAAATAGGACAGGTATTAATAAGTGTACAACCTCTTTCTTTTTGTAGCATAACAATTACAGTCTTTTGGGTTCTCAAGTATTTGCTGAAGATACAGCATACTCATCTTAAGTGATGATTTCTTTTCAAAGATTTTATAGGTAAAGAATTGCCATGCTCATGATCTGTTTTTCAGATTGAAACATTTTGGCTGTTTATTAGTTTTGCAAGTGGCAATGAGCAGCCAAGGACTAAAAAATTCAGAACTACTGATAGTAAATACAGAATTCTGCAGTAATTGAAATCCGTGTAATTTCATTAATTTAAGTGAGATTTCTCAGATATACCAAAGGCTGGGTGTGCTGTACTGTAATTAGCTCTGTCAATGGTTATTGATGAGAACAATGATATATCTTATTTATTTTAATATGAAAGTTTGGGGGGGGTTATAGAGTTTTTGTGTGTAAGACTGTTGTTGTATTTTGAGGTATTACGATAAAATAATTTAAGTTGTTTATTTTTAATCAAATCCCCAGCCTCTTTATTATTCTACTGAAATTCCAGAAAAAAAAATTAAAAAAAAAATCAAAATAAACTAAACTCTGACTTTTATTCTAACTGATCTTACAAACTGCAAGTCATAAAATACACCAAAGAACTGAACTTCATACCAATTTTATTGTTTTCCTTACTCTCAGCTGCAAATCTAAAACTAGTGATGTACGATGTAGTGTCGTGGTTTAAGCCTCTCGGCCACGCAGTTTGCTCACTCACTCACTCACTCCCCCCGCTTTCTTTCCCCAGTCCCGGAGGGAGGGGAAGGAGAATCGAAAGAATGCAACTCCCACAGGTTGAGATAAGAGCAACTTCGTAACTAAGTTATAACACAAATCACTACTGCTACCACCAATAATAATAATGGCAATGGAAATACAAGGAAAGAGAATACAACTACTCATCACCCGATACCCAGCCCGACCCAGCAGTGCACCCCCACCCTTCTGGGTCTCTGCCATCTGTTTTTACATCCTGGGCATGACGTGCTGTGGTATGGAGTACCTCTTTGGTCAGTTTGGGTCAGGTGTCCTGTTTCTGCTTCCTCCGGGCTTCCCCTCCTCCCTGGCAGAGCATGAAACTCAGAAAGTCCTTGGTCAAACCAAAACATTCTAAGCAGTAACTAAAAAACATTGGTGATATCAGCGCTATTCCCAGGCCGAAAGTCAAAAACACAGCACTGCACCATCTACTAAGGAGAAAAATGACTGCTACTGCTGAACCCATGACATGTAGTGATCAGTAAACAGCAACTAGATATTAATAATGTCCTATTTATCAGTGTAGAAAAAAATAGTGATAAATTAGTATTTGTGAAAACCCATTACATTTCATATATTCAAACTGACCTTAGGCATAGCATTATCTTGAGTTACCTGTGACTGTGAAAGATATCTATCCATACACAGAAAAACATATTTTGCTTTCAGCAAATAGTAGTTTTGGGAATGAACTCTGAGAAAATAATTTACTGAGGAACAGATGGGATCTCCACGGTTACATACCATAGCTTTATATATATACTACCAAACTGTAGATAAATTTACTCCTTCAAAAGTGCCACTCCTTGAATTGAAATCTTCAATCACCACATTCTGGTGAAACAGTGGTGTAAGAAATTACTGGGAACAAGGTGTGAAGATTCTAATACTGTAAAGCTGTTGGAAGAAGAGAAACTTGTAGGGTGTACTTTTCCATGCAGGAGTGTAACATGAATTCGAGGCTGAATCAAGTTATCTTTGCAAATAACCCACAATTTCTAGATGTTAAAATACAATAATCTGTTTGGCAGTATGAGGAAAGACAAATAACTTGATAGGGGTCCACATATTGCATGTCTAGCAAAATATCCTTGTCTCTAAACTAGAGAGGCACAAATTTGATGGATGGACCACTCGGTGGATAAAAGATTAGCTGGATGGCTGAACGCAGAGAGTTGCAGTCAACAGCTCAATGTCCAAATGGAAATCTGTAACAAGTGGTGACCCACAGGGGTCTGTGTTGGGGCTGATCCTGTTCAACATCATTTTTGGTGTCATGGACAATGGGATTGAGTGCTCCCTCAACAAGTTTGCCGATGACAACAAGTTATGTGATTTGGTTGATAAGCTGGAGGGAAGGGATGCCATCCAGAGGGACTTTGACACACTTGAAAGGTGGGCCAATGCCAACCTTATGAAGTTCAATCAAGCCAAGTGCAAGGTCCTACACCTGGGTTGGAGCAATCCCAGGCACAGCTACAGGTTGGGCAGAGAAGTGATTCAGAGCAGCCCTGCGGAGAAGGACTTGGGGGTGTTGGTTGATGAGAAAATGAACATGATCTGGCAGTGTGTGCTCACAGCCCAGAAAGCCAACCGTATCCTGGGCTGCATCCAAAGGAGTGTGACCAGCAGGTCAAAGGACGTGATCCTGCCCCTCTGCTCTGCTCTTGTGAGACCTCACTTGGAGTACTGCATACAGTTCTGATGTCCTCAACATAAAAAGGACATGGAAGTGTTGGAAGAAGTCCATAGGAGGGCCACGAGGACGATCAGGGGACTGGAGCACCTCTGGTATGAAGATAGGCTGAGAAAGTTGGGGCTGTTCAGCCTGGAGAAGGCTGCATGGAGACCTCATAGCAGCCTTCCAGTAATCTGATGGGGGCCCATAGGGGTGCTGGGGAGGGACTCTTCATTAGGGACTATAGCAATAGGACAAGGGGTAACAGATTTAAACTGAAACAGGGGAAGTTTCGATATAAGGAAGTTCTTTACTGTGAGGGTGGTGAGGCACTGAACAGGTTGCCCAAAGAAATGGTAAATACTCCATCGCTGGCAATGTTCAAGGCCAGGCTGGACAGAGCCTTGGGTTTCGTGTGAGGCATCCCTGCCCATGGCAGAGGGGTTGGAACTAGATGATCTTAAGGTCCTTTCCAGACCAAACCATTCTATGATTCTGTGATTCTTTGTATTTATAGAGACTGAACTGGAAACACCAGTCTGTGTTCTCCTCCATTGTTAATCAAATCCCAAACAAGACATAAGATTTTAGAGCAACGACTGCTTTTTTGTACATCTTTGAATTATATGTGTCCAGAGATATTGGACTAGGCTGATCTGAAGCAAATCGCCTGATTAGAGGGAGTAGCATCAGCAACAATGGGCTCGAACTACTGATACTTTTTTATTGCACTGAGTTGATAACTGAGAGACATACCTTTAATCAGCATTAAATCAGCATTAAATTTGCAGTGCTTATATTTTATAGATTCACAGAAAGGTATGTGAATAGTGAGGGAATATCTAAGGTTTCAATGGCTTGGTGTTGTAGTATTGCCTTTTAGTTTCTCAGAGTTAAATTTCAAAATACTTTTCACCTATAGGTTTCTAAGATTTTGTATTTTTAAAGATATGCTGCCAGGCAGTAAGCTTTCTTTAGTTTATTTGGTTTGACGTGTAACTTTATTTTGTAGTGAAATACTGGACTTGGGCTCCGAGCCTAAATGACTGCTTTCGAAGGAGAGGAGGTTGGAAGTAGGTGCAAACTTGCATTATAATTTACCTGTAATAAAATAAAGGAGAAATTAGTGATAATGCCATAATTTTCAGTGTTTTGAAAATCAGGATCCTGTTGCTTAGTTAGTAGATGTTGGTGAGAACTGATTGTTTTTAATGAAGCTGTATTTGTTTAACCTACTAGAGGTCTGGTCTGGGTTTTTTTTTTTTCTAGTATTGTAATAATGTCTGCTGGCTCAAGCAAGTGCCAGTTGTGTGAGAACAGCTCAAAACAATTGGTTAGATAATGTTCCTGCCTTAAAAATCTGTACATCTAGATAAGCAAGAAAGATTTAAAAAGTGCAAAACCCAAACATCTGGATTTTACACCTACTAGAGTACAGGCCGTGGCTTTGCTAAGAAAATTAGATTCCCAGCATAAAAAGGTAATTTTGGAAACTAATAAATCAGTTGTTTTTTTTTTCTTGGAGGTTGCTTTCAGTGGCATATTAATTTCTCTGTAACATGCAACTCCATTTCTTTCCTCTCAGAAAATACACTGGCAAGACAACCCTTTCTTCTTCAGTGGAGTTTGATTGACAGGGCATTGCCAAGGAGGGGAAAATGATTTTCAAAGTCTGACCTAAGAAAAAACGTTTCTTGTGCTCTCACTAGACTTCTGTTACTTCAGGTGTTACAGGAAAAACAAATCAACTCAACTCCTCTAGTTCTTAATAAGAATATTATTAAGATCCCGAAGCATTGCTGATACTGCTCTTCGAAACAGACCAAGCAACTCTATTCATTTATTGATTCACTCTCTGAAGGGATTATGTTTCACTTTGTTTGAAGGACCTGAGAGCCCTTATTATTTTTGTTTGCAGAAACACTGGTGCACATGAAAGAGAGAAAAAAAAAACTTTCTTTTTTTTGGTTGTTGGAGAATGGCTGGCAGTTGATTGCCTCTTTTTTTTCTTTCTTTTCCATTTGAAAAAGCTTCTTGGATGATTGATTTCTGATTTAGATTGTCACATCCTCCCTGTTGTTCCCTGTTCTGTTTACTGAAATTTTCTAGCTGCCTTGTTTGGCTGACATTCAGGATATTGATAAGGTTAAAGATAATGACTGAGTTGCTTTAATGTCCAGGTAAAACTGAAAGTTTAGCTTATTTTGATAGTCGTTCCTCCCTTCCATCCAGTAAAAACACAAATTTACCTAGGGTGATAAAAAAGAAAAACAAATACAAAAAATATGAAAGAAAAAGAAAACCTCTCTCTTTTAGACTACCTTTCTATGCAGCTGTCGTTAAGTCCTCACACAACAATACTTATCATGGAAAGCAAATGCAGCAGTTGGTGGGAAGACCATGTGTTCTTATGAGGCATCCAACACTCAGAGCAGAAAACCCACAAGCTAGCCATCATGTTTTCCTCTTCTCCACAAGCAAATATGCAGCTCCTGGGGGGCAGCAAGTATGGGCAGCAACTTTGCCCAGGTGATGCAGCTCTGCAGAGGCTGCTTAGGAAGCCGACCTTCTCAACAGCTGAATACCCTGTGAAATCTTTGGGAAAGGGGTGAGGAAAGGCTCACAGGAGGTTTATGGGATCTCAGAGAACACAGTAATCTCCAGACAGGGCCCATTGTGCTTTCAGGAATCCTGGTTGAGTTAGTAAGCCTGAAAAATTGTCTTTTCCATATATCTGTATGTCTGTGTCATAAATTTTCATCCCATTTTGAAAGTAACCAAACAGAATATTTCTGCCTAATCCCGTTCTCTGCGCTTAAGACTTGAAAAATACAAATTAGGGCCTCCATTTATTTGGAATTGTCAGAAAACCACTATGATAAGGACAATATTTTTCACACTAGGACTGCTGAAGTACAGTAATTCAACTCATCTTTCTTATACGTAGTTTAAATTGTAATTGCTCTTGTGCTTTCACTTATCCTGCCTTCTTTCTCAGCGTGAGTCAGCCTTTGACAAACAGCTAATGACAGCTGAGCAGGATTTAACATAACTGGAGAATGGCATGAGTTGCACCAGAAATTATAACCTTTGCACTGTTCCACCTCTGTGTCTGGCAGAAAGGGGGATTTGCATTTTTGCTGCATGCCAGTAAAAGCTATTTGCTGCTGACTACTAGAGAAGACCAGGGTACTCCTGCATCCCCGTTGCATGTCCCTTTCAAATGCACCCAATAGCTACATCTAGCTGTGGATACCTCTGTGGATATCTTCATGCTTAACTTCATTTATGGTATAATTTACTTCTGCACACAAAACAATCTGCAAGCATGTTACAGATTTGCACAGTAAAGCAGATCCTTATACCTTGATAAGTAAAGGAGATATTAATTTTGTCAGCTTTACCAGATCCCCTGCAAAAGTGAGGTGGTATGTGAATTTTGCAGTCTCTACCGCATATCTATAGTGACAAATCAAACCAGAAACGAATATATTTTCTTTCCCAAAGAGATTGTAGTAATTTGACACAACTTCAAAGACTTTACTGAAAAATAGAAACACCATTGTTTTTTGTGTATTCCACTTTATTAATAGTACAAAATGAAAGCCATTAAAATATTACTCAACCTGACTTTTTCATTTATTTACTGTAAAATAGTGAATAGTAAAAACTTTTTACAGACATAGTTTCATAGATTATGATAGCTTTCTTCTGGATTTACAGAGGGTAATATAGTATAGGGTCATGACTTTTACTGTAAAGTGTATATTTGCATTTAAAGGAAGTCTTTACAGACAGCTATTAAGCTAAAGGTTATAGAGAAAAAAATAGTGACTGTTGCTTAAGCTATAATAGGACCACAGCGAAGTGGAAGAGGAAAGATATTTTTAGGCAGCTGAACTGCTGGCTTTCTTCCTGTGTCATGATTCCTGTTGCTCAGACATGATGTTTTAGACTGCATTACAAAGAGTTTTGACTTTTTTTCACTCCCAATTTTAAAGTTTTTACAAGATAAGGTCAGCATATTCCTGCAGTTATCTATTTTGATTGCGGTGTAGGGAAAAATAGTAAGATATGGAAACATTATAACCTAGCTGTGATTTTGGAAGATTCTTAAAAACATAAAAAGGTATAATTTGTTCTTCTTTATATTTGGTGCAACCATAAATCCAAATGTGTGATGCTACCCTCAGTTTGGAGAATGGAGGTTGTTTGGTGTCTTTAAAAGATAATAAGAATAGTACAAAATACGTAACAGCAACAAAGTTTTTGCATTTCAGGTCAAATTCTGCAGTACTGTGTTTCCTTAGAAATATGTTGACAGTTTCTAAGTTTTTACTGATATCTAATGGAATTTAAGGTATTTAAGCAAGCTCTTTGACATGTCTAAAGACCACTGTAGAGTGATACTGATTTAGAAGTGCTAATATTCTGTTTCAGTTCTTTATTGTTGATGGCAGAAAAAATATCAGGGAGACCTGAGGAAAATTAAAAAGAAAATAAGGATTTAAAAATAATACATGAAGTAGGGAATGTCTTTTATCTGAACATTATAATGAAAAATATCAACTGTCTGGGCTAGATGTTTGGATCAATCTATTCTTCAAAGCTGAGAAAACCATCCTAGATCCTCTCATATAAACAGTACGAGGCTAATATACACCAGGTGAGAATCTCCTATGAAATACAAAAGAAAAACCCACTACAAAATTAAGTTTTCCACAGAACAATGTGGAATAATAGATAAAACCCTTTGTTTGAATCATATGCTGACTTCTGATGGATAATATGCTGTGCAAATTAACTTCCATATTGATAAGCACTTAAAAGAAGGTTCTCATTACTTGAACAAGAATTAATCCTTTTTTGATCTCTCTCTTTTTTCAAGACCAGCTGTGTTCAGACTTTAGTTTTCAGACATAATTCATTTGGTTTGGTTAGTATACTATACAGCAGAATTTAATATAATTAAAGAAATGCAATACAATCACAGACTCTTTCATTAGGAACAATTTGTCATCTAAGGGTTCCAGCTGATGCAGTTATCCATATTTTTTTGCACACCAGTATTGATTGTTTGTTGCATTAAGCTTAACTTTCATAGATTTGCTTTTGATTTTTTTTCTTTGTTAAGCCTTAGCACAAAGAAAGAATTCATTACAAACACACAAAATAAATAGGGGAAAAGCACTATAAATTGTGACCATGTAATATATCTAAATTTGCTTATTGAAAAAAGAGGCCATTATTTCTATTTTCTTTTGAAATAATGTTAGGCTTTTTGATTAAAATCCTAGTGTAATCAGTTATTCATACGGAGAATTTTGTTTGTTAGTAAGGTGGTGCTTGATAAGCATGTGTAATCAGTCTGATGTTTTTTAACTCAGATTCACTCAAAGATTTAGATGTGTCATGCCCCTTGACTTTGAGAACCACTGAATACCTTAAAGACAAGAATAGTCCAAAAGACAACTTTTGTAACAAAAGAAATACTATTATCTACAAAAAATATTCTATAACTAATTATTATTTGTAGCATTTTCATTAAGGAAAAAACTATTTTCTATTTTAAAAAAAAATGTAGTAAGGAACAGTTTTTGGTAGAATATTATTTGTTTTCGATGGGCAGTCAGAATATTTGGGTCTCCTGCAGAGGTTTAGTCCTCTTTGGAAGAAAGTCTCATAACTTTTTACATTGGGAAATAAAAAACCCAAACCTTTTGCCTCTCACAACTCTTGCTAAAGACTATGCTGTATTTTAGCAGCAAAGTTAGTGGCTAATACTGGTGCAGTGGTGGGAACACAGAGGAGATTCCTCTATATGTCAAAGCAGGACTGCAAAAGAAAAGCAAGTCCTCTTCCTTTCACGTAGCGAGCAGTTTATAAATCAGTGAAAGGGGGCTGTGGCCGTCATATTTTCACCCTTTCTGTTGCAATGCCTTTTTTAGCTGCACTTAGGAGAACCAGTTTGCAGGCTTCCTAAATTAGATGAAAGAAGGTGGTCTGACCCCATGCACAGAGGATGTGCTAGAACAGCATAAACCAATACCTGAGTAATGGATAAGTCTTAGAAAAAGTCCTCTTGCATTTCACATTTAAAACCAATAAAGTGCACTGTCAAAGAGCTGGGTTAGATGGATCACTAGTTTAATCCAGACACTTACAAATAGCTTGCGCTAAGACTCTGACATAGTAACTTGTAACGCCTGCTCTGGCAAATTCACCTACTGATGGCATGGCATAGAACCTGCATATCCTTGCAAATTACTTCTCTTATAAAGTCTTTTAAGTCTAAATAAGATAGATAACTAGCATGAGTCATAACAAAGTAACAAACTGTGTGTCTAAAAATTATTTTCCAAATATATATCTTATGGCAATTGTTATACAGATGTCTGATGAGTATTTCTGTGAGGATGAGAGAACCCGCAAGCACAGGGAAAAATACTAAAAGGCAGAAAGTGGGAGAATTTGGATGTCTTTGGTCAGGAACTCAGACAGAACCAGGTCATCTGGGGCCTATTACGGGGAGGTTGTACTTGTAAAAAAGTAATTTTAAAGGATTGGACTAAAGTCATGCATAGCAAAGTAGGAAAATTCTGTAGAGCTTTGCAAAATCTGAGGGATTCCTCACAAAATGAATTATGAAAAAAAAAGAAAAATCTTACCTCATCAATGTTTTAATTTCTAACCACTTTATGCCTATAACCTTTACTCCAGCCTTTCAGGGAGGCTAGAAGGTGAAACCAAAGATGTAAAAATTACAATACCTCTGTTTAAGGGACATTTTTGACTCACAGTGCTCATTACATTTCTGTTGTTTTTTTTTTTTTAATCCTGCTATGTCTGCCCAAAGGAGAATCAGTAATTTGCCTGCTTTTTGACCACTGCACTCCAAACGTTGCAATGGACCATTTGATTACCAGCTATGTGCTCAGGGGAAGAAGAGTTCCTATGTGATAGATCTGAATGAACAGCCTACCCCTTGCCAGCTGTATCTTTGATGGGAGGTAGTAAGTGCTGTAGAGTGTGCCTTTGCTGTCTAATACAGACATAAATAACACAAGCAGCTCCTTAGTTACCCACCCAGCCAGCTCAAATGTCCTCGGATAGAAACTGTATGATGAAAGAATTTCTGTAGGAAAAAATTATCAATAGATGAATTTGATTCCATTTAAAGGAGCACATAAAAGAAATCCACTCCTGGCCAAATGCAAGAAAAAAAAATGATTTCTCTCTTGAAGAGTTTATCTATTCATTTGATTGCATCTTCTAAGTGAGCTGTAATTAGAGCTAGTCCTCTTCTAACCCTTGTGCTAATGAGGCTTTGCTCACTTCTATTAGTGACAATGCATTGTATTTTAATAAGGATCCCCTGGCCTGGCATGGCAGGGCCCGAAGATAAGGGGAAGGAGAGCAAAAGGAAGTGTAAAGAAGTGGGATCAGCAGGAGGTCCCCTTCTTGGCACTGGGCTCCACAGGAAGGCAATGGCTAACTTTGCCTTAGAACTGTCATTTGTATTAACTTCTAACCCATCACCTTCTCTGGTAGGCTAGCTTTACTCAATGAAGCGGGATAGATCCTTGGTTTGGCCTCTCTATCCCCTGTTTCAGCAAACTGAATACAACACAAAAAGTTCACAGGGGAAACATTTGGGAGATGGTGTTAAGGATAGGGTCAAAAAGAGCTTTTAACTCATCTTAACATTACTGTCCTTTTCCATTTCAACTCTTATCTGCCCATCAAGGCTTTTGGTTTGCTCACTCATGCATTGCTAAAAAAACCCCCACAAAACACAATAAACCTCCAAATGGAAATTATGCATTTTGAGGTAGATATGCAACACTCTGGTCTGCATACTTGTTTGTGTGTTTTCTCTCTGTATGTTTTGTTGGTGTTTTTTTCTGTTGATTGATTCCTGGTCAGATCAGAATTCTTTGACTGATTCCACCTTTGTGTATGCTCATGCAAATTGGGGTAATTTCTTTGCCATTCAGTAAAGTTAGCAGGCAAAAGAGAATCAAGCCTTTTGTATCTTTTGTGTAAGAGTCTTGCATTTCAACCAGAAAAATCTTTTCTAACCAAGTCTTTGTAGAGATATTGGAGGCTGTTAGAATGTGACAGATAAACAGCGCCCTGAATGGCAGAAGGTAGAAAAGCATTTTTCCTTTTTTGCAAAGTTCCTATCAATAACTTCCCAGAAGCCCTAAGCAGAATATATTTCTTAACCGTTAGTCCTTTCAGAGCCTGTCTTGGGATCTTACAGACCTCTAGGGACATGGTTCTGTTTTGCCTCAAATTCCAGAAGGTTGTTCACATGTCAGTGAAGTTAATGCAATACTTAACCATTTTCACTCAGTTTGTTATCCACCTTTTATGCATATCTGTAAATTCCTTTACCAAAATCTAAAGCATGAAGTAATCAAGCCAAAAGTCCTCCATGAAATACTGAGACTTGTATCAGAAGTTATTTAGCCCTTTAAATAACATGGCATGCTAAGTCAGTGTCCCTTCTGGTGGGACATACATTGCTGACCACCTTCCTGAAGCAGATACTGTTTGGTGATGAAGGAGTTGAACAAAACGCATGGCACCTATTTAGTCTACTGATACTGTAGATAAGTAGGATTTATAAAGATATGAGATACGAGTTTGTTTAAGTTCAGACTAAAGTTCACGCAAAGGTCATGAGTTGAAAGAAAACTGGTATTTAAGTTCTGCCCCTACCGTGTGTGGACATGACAGGGACCAGGGTGGCTCTAGGTAGCTTGCTCACAGGCCTCCAAGGTATTCTAGTAAGCTTTGTGAATTCATCTACACAATGAACCTGCTTTATCTGCCCTGGCATTGGTTGTGTCACCACAGAAACCTATGCTCATGTTAGAAACTGGGATTTTTTTTTGTGTCTGGATGGTTTCCCTAGGTATGATTTCAGGTGGCTGGAAAAAAGCTTCTTTAGTGACCAAGTAACTGGGTTGTCTTTCTAAGTATCACCTGGCTGCCAGGATCAAAGGCTGATGCAAGACATGTTCCTTAAGATCAAGTGTGTTTTCAGTCCTAGATTCTTTTCCTTGCCCAGCTGACTGGCAAGCAATTCAGGGCCTCCATCATTACCTAGCACACCCTTTCACTGTTGTCCCAGCATACTGTCCTTTCCTGAGCACCAGCGTGAGTCTTCTAAGAGGGGTTTCAGGGTTGGTATTTGTGTAGGGCATAAGAAAAGGCAGACAATCTTGGGCTAAAGAATTTCCACAGGCACAAAGTGTGTCTTTTACTGGCTAATCAGAACATATTGAGATCTTTTGAACTTTTCCTGTTGTCAGTAGCTGGCTCACAGAGTCTTCCTTTTCCTTGGCTGTGCTAGTGACCTGCTGTGCCAGTGATCTGAAACTGGCAATGTGTGTTCTCTGGCTGAAAGGTGGGCATACTGCAGGATCATAAATGCCTTAACAGAAGTGTTAGCATGTAACATAGACCTGATGCTGGTGTGCACAGCTCTCCGTCCATTCTGACACCTCCCCAATTCTCTTTCGCATTCTCCATCTCCATTCTTTCAAACACCACAAAGTCTATCCTGGAAGACAAACCACCACACCCCTGGCCATACCACAGCCATTTTTCCCATAATGTCCAGGTTCTATAAGGCATTGAGGGTGCAATGGATACTGGCTAGACGGCAATGTCATGAAGGAGGGTTTGGAGAGGAAGAGGGTAAAAAAAAGAGAGAAAATGAGACAACAGATTATATAACAAACTATATTTTATCTATGGCTGTAATAAAAAACTCTTTTATGTCACTTACATGTAAACAAAAAAAAGGTTTGATTTTTTTCTTGTTGCTTAATTGTCTTTAAGTTAATTTTCTACTGTATCTAGGGCAATTACACAGGAGTCTGAAGTAATCAGAAGTGGTAAAATATTATGGCTATGTAGTAGCTTTGAATCTATAATAATGCTGCAGTCTTCCTTACTGTGGACTTCGTATTTTACATCCTTACCCTCAGTGATTTTCCTTAATGTTCTCTTTGCCTTACAGCTGGGGAAGAGATAAGAATTTCCAAAATTATTTAATGTTGGTCTAATGGCAGAACAAAGTTGAACTCATTTAACTTCTTAGTGAAATTATCAGACCTCGCTTAATCTGTCCCAGTTGGCCACATAGGTGTCTCTTAAGTAAACAGAGAGAGCAAGTGTCGAAAAAAGGGTCAGAATTAGCTATCCAAGCACTGAGATAAATAGAGGACATAGTTAACACACTGAAGCAATTGTTCTGACCACTTACTGTTTCACAAAATAATTCTGTACATTCTTTTGCTTCACTGACTTGCAAGACTGAAAATCTGCAATTGCAGATGCAATGAAAACTTGCCTTTTGGTGGAAGGCTGAGCAGATAAAGAAATTAAAAAGCAAGGAAAGAATTATTTATTTCTTTTTATGGCTTTAGCAACTGATCTTCCCAACAGGCTAGAAATAGGTTCCTATCCCCTTCACCCCCCTCCACCCTGCTTCCCCCACTCCCATTCCACTAGGCTCTTGAACTATGAACTTAATGCTAGAGCTGGATACCCAAGACATACCAGCCATTTTTTTCTTTGCTATCTGCTTTAGACTATATCTTTTTGCTCTGGTGAGTTATTTAAAGTCCTTGATAGAGTCCAGTTTACTACCTTTGTGTTTAGAGATTATATCAATGTTAATGTCCATGCCTGGTGTCTCGTTTACCAATGGGGAGAAAGCGCAGTTCAGACAATTTATTCAGCTACTGTAGAGAATGGGAATTTCATTAACTATAAAAAGCTCCACGGTCACAGACAGGTTATAATCCTCACCCTTTATTCTCTCTTTGTCCCAAAGAAGAGGAATCATGAGTTGAGATGAAGACTACCTGTAGCATTGGCATAGAGGTATCACAAGGAGGGCTCTTTCCTTACCTCTTGCTGTATGAGGGAGATCCCTGTCAGCGAGTGTGACATGCTTAGTTCTATCAAGATTTCTATAAACTGTCTTTTTGTTAAGAAAAAATGCTTTCTGATTTCTAGCAAAATACAATGCCCCAACTGGTTACAGAGAAGCAAGACTAAGCCTGATGTTTCTTTCTTTACTTTTCATTACATACCTGAATGCTGATCTTGTCCTAAATATTATACAACATTTTCTACAAATTTTCAGTTCTTCAAAAGAATGGATTTTGTGGTGAAGACAAGATAATGCCTTGTAATTACAAAATATACTTTTACACTCATGTACTCAAAAGACTTGCCAAAAGATAGAAGTATTTATGTTTGTGACAACTACTGCCCAGATTGGGAAGAGTGTGTTGCTTACATATGTATATTTAGATCAAGAATAATCAACCATTTGCTCTTTTGAAGTCCTTTACACTTTTCCTGCTGCTTACAAAATCAGAGATTTCAGTACCCAGAACTCATATTTCATGAGTACGTGAATTCTCAGTTCTTTATTCTCATTAGCTATGTACAGGATAAGAAGTATTTTTAGAAAATAATATCCTAATTAATGTCTGATTGCAAAAGTACAAAAATATGTTACACACAAAAGTCTATTAATTTTAGACTAATATCTCTAAGACTTTTTTCAATTAAAGTGCCACAGCTGTACTTTCATATATCCATCTGTGTAACATTATATTAAAAAGTTACAACATATGAAAATGTTACTTATTAACATGATAAAAAATACTGTGTGACTGTATTTCTTAGTTCATTCTTAATCAGTGAGAACATATGTTAATTCTGATGATCCTTTATATACAAGTGAGTTTAAAGTACTGTAGAAGGTTCTCTCATGAAAAGATTGTGGGGATTTCTTTTTTTTATCTTTTAACTTCTATTTTAGAATTTGCCTCCTCACTGGCTAATGCATGCTGTAGTCTAATGTATCTGCTTACCACATTTTCATTTTGGAGTACCACTAAAACCTGAATCTGCTAAATGCATAATTATCAAGTTATGAGAATTTATCTTTTTACATTGTTTTCTGTTGTAGAAATAAACAAGACAATTACTGTTGCTTAGTGCAAAAATTGGCAAACAAGCTGCAAAGTCTTTATCATCAAAGACTTCTTGCCCTTAGGTCAAAATTGTGTGGTTTCTTAAGTATCTTTTTTGTAACACTTGTTCTTTTTCAGAAAGAAGAAATAAGGTAACAATGAAGATCTTTGAAAAATCATTTATCAGACTACAACTCCCCTGGTGTGTTGAACAAGGAAGAAATCATGGAGGTAACTTCTGCCCCAATGGATCCCAGATCCAAAATCTTCTTTGTAAACAGAGCCTTTCATTTAGTACAACTGGATCATAAAGTGACAAGTTTTCCCCTCGAATTTAGCCTAAAGCTTCTTCTGGTCAGATTAACTCTGTTGTATTCAGCTGCAGACCTGGATTAACCCCTAAGAAGCTCTGTATTGTTTCTCTTCATTGCATATATCCCTATGTCTCCTATTATCTCCTTTTTACATCAGACAAAGTGATACAAAGTTTAATCCATGATAAGCTTTTTTTTTTTCTTTTTTTTAGTTTTGCATCTCCGTTAAAACAAACAGACTTCTTCTTTGACAGTTGTTTCCCCTTTTAATGTAAACAACCCATCCAAATAGCAAACCTTGTCAATAGACTTTAGTTAGCAGAAGTGTCCTTTTTGCAGGGACAAAGATGCCAGTGATAAATCCATTGTCCCTCATTGTTGTCACTGTTGAGTGCAAATTGGAAACACATAGGTATATGTGTGTGATACATACATAAGACGCATAATGATAGACCTACTACCAGGCTGTATTTTTTCAGTGAAAAACTGACTGTTGTGAAGTTTTCTCAATGTAAAGGTATTGTTATTATTATTTTTTAAAAGCTTTTTCAAAGCTGCTTTTAAAAACTGCTATTTCTCTGGTACAACTGACAGGAGAAACTAGACGGGAGCCCAGATGAAAGTGAATGCTAGAGTAAGGAAGAGAATGGCATCACTTACATACCTACCTAACTACCTGCTTACTAGGAAAACCAGAAATAATGTAACATGGATCATATATTTGGTTAGGATAGTACAGCTCTGGTCAGTGATGATTTATATAACAACTCGCTCCCATATTGCTAATATTATATGGTGATATAATATGACATATTAGCAAATCCATCACTTTTTCAAGAACTAGCAAAGATCCAAGGAGGCTTCACAGGTCTCATCACATGAGTTTTGCTGAGGTCTCTACAAAGCTGTGTTCTACATGGGGTAGGGTTAGGGCTAAACAAAGTTAATCCTGTCAAGACTTTAAGATGTTTTCAGAAACTCAAACCAGGGCACAGTATAGCAGATTATCCCCTGGCCTTTCACCTCCAAGGCAAGCAGACATGGTATTGAGAGATGAGACACAGTTTTAAAAGGCATATATTAAAAGTTTCTAAACTGACTGGTATTAGCCTTACTCTTGCAAATTTTCTGCAACCTTTGGATGCCACTTCTATACACCTGGCACAGACAGGCTGTATTTTTTTCCCCCCTCCATAACTTTGTACCATTACTTGTAAAAGTGGTTATTTTTTACTCATATTTTCAAAATGGCTTTTGTTTAGCATTTTTTTGCTTTTACATTAAATTTTTTCCACATTTTCTTTTTTTTTTAAAAAAAAGAAGGAAAAGTGGGAAACTATCTTATTTTGGCTCCCAGATTTTGTCTTTTAGAAATGAAAATAAACTGGGAGCACTGGGAGGCTAGAATTTCTTTTTTTTTTTTTTTTTTTCCCAAAGCCTCTGGTTTTGATCAAAATATTTTGTCAGAAATTTTTAAACTATCAGTAGTGCTTAGTTAGAGTATATTAAAAGTCTCCAGAAAAAACATCTCTAGAGATCTATCACAGGATGGTTCTTCCGAAGTCCAATGCAAGATCGTAATGTCTGCTGTTCTTGTCATCTCAAATTCTATATATTTTCATTAGGTCCTTTTTATTATTTCTAAACCACTTACAGAAACTCTAGAACTCAG
Source organism: Myiopsitta monachus (assembly GCA_017639245.1). Taxonomy (NCBI): domain Eukaryota; kingdom Metazoa; phylum Chordata; class Aves; order Psittaciformes; family Psittacidae; genus Myiopsitta; species Myiopsitta monachus. Next base: position 39,404,612 of record CM029919.1, on the reverse strand, counting down.
TAAGTACATGACATAGGTATGTCAACACACAACTTACATAAAGAGGGCATGTTAAAAGGGGACAAAATTCCTATTTTGTATCAGACTTGTGAATTCTCTCTTGACTAGTTCTCCAACGTAATCCACTCTCTTAACCAGTTCTATTCAGGGACATCAGAAGGCCTTGGGGTCTTCAATAAGAGTTTAATTATGAAGAAGTCTAACTATGAAGCATATTTCTGCCTAAGTTCTCAAAGACCATCCTGAATAGCAAGGAGGGTAGACTGGACATGTCCAGAAGACAGGATAGTGACAAGGTGAGGTTGTTATCATTGACAGACCAGTGGAGAAAAAGATGAAGGTAGATCAGCAGGGAGAGGTAAAATTGTACAAGCTTTTGACAGTGCATTGTAACAGTGTTAGTCTAGCATAGCGGGAAGAAGAAACTGTGACACCCTTTCAAGGAGATGGGTGTGCTGCTCAGCTGATAAACTGATCTCAGCATGGACTGAGTTGAGAAATACCTACCTTAGGAAGAAGATGGTGCTGCACACATCAAGGTGTGACGGTGATTGCTTCAACTGCAAACGGCAGGGTGGAAGAAATCATTATAGAGATGCTGAGAAAAAGAAAAAGTAGCTGTATTTGGCTGCCACATGTAATCCTTTCAGGTGTGACATTCTCATGACAAAAATGTGTGAAAAATCCTCTTTCCTTGAAAGAATTTTTTTGTTTGTTTGTTTTTTTTTTGGGCAACAAACTCTCCTGTCTCTTTCATGTTAACTACAAAGGAATTAAATAACTATGCAAATTTATGAAGCTGCCTCAAAGGACTGAATGTCTCTGTGCTGCAGCTTGCACCTCCATGCAGAAATTACAGTACTGCTGTACTTCATTTTTTTCAAGTGTTGTGCTAATCATCTGATAATAGGGTTTTCCTGAACTGCATTGATAACAGTATCAATGCAGCTGTCAAATGTTAATATGTTAAAAATAAATAAAAATAAATTGATGAAAAGAAACACCCAAACATCAAAGGCTGCCAGACACAATTCTATAGAGACCACCTCAAAAAATTCCTAACCCTTGGATCGTTAGAAACTGTGACGAAAGGACAAGGATTTTATTATCTTAAACATGATATTTTCTACTACTGGTCACTATTGGAGACAGAATAACTAAGCCATTGATATGATCCAGTTTTGTTGCTCTTACTTTCTTACTCAAAAATGTGGAATTAAATGCATGTTATAAAACATCAAACAGCTGGTTTGGTCACCTAAAGCAGTATATGCATTGACTGAATTCATTTTGTGATATGCCTGTGTTCTACAGTCTCTTACTTCTTCAACAGTTATTGATTGCTGTATTTGTAAAATCATCACGTGCGACTGTAAAATTAACATTGATAATTTTACAAGTTGAATATTAAACTCATTTTCCAATGTGTACAGCACTTTTGACCTGTTCCACTTTGATTTATGTTTAATCTGGAGTATGTACAAGTTACATTGCTTTTCCACAATAGGACTTCTCAAGATCTCAAGGTTCTAAAAGACCTTGTTTTGTTGAACCAGCAGCCCAGGTCATCTTTGTTTACAAGTCAAATTAAGTTGTAACGATTACGTATTTTGTTGGATTAGGGACTAGAATGCATCTATTTTACAGGATAAGTCTTCCAGTTAGCATGGTATACGTAGTAAACAAACTTTCAAAACCAGATATTTTAAAGATATAATTATTCCCAAGCTTGTTACTGACATCACCAAATATCCAGATCCTTCTGAATTTCGGTGTTGTGAAACATACAAGTGGAACAGCATTCCAAAGTGTCCCACAGGGCTAAAAGGGCCATTTTTGGAAATGAAGGTTCCTATCACTAGGTCAGTTACCTAAAAATTAAAGTCATATACATGTGACTTGGAGAAAATCTATGGAAAATTATAGGAAATGTATGTTCATCCTCTCAAGTGAATTAATGTTTCTGGAAGATTTCTCTGAGACACTGAGGGCACTCAGTTCCCACTGAAATAACTGCTGAAGGAGGAACAATTTCTTTAACAAAATATTGACTAAAATTCTATTTTAAACACATACATCATGGATGCCTTTGAAGATCCGTTGGAAAAGTGTGAAAATCAACTGTAATAGTCGTTATAGTAAAAAACATAGAAGTATATATATTATATATAATATATATATAATATATATTGTTATATATAATATATTATATTTTTATATTTATATTATTATATAATATATTTCATCTATTATATATTATGTATTGTATAAATTATATAATATATTATATAATATATATTATATATATACTTCTATAGTATAAAAGCACTGATCATTTTCCTTGTTAATCTCATTAATATATGGATCATATTGCTCATATTCACTGGGAACTATGGAGTAGTTCCCAGTGAAGTTTATTTTATTACAAGATGTTTCTTATAATGTCATTTAAAACTGTACAGTTTCCAGCTGATTGTCCTCTAAACAGTTCAGGATTTGTCTATAAAGTGAAAGTTTTGTCCCCAAGTTGATTGCTATTTTCTCAGCTGTATTCCTATCTGTGTGTAGCTTTCTTTAGCCCTTTGTGAATTTTCTAATTATTTACATGTGAAAAGTAACAGAAAAAATACACTTGATCTTATCTATCATTCTTCTTGCCTTCCACCCTTTTCCTTCTCCTTCACCCAGAATAGTGACTACAGAAAGAAAGCTCCTGTTCTCTTATACCATCATTAACTACACTCTGATGAAAAAGTGTCTTTCAGGAAGAAGTGTAGATGTTTCCACTCAAGAAACAAATCACCTTCATGACCTATAAAAGGCTGAAAAGCAGATTTCTGTTTGAGCTCATCATTTAGTAGTTTGATAGATATTAACAGGGAGTTGTTTGCACACATCTGTCTTGCTGGATGCATTATATCGAGACAGTGGACATTAATCTGTAGTATGCACTTCTGATCTTTGCAGTAGTTGCTGCTTTGTAAATTTGCAGTAAACATAAATAGCAGACCCCAAATACACATAAAAGGTGTCTTACTCAATTCAGTGATGGACTTTAAAGGCAGAAGAATTTGACATCTCTCACCCAGTTGGTAACAAAAGAGAAATTCCAGGGCCACTAAGAGAAAGTGAATATGAATTATTTTAGTTTTACAAAAAGACTTGCTGCCTGTGACAGTCTCCTATTTTAAAATACTTAAAGCTCATCTACATTGAAAAAGTCTCACAACAGATGCAGTAGATGAGAAAAAGACCCACTATTTTGGGAAGAAGAAATGGTTCGCACAGGGAAGATTACTCCTGATTGTGAAAATTATACGGTAACACGTTTCTTGTCTGTAAATCAGCACAGAAAAGTAAAATCATATGAATAGCAGAACATCATACCATTATCCCATATTGCTATAAATAGGTCACATAAATATGGTATTTTCAGAGGTGTTCACTGGTGTAGCTGGGTGAGTCAGAGGAAGGAGTGAGGACATACCCGTATTTATGCAAATCATATATCAATAAATTCTGTGCATTAGTAAAGGTGCACAATTGTAAATAGTACCATGAAGTGGTAAAAGTTGTTGTATGATAGCATAAACAAACCACTGAGCTTTGATTTTACGTTTTGATTTTACAGCCATTTTTACAGAAGAAAATTACTTTAATGGAAGAATGGCAAGCACTAGTTTTACACCACTATCATTACTGGGATAAGACTTTATACTTCTACAGCTAAAGTTTTAAAAAACATAGATTATAATGTGCATGTGTATACTCATCTATTATGTTGTCCCTTCACCATTTTAGTAGGGATTTTTTTTGGAGTACAGACCTGCTAGGCCTTTTGGTTCCTTGTGAATGGTTCAGAGCTAAGCCAGGATGTAAGGGGAATTTAGCCTTGAGGAAGTCAAACTTGTGGGACAGTGTAGCACAAGCTGTTGTTATCAGGCAAAAGATTTCTATAGCAGCATAGATTACTAGAAGTGAAAGCAGGAAAGCATTTGTAAAGGGAAATATTTCTTAAGACGTATTTTGCATGGTCAATCCTTTGCCTGGGGTACCAATCCTCCACATTTAGGATTTCCCTGATGCTGAGTGTGGCCTTTCTTCCTTTTTCTTTGTCCAAGGAACAAAACCTAGCCGAGTGCCCGCTCAAAGGGAGCACTGCTATACACCTTACATGGAGCCTACTTATCTCCCCCAACCCAACCTTATTTTCATAACACATTGTGACAGATTACATTATTATGTAATTTTCTACTGGTCCATTCCTCTTGCTTTTGAAGTGATTTAGCCTAGATGGAAGTTTAGCAATGAATTGTTTATTCCCCCCTTTATTATATGACTGTTTCTTTGAGAGTTTCTTATCACCATATGTATCTGTCTCTGACCATATGCAATAGAGACAGCAAAGTGTTGATTGCATAGAAGGACAGGGGTGACTGAGAAAATGAAGAAATTAAGTCCCACAAGAAGGGACTGAAATAATGGAGAAGGGAAAGAAGTCATTAAGAAAAAACAAAAGAAGAAAATGTGGGGAATGTAAAATGGGAGAACAAAAAAAGCCAATCTATCTCTGCCTCGTCTCCTTCCAGCTCTATCCAAATCTCCCTCAAGCATCTGGATAAAATCTGACAGATCTGCTTATCTGCCAATACAGATGGAAATTATCTGATGCAAATTTATTAGAAAAAGAAAAAAAAAACAGAAAAAAAAGGAAAAAATAGTTGAAAATAGTCTAAGTGAAGTGGAAAAATAAACACAAATATAACCACGAATGTTACTAGTTTAGTCTCTAAGCCTGAAAAGGACTGTGCATTTGCATATCTATGCGCACCATGAATAAACCCTTTGACATTTATGGACCTAATAGTAAGCATGCAGACCTCTTCTTTGCAGGGTCATGGTTTTACATTGTAGACAGAGCAGAGATCAGTCTTGCAAAACCATAAGCTCAGTTGGATTCTATTCTCATTTTGGTAAATATCCCAAATATGAGACATGTTACAGAAAATTCAACTTCACTGCTTTTCTGTTTTTACTAAATCTAACATTAATTATTTTTATTCAGTAGGATATTAGTTTAGAAATCTTGTGCACAGAATCTGTGTATTTCAACAGAACCGAAACATTTTCTCATATGTAACAGTAATCTGCAGGTTGTTTCCACAACAGCTGTGAAGATGAATTATTTCTCACAGCGTACTTCATTGCTGATGGTTTGGTTAGTATGCTGGGGTGCATGCTCAAACCTTTTTCAAGTCATTTTCCTCTTCTCTGGATAAATGCTGTAATCATGAAGATAACACACAGAAGACAACACAACTGTATGAATGTAATGTTATATAAACTCATACCCACATCGAAAGAACACTTTGTGTGTGACTTTCTGTAGACCTCTGATTTCCAGCAAAGCTTAGGCATCTCTTTCATCTGGCCACTTTGTTTCTGATCATATTTAGGAGCACTAGGACCTTTGCAATCCAAAATCAAAAAGTAAATTTCAGGAGTGCGTTCGGATGAAGATGTTTGATTTACTCCATAGGAAGGGGCTTGGAAAGGTTTTAGCTGGACTCACTACTACCCTATATATCATTGTGAATTACATGAGAAATTAACTGCCAGGAGATATGACATCTCCTGTCCCCTGCAGGCTGTTTCATAGTTATGATAAATTTTTCGATAGACATGTATGTTCCAATTAAGGCTGGATTGTTAAAACACATTTGCACCAGGAGCGAATAGGTTACTGTAGCCATGAACACTGCCTGGGTAAGACTTATGGAGAGAGGTAATATATTCCCTTAAGAAATATTGTGTAATTGGAAAAATTAGGCAAGCTTTCAGGCAAAAGCACCCCTTCAGGTCCAAACAACTTAGAAAACAAGATTAAAAAATTGCATAACTAAGTACATTATTTTATTCACCATATTCCCCACCTATGTTTAGTGCATTTGTTCCATTTACAATACTTGTATTTAACTCCACTCATATACTTTGTCCTGCCTAAACGGAGGAAAATAAGGCAAATTTTGGTCAGTTTTATTCTCCAAAATATTAGTTAAATAGGAGTAAATGCAGCAACATGGTTAATAGTGTCAAACAAAAGAGCTGCTCCCCTTTATATCTGTTATTAGAAGAAATAATATGAGGGCCAAGTGCCAGCAATCCTAAGGTGAGTACTTGTTAAGCTGTGGCTTGGCAAAGCACTAATAACATATGCAAGCTTACTAAATACTACCTTGGCTGTACATCCATTTCCTCTGTGATTTAAACAGAAGAGTGTACAGGCATGAGTCTAGCAATACTCTGTAATGTTCAGATTTCTTAGATGGTTTTGGGTGGGGTAAGGGTTTTGGGTGGCTTCATTTAACCATACCATTCATTACTGTTGGTGATTTTAGATTATGAGCTGTTACATAACTATACCATAAAACCCAAACAATGGAATCAGGCAGAAATGGATGCAGTTATTACATTCTTTCAGAGATCCCAAGAGCTTACCAAATTTATTCCCATTTGTCATAAGCAAGTCTATTTTATTTTGAAATATATTTTGTACGCTGATTTTGAAAAGTCTTTGGGTTCCTTTGGCCAGCAAAAGTGAAAATTAGATCAAGAAGAGTTATGAATGTATTTTTCATTTAAAGTAACTCTATATAATACATAAGAGATCCACCATTTTTTTTTTATAAATCCCAATGTTTCTGTGGAAGCTTCTTTGTTTACGCAATGTTGTATTTAGAAGGATGAAAAATGGTCCTCTTTGTCTATAAAAATACTTAGATTATAGATTCTTAGACTATATTTAATTTATTCTTATTAAAGAATCATAGCTTCTCTCAAATTCTTTAGCTAAACTTAGCTGATCCTTTTAGGGGCATCAAATCTGTCATGTGAGCTTCCACAGAAAGTGGCAAGTCTGTGCCTACAGAGAGCTGCAAATCCAGGTAGGATATAACCCCTCTGCTATATGGACAGTGGACCTATTTTTCACATTAGGGCACTATAATAAATCATGTGACTTTTACAGATATTGAATATATGAACCCCCATACTGATTTCAATGTCTCAGTCCCTTCAAGAGCACAACCTCAGCCTAGAGAAGTAAAAGCTTTTAATTAATTTCAGAAATATTTGTCTTATCCTTAATGAGCAAAAACTGTATCCATTCACAACTGTTGTAGCCTGGAAATACGTTTTTGTACGTTAAAAAATTTGAGTAACAGTAAAATTGGGGATCAATACCCTTTTTTCTTTCCCTTTCCTTTTTCAATGCAGCAGAAACCTTGAATGCCTGCTAGCATAGTAAACCATCTCATTCTTTGTATTTTGACCATCACTTCTGATTTTTTTTTCTTCCTGGGACTTTTATTATCTATTTTGCAGATCAATATTATTTCTTCTTTTCATGCCCATCTGTCCACCCAGCTGCTTATTTTAGCTACATTTCCTTTCACTCTGCTGGCTCCTGTATATCCTCACCACACTCCAGGCATGTATCCTTCAACAAGATTTATTATGTGAATCATTTTGAATACCTTCAAAATATTGTATAAGAAAATTGGATTCCTACCTTTTGGTGAGTAATATAAAATTATTTATAAGGTTAAAAATGAACACAGTTGCCCTAAGAATGGCTTCAGGCTTCAGGTAGGATTTCAAAGTATAAAAGCTAAAGTATAATTTATATCTGGAAGTTTAAGTGCCAACCAAAGCTGTTCTAACTGGTAGGTGCAAAGTGGGTCCTCCTCCTTGGCCACTGGAAAAAAAGGGAGGCTGCACATGGGCCAGATGGGGCTTGGGGACTTCACACCACACACCTCTTCTGCCTGAAAGGGTGACCAGCAACTGGGGGCATGCATGCACAAAATAAGTGAGTACACATACAAGTGCAGCAACTTCCCACTGGCATGTGATAGTTGATTCTCTAAGTAGATTCTCAGAGGAAAAAAAATAAGTCAAAGAACATTTTGCCACTGTAAGATCTTATTGCATACACACAGCGATGGAAGTTGGCATTAAACCTAGGGAAGTGAGAGAGAGTGCAATCTGAACTTTGTTTTTTCCCTTAAATAATTCTATCTTTGCTTGTGTTAACATAGTAGATGAAGAGCCATAACAATACTTCTGCTTATTGCCTACTGCTCAGCTTGAAGACCTCCTTAAGGAGCAGCTTTTGGCATGGTACCTGCCTTAGGAAAAGCCATGTGGGTGGAAGACAGCAGCAACAGTGTGGAGAGGGCTTCACTCCTCAGCTCCCCATGCTCCTATTTAGCTTGGCTTGGTTTCTTTGAGCTGTTTTGACAGCCTCACTGAGACAATAACATCCAATTTGCTGGTGCTGAGGAGCTCTGCGTGGTCCCTTCTACCAGGGCTCAGCAGAAGTATGGCCAAGGGCCTGTCACCGTGCCACCTGCTCAGGGAGGGCTGGCCGGCACGGGAGTCTGGCACAAAGCCAGGCACAAAGCCAGGCAAAGACTTGTCTGTGGATGCTGTATGAGGAGGAAAAGCCATGTTGGAGCTTTAGATGATGTGACTTTTTACTACATACAGATGGTGCTGCCTCTCCTCTTTCCTGCACACATCTCTCTGGTGGGTAGTGCTGCCTGCTGGGGTGACAGTGAAGGAGGCTGGTGGCTGGTCTCCAGGCTTCTCTTTGGGGCAGCATGCTCCATCCCATACCTCTAGCTCATGGAAACGCCTGGGTGCCACATTTTTACTTTTGTGCTTCTTACGGCTACCAGTAGTTGCTTCGAGCAAGTACTGATGTTGATGTAAAGTTAATTATATTGGAGGTACAAAATATGCTCTGTGTTGTAGATATACATGATTTTTCATCTCTACCCAAAAAAAAGTATGTATTTTCTTTACATAAAGGTAGATGTTTCTTTCTCCACAATTGCTGATATAGCGTTGTTTATTTATACTTATAATTAATACTTAAAATATATTAGCCAATATAGAGCTGTTTAACTTCCAGTATTGATCTCTATCAGTGAGAAAAATATCCTTACAGTATAAAGAAATCTCATCTTTATCTTACCAGAACAGTCTGCCAAAGTACTTTGGATACTTTGATCAGACTTCAAATTCAGGAGTGTGACTACAAAAAATTGGATGAAAACACATCCACTTTATGTGCTGGAGAAAATGGAAATTAACTTAAAACAACTAAAATCTCTTCTAAAAAGGAATTGTCAATAACCATTTAAGCAGCAGCGGTTGTGTGTGTAACAGTATGTGATATAATTGCCTTGTATTTTAAAAACTGCAGTTACTTTCACAAAGATGATTTTGTTTCCTCCCCTTAGTTAAAACATTCTTTTATTAAAGTTTATTGACCTCACTTGTGTCAAATCACCACAATCTCCCTTGCCTAAGTCATAGTCTCATTTAGTAACCACTACATATTCTTTTTTCACACAATTGAAAGTGCCTATAATCTGTTTTGGAACAGGCTCCAGTCCAGAAATATGTTTTACTTTATTATTTTCTCCTCTCTCTGGGGATGCCTTCACAAAATGGTAAAGCCCAAAGACTTCCTGAAGGCTAATCCTTTTCTGGGTCATATGATTCTTTTCAGATTCCATCTTGAGAGAGTTTTGTTATAACAATAGGTTCTGCTGTCTGCGTACTGGAGAAAATCCTGTTGCTTTAGTGCTAACAATGAGTGGAATTTTAGTGCAGGAGTGTTTGCTTAATACAATAGAAGTTGGTACAGGCTGGACTTGCAAGTGTCAAATAAACAGTGTGGGAAAATCTATACTACTGCAACTGAGTCAACAAGGTGTTGAACACCTAAATGTGACTGAACTGTAACTGCAAAAACTATCTGGTTGATTTCATCCTTTCCCCTAAGATAGGACTTGACACATATCTTATTGGGAAGGAGTTAACAACAAAACAATCTGCTAACAGGGAAAAGATGAACAAAGCAGACATTCAGTCATGCGTTAGAAACACCACACCATGTGCAATCAGAGCAACCGTGTTTCAGGATCAGATACAAATCTGACCAATTAAGCGAATATGATGGAAGATGACTGTTTAGCCACTGCCATAATTGCACACAGTCACCCAGAAACATAAAACAAACAGTGCCTAGGTCACAAAAGGGCAGTTAATTTCTCTTCTTTCCTTTCCTTTCCTTTCCTTTCCTTTCCTTTCCTTTCCTTTCCTTTCCTTTCCTTTCCTTTCCTTTCCTTTCCTTTCCTTTCCTTTCCTTTCCTTTCCTTTCCTTTCCTTTCCTTTCCTTTCCTTTCCTTTCCTTTCCTTTCCTTTCCTTTCCTTTCCTTTCTTCTCTTTTTTCTTCTCTTTTCTTCCCTTTTCCTTTTCCTTTTCCTTTTCCTTTCCTTTTCCTTTTCCTTTCCTTTTCCTTTTCCTTTTCCTTCTCCTCAAATTTATATCAATTCAGATTAGCCAGAGAAATTTGAGTTCACTTGTCAGTAACGTGAATGCCAGCATCCTAATCATGTTTGGACTGAGAACACAGGGTGACTCAGCCCTTACTGGAGGCAGGACAAATGAGACAACATACATTTATATTCAATACAGCAAATAGATAAAGTGATATAAATTTATTCAAGTCAGAAACTACAATTCAACCTAGCCTACTCCCTCATTTGCAATGCAAAAGTAGTTTTTGTAAGTTTTAAGCTAAGGAGAATTCCAAAAAAAGGCTTATATCATGTATTTGGCTTTTCAAAGCAGGAAGTTTTCCAGGTACTTTGTCCATACTTTTGTTTTCTGATTTGTATTTCTTTACTTCCATTTGAAGCCTTATTCTTATTTAAAGATTTATTTATATTCAAGTCGCACTTATGATTTCCACATATTCAGCCAGCACTGCTATAAAACTCCTGTCTTAAGAATAAAGATAAAAACTGTCTTTTTATTCATGTCTTTTAAACTGCTTTAGATCAGACACTGAGGTAGAAAGATGTGGCATAGGTCCTACCTTGCTGCATATTTGCCTCCTACAGGAAGCACTCCTTGCAACACTGCAACATCCCTCCACTGGAATCATCAGTGAGATTCTTTGGCATCACCAGTGTTGATTTAACCCCTAAACAAGAGCTTTTATGAGAACTGGGCTGCTGAATTTACTTTTGACCCATATAAAAATATCTGTGGACTTGGGTACTGGAGTGTATCCGTGGTGTATATACATGCAAAACCAGTTCAGGTTTAGAGAACTGTAGCTGTTTCATGACAGCTACTTCTGGGGTAGGAGTTTCTGTGACTCATAGCTCAGCCTAGGAAAATCACTGCAGCAAAGTTACTACCCTGTTTCTCAAACACAGGCTAACATCCCTTTAGAGTTTCACTACTGGCTCTATACCATGCACTTGCTGAGGTACATGTACATAGTGCTGCTTTGTCCCATGCATACCTGCTCTAGATGCAGAACTGATTCAATTTTCTGTGACGAATTCACATGAATTTACAGTTGTTTTTTTTTTTTTTAAATTCACTTTCTCCATACACGTACTCATACATGCACACATCTATGTATTCTATATCTGTCTATACCTATATCTATATGATCTGTAAATTTGAATCAATGTGAAGTATGCATGTATTTTTATCTGAATCAATGAACTTCATTTTATGGGTGCATATATTGGCACATGCATGCACCAATCCAACACAAAATATTTCTGCTAATTAAGCCATTTTTCTTACTGCCTGCTGCAGAAAAATAAAAAGGGATAAAAAGAGTAAACGACTGACTCTTATTTGTAGTCTGAAATATTTAGGAAATAGTCAGATGGCAGGGGGTAGAGTAGATAGAGATAAATGCCTTGTAGCACCAGAGGTGTTCATTACATGTGTGCAGATTTGTGAGTCAGAGGAAATAGCTTTGGGAATCTCTTACCTGTTGGCATGATTCTGGATGTATCTGTAATTTACAGAGTTTATTGTTCAGTGTTTCTTGAGGAAATGTCAAGAATGTAAAAAAAGTGGAAGACTGTGCCTTTCAACAAATACTCTGTACGGCACATAGTGCTAACTCCTGGCTTTGTAAGGAGCTGGATTGGTGTGTTTCTCAATGCACCAGCCATCCATGAGCTCTTCGGTATCCAGGGCAGCATGCGTCCTGTTCTCCTCTGCAGCTGGCCAGTGGAAACAGTAATGCTGCGGTCCACGCTCCTTCTCACTGCTCCTTGTCTAGCTCAAGATGGATTTAAGACTTTAAGTTATACAGCTCGTGGAGAAGAAACAATGCATGGGGTTTTCCTATATTCTTGCTTGTTCCTCAGACATGATCATACACCCAAGAAGGAGCCAGAAACAAACCTGGTTTTAAGAAATTAAAGGGCGACTAATGGCAAACAGACATGTTAAGAACAGCATTCTTTTTCTGTAGATCTCATTATGGACTCTCTGCTCCTTCTTAGCACATATTGTAAGCAGCTGAGCAGCCCTACAATTAGTGAAGATGAAGGCAGGTATATGGAGAGTTCTTTCTATAAATCCTGTCAAGCTTCAGTAACCTTGACAGGAATTGCAAACATCACTTTATTCTGATGTTACACATTACTGGAGTTTGGTTATTGGACAAATCAAGCAGCTGCCAAACTGCCATAAGTATTTTTAAGTACCAACACAGAATAATTAAGTCTCAGAAATCTAGATTGCTGCAAGAGACTTATCAACACTTCTGTTATGGAATACTAACAGTCTTCACTTTCTCCTGAGTGCAAAAAATGAAGCACTGTTTCTGAGATATGCTGAGACAAACTGGTTCCTTTTTTTTTTTGCTTCATAATAAGGCAAAAGGCAGACAGAGTAAAAAAAGGAAAAAAAATGAGAAAGATAGTGAATTTTTGTGCACAAATGGATATGCAGGTAACTATATTTAAAGTAATCTTTCCATACCTTGAAAAAAGTAAGATAGTAGTCAGAAATTTATGGAAGATCAAATAGATTAAAATACACAACAGTAATATACACAACAGATAAACCTTAAGGGACCCTGGATAAATTTGTTTCTTGTACTCATCTTTCCTCTAGCATCCAGAACTGGCTAGGAGAATGTATTTTATTGAAAACATTTTTTATTTGTTTATGTTCTCCAAAGCCTGCCAGCCAACCGAGAATTAAAAATACTAATTATATTTTCTGTGTGTGCCAAGGACCAGGCAGACATGAAATTAACAAAAAGTTATCAAACTTCAGAGGGGCCAACTCTCCATCCTGCAGAAATAATGACTTTACAGTAGCTGCAAACAAATGGAGAATTTGGCCCTGTAGCCTTTCCTCGTTTGGCAGTAGCTAAAGAAATTTCAACAGCCTTTCCATGGAATATGTTTTGAAACCCATTTCTAATAACAGAAATAGTTGCTACTGTTGAGCTGTTGAGTACTTTGCTATGTTAATTTAATAATATCAGTGTTATTTAATAATACCACTAGTCATACTTTATACTGCCTGGTTTCATAGAGCATTGAAGGAAAATATCTCATTTGAATTCACTCCTGTAAGGATGCATCATAACATGGAAGGTGGTTCAATCTCTTTTAAGCTACTGCATTATGGTATCTACGCCAGAGTTTGCTTCATGGATGGAGGATTTGTAATGTTCTATCAATCACTATTGTTTTAATGCTCTTTATTCACTGTGAAGATAGGACTACATGGTTTTGTCATAAGAATGCAGTTTTATCACACCTACATTCCACTTCTATTCCCTTTATTACAGTCTTTTGGTGAAAATTGGGTCTAAGATTTCTTCAGTTAGAATAAAACAGCAATTTTAATCCTTTTCTCTTTGAAAGGCCACTCTCTGTCCCCAGACCTCTAATTCTGTAATTTGAAGAGAACATCAAAAGGACCATCGCTGTCTTGTGGTAAACATTTAAAGTGCCTGGAATTGGTTTTTAATATAAGCAGTTTGCAGAATTACCTTAATTTGTATTTAGTTTGAATACAATCATAGTCAAAAATATTTTTTCCAAGAATTTAGAATTCCTTGCATTGCATCTCAATTCTAAGGACACTACATGTTGAACTTTACCCACCTAGGTGCTTTAAATCTCTTCTCTGGTGGTAATATATGTTTGTATCCTATGAGTTTATTCTGTTATTCTTTCCCTTTATCTCTATGCACTTCCAGGTAGCAAGGCAAATGATCAATGAGATTGCATTCTTTTTAGCTTTCAAGGTAAGGGTAGATAGCAGCAATTATGGAATAAAATTAACATTTGGGGAGGGAGAAAAGAGTCTGGTAAGGGGTAGAGAAGTCACTGTGTAGCTTTATTTTAATAATGGGTTAAATTGTGAAAGTGAAAGGTTAAGCAAAGGTCTTTGCTCTCCTTAGCAGGAAATATGAAAAGAGCGGCTAATCAGATCATGCAAACCAGCAGATGCTCCAGTTACAGTTGATAAGCCCAGTGGACATTTCCAGCTGGAGGAAAGGGGGGGAATGGCTGCTTGATCAGCAAGTATAATGCAACTAGCTGAATGCCCTCCATGCCTGCCAAGGGGTGATTGGAGAGTTGATGCTGTCCCAGCCCCTTCCATCCATGCCATGGGAGTTGAGTGGATAAAGACCGGGAGGCAGATGTTCTCCAGAGTCTGTCCATCCCCAAAAAAGCTGATCTGATGGACCTTATTTACCTTTTCCACAGACGGAAGGGCTTGGTCCAGGTGTCATTCATAAATCAGGGGCAACCTCTTGCCCCCTGTGGGCCTTTTGTTGTAGTGTAAAAAGTGTTCTCTGCTCTGTGTTTTGGGGAGCTTCCTTGTGGCTAAAGTGTAAACATAGGTCTACACTGTGAGGTCTAGGAAAATATCTTAATGTCAAGTTCTGGTTTTAGAGCCTGACCGTGTCCTGACATTGTTAGGATGACAGTTATTGGCTAAAATCCAGCAGTTAATACCCAGCATCTTGTTGACTTTACATAGGCAGTTATGGACCAGAGATTTTAGACTCAGCTGAGAGCTTGAGTTTTTCGGGGGGGGGGAGGAATATTTTACAAACTTTACTATTTCACCAAATAATTGCATGATGGTTTGATTTTTGGACAGATTAAAGAACCCTGCATAGATCTTTGATATTCTTCTAACTTAGTAATGCTGATTTTATCAATATAAACCTCTTTCCACTATGTGAACTTGTGTGTGTACTCATACATCATCTCATTTTAAAATTTAACATTTAACCAAAGATGTAACTCAAAGTTTCTGCAGACTAGAGAAGAGTTAATGGATCACAGTGTGGTTACAGCTACTGCTTCTTTCCCTTAAAAAAGAAAGGAGAAGGAAAAAGAGCTAGCATATATAGCGCATATATGTGTATAGTACATACTTATGACAAATACAAAGATCTCTAAGTTTTCATTTTTTTTTCAGTATAAACATGTTAACATTTAAGTCAGTCTGAAGAGCTGTTTTCTGGCTTTTTAGATTGCACTCAGTATTACACTTCATGTGTTTATGAGTCATCCTCAATGAGTATATTGCTTGTGGAGGAAGAAGTCTCAACCATATGTTTCATTTGCATATGCTAGTTTGGATAACTGTTCATTCCTTCTTCTTCCCCTCTTCTCTCCTTTTTATCCCTCCCAGTTTGTCTTTTTTTTTTAGCACTCATCTGCATTTTTGAATCCTTGTGATTTTGTGCAGAGTTGGTTCATGAATAAGACCATCATGTCTTATATATTTAGCAGTAATACCAGATTAAAATAGTAAAATTTTAGCGAACTACGCCAGATCTGATAAGATAGAAGGCAAGGAATGTGTCTCTGTAGATGTAAATCATATCATGCAATTTTGTTGGTTTGTTTTTTTTTTTTTGTCAACGCATTATACTTTCCATGGCTGAATCCAGCCACAGTCTGAAAATCTGTCTCTTTTATTTTGCTAACACGATGAATCATTGTGTAGCCAGAAAGTCATACTTTTATAAATGAATTAGTTGAGATGGGGTTTTTTTGTTTGGTTTTTTTTTTTTTTTTGCTTTCCAGAGGGAACAAAACAGAGATTTTTTTTGTTTATTTTTTTTTCTGTCTGCCACATATATCACCACACAACATGAAGCTATTAAATTGTGAAGAGGGAGGAGGATACAATATGCAAATTCTGAAAGAGTGGAGGACTGAGGAAAAACATTCATTGTTGATACATACCATACAGATAGCCTACATTGAAGATGGTTAATTTGCTGAAAGCTGCGTGCCATAGAGACACTGCTTTACAGTGTCCTACATATCACGTGTTCCCTTTCAGCTGGCAGTCTTACAGGGGTAACAGCTTCAGAAGAATGTCTGCTCTTGACTCTTTCTTAGTTTTGGCATAAATGTGGCTTCTGTCAGCAGTCAATATGCCTGTTATTTTCCTCCCACCATCGTTAGTTCTTGGAAATTCACATTCCTTGCACCAACATGCAGAAACCCACATTCTCCAGCTGTGTTTGAATTCCCTTGTCTTAAGCTCATATCAGGCCCTGACAGTTAGGGGTCCATGACCCACACCTGGGCTGGGAAAGATAATCCTCAGAAGACTCAAAGCACACTGAGTATTCATATGACCAGTCACCTGAAACTAGGCTGCCTCCTCCTTCTTTGGCGGGACATGAAAGTGCCTGGATGTATACAGGGCCATTTGCAGCAGTGAGTTATAGCACCAGGATTTGAGGGTTCAAACATTTTAGGGAAAAGTAGAGGATGCATTTCTGAACAGACTGTAACACACTCATGAGTAGAGTGAGTAGAGTGAGGGCAGATATCTGTGTAGTTCTCCTGAACGAGTAAATGCATATAAAACTAAAAACGTAATTTTGCTATGTGCTGAGTAGTCCTATGTATTCCAGTAGTTGCCCACATGCAATGACATTTGTGCTATGGATAGTCAGCTAAGTAGACCTGATGGCAGAGCAGAAAACCTCTAATTTTTGATGCAATTTACTTCATGCATTTTAACAACTGCTTCATAAATACTAGCTCATGAATGTAATACATTTACAATGTACATCTGTAAGGGAGTGTTGCAATATAAATATATGATCTGAAAACTAACTGAAGTTGGAATTCTTCTTGGGCAATGGGTTTCCATTAACATCAACATTAAAATGGTACTTTTATTTGTGTGAAATTCATCCTATAAGTGCTCTTTGTTTACAAGTGCATTAAGTGGAAGCAACTTGAGAAGCTGTATGTATTTTTGTATTTTTAAGGTTCTGAAACAATTTTTGTCACCTGGCTGAAAGTTGTCTGCATCCAGTTCAAATTCAGTTAAGGCAGAGAATCTACACCAAATTATTGTTCCAAATTTGAACTGCACCTAAATTTAACCTTTTGATTTATAATTTATCTTGACTTAAACTTGTTACTGATACTTTAGAGAGATTTTTTTTTTTTTCACTTCCAAGCTATGAGAAGTGCTGAAAAAAGTCTTGTCTAAATTCCTGTGGAAAGGTAGTTTTCATAAGTACATTGGTTCAATCAAAAGTAAGAAATAAATGAAGTCAGGTCTTACTGTTATTTTGATTACAGTTTAATGAGTTCAAGAGGTTCAGATAAAGGTGGATATATATCTTACTGAAAGAATCTTTTCATTATTATTCTTATTTAATGCTGGTATTTGGATGGAACCCAGTGACTTTGAACTCCATTGTGCTAATCAATGCACAAATCTGACCTTATCCATTAATTCTCCAATATTGACCCATTATTGCAGTGAAGTATTTCACAATGATTTCCCTGTACTTAATTTTTAAAACGCTGGTAACTAATTTGGATTTCTTTGTTTAAAATCTTAGTAGCAAGAAGAGTTTGTGCTCATTGTTAGCTAAGGTTAATGCATGCTTCTCACACAGGACTTAATATCCTTTACAGGACTAGCTCAAACTAATGATTGTTTTTGCCAGCACAGACATAGTTGCAGAAGATCTGTTTTCTCCTTTTTCATGCTCCATTTTTAACAGAGGGAACTTAAAAAAGGATTCCCCCTGACTATGGAAAATCCCACCTCAGTAATACAGACAAATGGGGTGCATATATTCATGAAATGTTTTTATTTCTTGGCATGGAAAGTTAATAACTGGATCTGGTAGGAGATAATCTATTGCTACTCTTAAAGAATATTTCTTTGGTGTTGTTTTTCAGATTTTTTTTTGTTGTTGTTTTTTTTTTGTATTACTGAATACAGAGTTTTCCTTTCAGATGTACTTTTAGAGTTAAAAAAGTGAACTACTTTCTTGGACAGAATAGTTAAAATACATAGAAGTTGTCTATCTTAATTAAACATGTAAATAATAAGCAAAGCAAGTAACTGAAAATGGAGTCGAGTCTGACATATTTCATAATATCCATCCTGGCAGTAGAGCACAGTGACTAGTTACTCACTTCTTCAGCTGATCGGAACGCACGCTTAGCAGCTTAGTGTTAGAAGCATATTTAGCAGTTTGTAATAAAAGTTAGGAGATGATAAAGTGGAAAAGACATTTAAAAATATGCTTGAGCTATGAAAATAGAAGCAGTGTCCAATGAAAATGCATGAGATTCTACAGTACAGTGTTTGAAATCACTTTGTGACTGGAGGCTAACTTCTAATATGCAATGCATAATACAAAGGGAATTGGTCCTGCTTGATGTCATTACAAGCACCACAAGAAACAGTTATTGGTGAATGATAAATAAGCTTGAAGAAAATAAGTCAAATTTTTATGGGCACGTGAGCACCTTATGACGTAGGGGAAAAGAACTACCCTCTTCAAGCAGTCGATGTCTTTGTTCAAGTGTTAACCATTAAATATTCGCAGAGTTCTGAGGAGCTCTGGTTTTAAAAAAAGAATCTAAAAATAATAGATTAATAGTATGATGTAAACACATCATAGTCCCTGCAGACTGTGGTGTGTTCTGAGGAGGGATCTCTCAGGGTGGGGGGCAGAATATACGCAAGGATTTACAGCTTTATCGAGAACAGAGGAAAGTATAATTTCAACTTTCAAGTTCCACATAGATTAACTCTTCATTACAGAATTTAACCATAGCCAGAGGCTAAGGAAAGTTCAGCTTGATCTTTTGTGTCGTCAAACAAAATACAGTCATGTTCCTGATGCCTGGTAGCAGTAGCAGTAGCAGGAGCAGCAGCAGCAGCAGCAGCAGCAGCAGCTTTTAGGTAGTGTGAGAGCAGAAATGAAGTAAATTAGGCTTAACGCTAATTTGCATGCAGTTAGCCATTTGTTTTTACCACACTGTAGTTATCTCACAGTCCTTCACTGTCTGTCATTCTTTTAAAATGTAGAAGGGAATTAAGGATATTATTTTCTTTCCTGTGTTTAATTCAAGGGAGATGATGAAAGCTCCCTACTGATCTAACTTCTTTGGTTTATTCCCTCCATCATCACCACCCCAGGTTGAAGGACTGCTTCCTGTTAAAGAAAAAGATATACAGAGTTTAAAATACTGTTACCCTGTCCCTTTCTCTTAACTCCTTTGAGGGTTTTACCTTGTTAACATGTTAATTGAATGATAGAAAATGTGCAGACTGTTCCTCTTTCAATTTTGTTAGACACTTCATACCTCCTTCCTTTGAATAGCTATAAAGAAATTCCGGGTGTCTTGCTTCCTTATAAAAAAAAAAAAGGAAAAAAAGAAGAAAAAGCCATTGATATGCCTTCATCATGTTGTATATAACATATTTGTCTTTGCATGCTTTTATTAAAATGTAGTAGTATTTCTCTGAATGGAGGAACTTTGCAGTTGCAATTACAGATAATAGGGTTGTTTTCTAAACCCCGGTGTGGTGTGAAAATCAAAGTAGTGTGGATTGTAATAATCCAAACAAATAACCTTCTGTAAACCCATAAGAAAGAAGAAACTGGATGTTTTCATTAAGAGAGAGGCAATGCATTTAACAGTTGTTGTCTGTTTCTATGTGGTGAACAGTCTGTTAATTTGCATAGCAAAATAACCACCAAAGAAATGTAAATGATCGAACTGGGATCTCATTAGCAAAGCCTCTCTAGCTACCTGAAGGATCTACCTCTGCTGGTAGTAGATCGAGTTTCAAGTACCTGCTTACCTTTTAGAACCCAATTATCTTCAGGCATTTCTATCAGCTCAGACAGAGAGAAGGGAACGCAGCAATGGTCTTGACAACCGATCTTATAATTTCCAAAATAAGCTTTTGAATGACTTGTGATTTTTTTTTTCTTTTAATAAAAACCCAAACTTTTCTTGAAAATCTGTCCTTTAAACAACTACCTCTAAAACTAACATGATTTTTACTGTGGTAAGGAAGGAGTATATACTTTTCTGGGAAAAAATGCAATAAATTCCAATCAAATGTTCCAATTTGGAAGGAGAAGATGGATGAC
Organism: Myiopsitta monachus; assembly: GCA_017639245.1. Lineage (NCBI taxonomy): Eukaryota > Metazoa > Chordata > Aves > Psittaciformes > Psittacidae > Myiopsitta > Myiopsitta monachus. The sequence continues at coordinate 39,384,289 of CM029919.1, read as the reverse complement.
CTTTCAAATTTTTTCAGTCATTAACTGAGCAAATATGTTTAGGTAGGGGGAAAAAATGGTTGGTAAGTCATTTAAGTGGATGAAGAGGAAATCATTGTTCCACAGGAATGCTGGTGACATACAGAGGCCTTAACTCCGATAACGTATAAAATACAATAGAAATATCTTGAGGTACATTGATTTAGTTCTATTGGAATCAAGAGATGTTTGCTGCCCGTGTCAAATGAGAATATGATTCACAGTATTCTCCGTCAACCCAGTATGTGTAGTCTATAGATGTTTTACACATGTACAATTTCTAGGAGACAGGTCATGAAGTGCATAAACACGGTAACATTTCATCTCCAGAGTCCTGAGCTTAGCCAGGGCTGGTCAGGTTACAGGCAGCGGGAGTTTGATAAACTCTTTGCCTGCTAATGGAGGTTTGCAGTTTAAGAGGGAGTCATTCATTTCTGAATTCTGCCTCAAGCAAGTGCTTTATAGGGGCTTGGAAGAGAGACTGGAACTATGGCACATGGAATTAGGGAGACATTTTCAGGCATTCAGGCAAAGGTGTGCTACAAGATTATCTTCCAGGGTCAAGGCACAGACCATGGTTTTGAGGCCATAGGCAAGGATTTGCCTGTCTGAGCAGGAGCGAATACAGAAAAGAATAAGAAGAAGCTTTACCCTGAGCGCAGTGTATTAATGATAAGACTGTATAACTTTCAAAAAAAGCCTGTACTAGACAAAGTGAGTTCAGTTTTGCTTGCATCAAAATAAATTTCTCCTGAAACTTTTACATGAGTTTGTGGTTGAGGTCCCTCATCCATTTTTGCCTTCAGCTGGCCTGGCTGAAGACATTGTACTCTCCTCCACTGCCCCTCACCATTTCCTCACCATGTGCAGCTTCCCAGTCAGCTCTGATGATTGTGATGTTCATGTTACTGGCTCATGCCTGAGTGAAATAAAGGTGAACTGAGTGAGAAAAAAAACCTCCCTGTATTTCAAATGATTAGAGAACCTGTATGTCTTTTACAGAATGAGTAAGAGAAGTGAATCATATTGTTGTATTTATAGAAGTGGACATGTCATCAGAGGATGAAATAGCACTGCACTTACACTGCATCATTTGTTCTGCCACAACTCTCCATATTGAAGTTTTTCTTCATCATATCCTTTCACTGGGGCCAATGTGCAAAAAGACAGCCAAACAGACAGGTACCAAATCAAAATAACAAATTTAATTTGTCTTTGCACCTTTACTTACCCTGTGGTAAATTTTTCACTTGATACTGATAATTTCATACACTAGTATTGTTAAATCATTATAAAGCACATATAAATGAACCTGTCATTGAGCAAGACATCTCATGGCAGACAAGCACCTGCAGGTAGACACAAAGACGCAGAACAAATGAAGATGTCTGTGGGGCAAGGAAGTGTCTGTACTCAAACAAATAGTGGTTGTTCCAAATAAACAGTAGTGTAAACGTAATTACAAACTAAAGCTTTTACTGTAAGGTCACTATAAGTTGCTAGGGAGAAGTATGATCTCTGTGTTGTAAAGATCATTCACTGTCCATTTCAATTCTGTAGGAACTGACAGGCTATTTGTCCACAAGCCAGAATTTCTGGGATGTGTTTTGGGGGCTTTTTTTTTTTCCTCTTTTCCTCTTTTCTTTTTTCATGCCACTTTCAGCTTTCTGTTCCCAAAAGACATATCAGTAATCCCTTTGACCCCAGTTACATACAACTGTTGGATATTTCATTGTCTTTAACTGCAGAATCATGACATAGAGGTCATTGGGCAGAAATAATACCAGAGCATTGTGTTGAAGAAAAGACTTGGAAGATATTGAAGTGAGATTGGGTATTTTAGTGTTGGCCTAGCTCCATCTGCAGTTCCCCATTCATCAGCGAAATTTTAATCTGCTGTAAAATTATAAATGAGTCTTGGGAAGATAAAGAGCTATTTTTAGAATTTTATCTCTTCTGAAAGAAAGATGAGAACATAACAGGTCAAAACCATTGTAACAGAGACTGGACATAAAATGGAACATCGAGCAAAGGCCAAAGTAATATTTGAAAGCAAAATATTACTGTTATTTAGAGGTGTTGTGTTAAATATGGTGAAATTGAACTGTTTATAGAAGATGCTGGATTCCCTCCAAACAGACTCTGGCTGCACTAGTTCAGTGTTATGTTTTTCAGAGACAAGGAGTTTTCTTTATAGAAGCCATAAATGAGAAAATGGGAGCATAAAGTGTACTTCTAGATGCTATCCAGATTGCAGCATTGTTAAATGTCAGGGGGTGAGGTTTGGAAGGGTGGGCAACCAGCAGAAGGGCGTACAAAATTAAACACACTGTTCGCGCATTCCAGTTTCACACTACAGCAGCACAGGGTTTGGGCCGAAAATGTAGGATGGAAAGATGTCTTGTATGGAAGTCCATCATTTGTACACTCCAAGTGGTAGAGAGAGGCACATTTCAAAAATGTCATTACTGCCTACATGCAGCTTTCAAAATTCCTCCAAAAGGGTGCTCCAGCTCTTTGGTACAATTCATGTTGCAGGGGAGGAGGGCGTTAAGATTCTGCAAGTTTAGCTCTTTGATCCAGCTCACTGCCAGATGAATACCAGAGCCTGTGCAAGAGTGGGGAGAGAGCAGTGGGAGGGAGCCGTCCCTCCCTTCAGCAACAGCTGGCAAGGGCTAACACAGCTATATTGCTCATCCACACCCTCAGGTTCTCCACCACGCACTGAATCCCTTTCCTGATAATGTGAGTCAGTATTTAGGGATTTCATGACTTAACTCCAGGTATTGCCCATGGCTAAATCAGAAAGCAATACCTGTTCATCTTAACAGGTTTTACTGCTGGCTTCAAAATCCATGCAAAGTTCTCATGTTCTGAGTTAATCTCTCGTTTTCAGCATGCCGTCTGTCATTTCCATCTTTCTACCCCTCTGATTTCAAGCCTCATATGATCTAAAAGACTTCAATAAGTTAGCTTAGCAAGTCAATACCTTGCTATTACTCTTAATTTACCTTAAATTTCTTCCTGTTCCTCCTTGTAAGTCTAGTAGGGAGGGGAAAAATAGCACTAACATGTGGCCTTGAATATTTGTCAGCTGAAAAAATACAGTTAAGCATCATGAGGCTGATGGGCCTACAAACTGATTATCCACACCAGTTGCTCCGCAGCCAAATAATATCCTCTGGCCTGTACATGCAGCAGCTGATTTTGCCCTGGATGTTCTAGTTTCTCCTTTTCCTGCATTTCTGATCTCTCAGTACAGAGCTCTAATGTTAATTCAGGCTCTCTTAGCCCATAAACTGAATGATGCATCACCATGATTCCTGGCTTGTAGAATCCTGGCTTTTTATTTCTCTGCAGCTGATAGTCAGCTACTCATTATTTACCTTGCCCTTTCCTTAATGATGTCCTTCTCCACGAACATCATTCAAAAGAGACAATATAACGATTTAAACTGCTTCTGTTGGTTGAGTAGCTTGTTCATTTTTTGTTGTTATTCCTACTAAACATCCCTTTCTAACAAAATGTGTTTGAAATTCTATCTTTTGAAAGATCTTTAACTCAGAAAAGCTGCTTAAAAATAGCTAGTATTTATACTAGCTAGTCAATTATTTATAATTACTAGCTAGTCAAATTATTTATACTAGCTAGTCAATAGCTAGTATTTTGTGTGCTCTAGTGGTAATACGACACTGGCTTTCCTTTGGTATTTTTTTCTTTTTTTTCCCTGTTTTCAGTTTGGTTTCAGTATTTGGGGAATTTGAATATGAAAAATTAAATTTAAAAGAGGCAGGAATGTTGGAGTTTTTTAGTTTGCTTTCCTAAATGCTAAAGAGTTGTCACATTTTTAGATATTGGAAAAAGTGTCAAAATGCAAGAGAGCTCATGCTCTAAATTAACAGAGAATTCAAATCTATTGGAAGTTAATGTAGAGATAGAGAAAACTCCAACTCTCTAGACCTCTTCTGATGTTGAACAACTTGTAAGATCTGTCTGTACATGAAGTCCATAAGAGTAAAGTTAGACGTTATAATTTGCAACTAAAATAAAGCAAGAGAAGAAGAGAAAGTGTATGTTCTTTAAAGCACAAATGGCCCAACTCTGCTCTCAAATGCCTTCGAATTAGAAATAACTGATATAAATGTCATTTAACTGATGTAAAAGTGAGAGGATAAAATCATTCCCTGGAGATTCTTTGTACCAATACAGGATAAAAATGACATAGCTATTTAAAACATGTAGTTTAATTATGATGAACAAAAATATTTCCATATATTTTTTAAACTATTGTTTAGACAGCAGTAATTTGCAACTGGTGGCCTACTAAACCTCCTGGATCTGTGGGGCAGTTCTAAAAAGTCTCTGAAATGTAGATCAGAAAAGCAAACATATTTCAGCAGCCTAAATTCATAAGGATGTTGGCACATCTGAGAGAGCTGAACATAATTACAAAGTGGAAGCAATAGTATTTCCCACTTCTACCTATCAACAAGAGAAAATGTCCAGCCTCCCTGTTAGCTGAACTGCTAGATTTCAAATCAGAGCTATGTACTGAATCTTAATCAACTTGAGAAATGGAAACTTAAATGGAAGTCGTTTGAACTTAGAGCCTAGTCTCCTAGGGGTTTTCAAGGATCTTTTTTATGGTGATGCCCTGGCTGTCAGAGTTTAAATGCTCCAGAGGCTCAATAGCTATGATATTTATTAACCAAGTGGTTATGATCAGAACTTTCTCATTCAGACTTGCTTGGTATCAGCTGACATATGGTATCATGTTTGAAATACCACTCAGTAAATCACTGATAATGTCAATGTAATTGCTGAAAGCTAACACAGGGTATAATTCTTTTCCCATTGAAGTTGATGGCAAGAGTCTTACTGATGGCAGTGCTACAGGACTGAATCTGCTAACCAGAAAAGTCTTTCCCTTTTCCTAATTGCACAGAAAGAATCAATAATTTTCTAAAAACATGGTTTTTAAGCAAGCTTACATTTATAAATGGTAATGTGTTAAAAATTTCACGATGGAGTTTTTGGTAGATAATGCTGCTGTGACTATTTCAATATGTTTTATTTGTGAGTCAGATGCTAATATATTCATGAGTAGATGAATATATGAATGTAAGAGCTCTGCATATATCTCTGTTCCATCTGTTATTTCTTTTTTACCCTAAATTTAAATACTCTGTTTAGTGCTAGCATTGTTATTAGCATTTAATCAATTTTTTCCATATAATAATTAGAATTCCGTGGAAGATTTTATTCTGCTATTTGGGTTTAATTTCTACCTGGCTATTTTCTCATAAAAATGCTAAATTGCAAAAAATAATATCTTCCTCTAAAAATGCATTTCCCCAACCCCAAATTTTCCTTGACAAGGATTTCTCATGTTCTGAGCAGATTGTCTGGTGGAGAGAGACTGCCACCACCAAGATGTGAGAGATTCAGAGTCAGCTCTCCATTCCATATGATTTGGAACAGAGTCTTAAATCTGGGCCTCCCACACCCAGGAGGTGCCAGGATGCAATCTCAGGCTCTCTCTAGCAAAACACGCGTGACAACTCTATTTGTTGGGTGATCAGATTTCCTGCAGATTTATTTCTCTGTCTCGCGTTTGCCTAGAATGCTTAGAAAGGTCTTTGTTTCAATGTTGGGCAACATTCAAAACCCCAAAGAGTTTAATAACATAGTTACATTGTAGCCCCTGACCAAAACCAGCCATTGTAAACTGGGGTTACTTAATTGCTGAAGGTTTCTGCTTCAGAATTATCATTTTCACTATCACTTACCATATTTGGTTCTCTTAATAAAATATGAACATTAAATTGCATTTAAACTTGAATTTTACCAACTCCAATTTATTGGAAATTTCTTTGTGTTTGCTAGCAAGCTTTTGTGAAAATTTCAAATGCTTTGGTTCATTTCAAGACCTTCATAAAATTGATGTTTGTCTATTACTGACATTTTTGACAAGTCTGAAAATGAATTTCATTTGGTAAAGATTTTATAAGCTAGGAAGACTTTGGAGAGGAAGGATAGGTAAAGTGGAGGAGTAACTAGCAAAATAACAGTGTAGTTTGATTACATCAAATGTCATGTCTTGTCTTGTTATGTCTGTTCCATGATTTTATTTCTTTCATATTTTTTCCTCTTAATTGTCTATCTGATAATCATATTGACTTTATTACTCAAATGAATGTGGGAGATGCTTTTTATTTTTTAAGAAAGGTGGCTGCTGTAGGAGGGAATTATGGCAGCAAAAATAATGTCCATTGAAAATCAAGAACTTTTCCTTTTCACTGTCATTGCGGTCAAAGTTTAGTGCACACAAGCCTGCAGATAAACTGCATATGTAATTTTGAGTTTTATTTTTCTCTTTCTCTGAAAGCTATCAAATAATGTGTTTGTGGACTCGTAGACAGCACTGTTATTACTACATTTCCCTGCTGCTTTTGAACTTTGATGTGGCATTTGACTCTTTCAACCATCAGATATAATTGTACTCTTTTTCTTATTTTGTAAAATTTATTGCTTTGATCTCTGGTGTCTTCAGTGTCATCTGGTATCCCTCAGGGACATATTCTGGGTTCTATAGTGTTTCTTTGTTATATGTATGTTGGTTTGAATTACTTGTGTTCACAGGCCAAACTGTCAGACAAATAGACCTTATAGCTGTATTTATCACTCCTTGAAGACCTTGTAATAGCATCTACAGTGTTGCTTGATTGTCTTTCCATTATCAAGGTTTGGATAGTGCTAATTTTCTTAAGTGTAATGTTGAAAGGATGGTATGTAAGTGGAATAATGTCAGTTGAAAGTGGGGCCTCTTAGGGGTCTTTTATCTTTCTTGGGTTTTAGCTATTCCTCTTTCCAGGCTTTGCAGTGTCTCAAGTTTGGCTGAGATTCTAGGCCATTTTGAACAGCCATTGCAATCTGAGAGAAATGGACACCTGTTTTAAATGCAGGATATTCTTCTCATGCAGTAACAGGAAATGCAAAATGCTTTCCTGGGGTCATTTACTTCTTCAGACTTTTTCCATAGTGGAAGAGTCCAGGATCCCATGATCTACCACTTCTAGATAGTGTCCTCAAGACTTTGACCTTTAAGGGTAACTCACCTTCAGAAAAACACCAGTAACACCTAAAGCTCAGACCAAAGCATAGTTTTGGGGAGAAGGGGAAGTATGTGCAATCCTTCCTCATCCTTCCCTTAGCCAGAAAACTTTGAAGGTATTAGGAAGGTATCCATGTCATCTACTCAAACATCCTTGAGTAGTAGGCGGCTTCTTTTCTTTAGATGGTGACTGGTAGGTAAGCTACATATAGCTTTATTCCCAGACAGTGGCTGAAATTGGCAGCTATGCTGTGCTTCAGGATGTTTCTTGGGATCTGAGGGAGGAGGTGGAGACTGTCACATGAGGTTTACCATCTGTGTTTGAGGAACATCTTCATACCCATGGTAACTACTTTTGCTCTTCCTGCCATTTCTCTACCTGAACTCTAAAATTCTTCAGCATGTCCTTTTTATACTGAAACCAGTGGCTCCCAAATAATTCAGATCAGTGGAGTTCTGCCAGTCTTCAACACTACAGAAACTGGTGTGTACTCTTCTCAGCAAAATTTGAATTGTCAGTAATGTTCATTTATTACTTAACAAGGTTTTGCAGATTTACTACATGTGCTACAAGAGAGATTGGATCACAGCAGAGTGGTGATGTAAGAGGAAAGAGGGTGGCAGACTTATTTTGCACTTTTCCCTTACATGTGTACCTACAGACACACGTGCATATACATATGCAATTGATCACTCTTACCTCTGCTGAAAAAGTAATGGATTTTCTTCAGCTTTGCAGAAAAAATGGACTAACACACATGCCATTTTCAGACTTTCAAGCTTTCCTCATGAAGCTAAGAGTAAGTGGTGAATCACTGCTTTAGATGTGGCCGTGGGCACTTTTGTTGCCTTGATACTGAATTCTTTCCTCCTAAAGGATCAGAATAAAAGGTCAGGACTTCTTCTGTAGTTGGGTTGTTGTTTTGGGGGTGGTGTGGGTTGTTGGTTTTTTTTTTTTTGTTCAGTGGTTTGCTGGGGTTTTTTTGAGTGTGTTTTTTGGTTTTGTTTTTATTTTTAAAAATCTTCAATTATTTTGTGAAAGAAAAAAAGACAGTGTATCTGAGACTTCTGTTTTCAGAAATTTTTGGACTTGCATTTTTGGCTTTTTGGGCTTTCTTTCTTAAAAATATGGTTTTGTATATTTGTATTAGGGATATTGAATGAATTTATGCTGATAAATAAGTCCAAATTTTGCAGAATATTAGACTCAGTTATGACTTGTTAACAGTTCAAATGTCTGGAACAATATTGCTAAATAATTCACACTGTTAAAATTAAAATTTGCTATTAATTCATATCTGAATATACACAGTGGTAATGAGTACAGAACAAAACAAAAAATGAAAAGGAAGCCTTTTTTCTATCCTATGTGCTACGGCCAGGAAAAGATGATTACTAAAGGTCATTATTTTTAATTAACTCTAAAAAGATTAATCTATGGAATGCTGAAAGAAACAGCCAGCCTTAGTGAACACTGGTCTTGGAGTAGAGAGAGCTTCTTTCTATTCCTGTGTTGCTAACTTCTTTTATGTTGCTCCTTTATGCTTCTGGGTTTCCTTGATTTCTCTGTTTAGTTAGAGCATATGAGGTTGACAGCAGAGACCTGTTCACTTTTACTGTGTGCAGTTATCCACTCTTTACAAAAATGCAACTAAATTTTTCACCTCGTGCTTCACAATACACTTTCATGGCATGTTTTTTCAGTTTTGGAACAGGGAGATAGTTAGCTTGGCATGTGCTTTTAAAGGTCCTAGTGAACTATGGTTCTAGTTCATGACAAATCTTCCAGTTGATAATAATTAGTTTTTCTGTTTCTATGGTTTCTGAGCATAGCTAAGTTCATAGAAAATATATAGTCAGCTTGAGATCACTTTCATCCTGTAAACCTAGGAAAACGTTTTTGTTAAACTCTTTCATTGTATGTGTGCATGTCTGTGCATGTATGTGTATAGAGCGTAACATAACAGTAGAAGAATAAAGTTTAGGATAGAGGGCTGCAAAATATTTTGTAGAAATAATGTTGTCTTAAAACCTGTGTTTACTTCAGTTTTAGAAGGAAAAGAAAAATATTATGAAGGGAAAACTGCAAATGACTGAAAACCAGCCAGATGGAATAGGAAGAAAAGAGTTGAAGGCCGTAGGACACAGACTGTGCTCTGAGCCAAAAGCATTATAGAAGATAAAACAAAAGGTAGGCAAAAATCAGGCCCTGACCATCAAAGGAAAAATATCGGAGATGAGATGGCATGAGGATATAGCTATTGAGGTAAGATTTTGATGCAGTTCCAGAGGGGACATTTTCCAGATCTTGTGTCTTTAGTCTGTGGAAAGACTTGGAACAGAAGGAAGGATCACATAAAAAAATGCAACTGCACAATTGCACTAGGCTGTCACCAAATAAACATACTTATTTTCAATTCCACACTTTTCTTGACCTTTTTAAACAACAAAACAGTTTTTCATATTTCACCCCAGTAAATCCTGCCAAAACATATTTTTGGCTAAACATTAAGTTCGGGGGGGGGGGGGGGGGGGGGAGGCCTGGGGTGCAAAAGGAAGGTGACCTGAGGAGCTATAGGTATGTGTTGCAATCCTTGAAGTGCAAACATTAGCTGCAACTTCAATGAAGGGCTGGTAACAACTTCCTGTGGTTTCAAATATACTGAGCATCACCGGTAAGACAGATCAGCATGCATTTTGTCTTAAAGATCCTCCCCTCCACCTCCTTCAAATCCATGGTATTTTCTGGACCTTGTATGTGTGCAGTTACTCTTAGTCTATGCTGCCCTCTTCTGCTCAGCCTAACAGCCGCAATGGTTGCCTTTGTATTTACAGTTGAATGTTGTTTATATGGTACCATATTTGCTTCATATAGTTTCATATAAGAAGCATTTAGAGATACATGAACTATTTAGGATAATATGAATATTTAGGTTAATATGAAGCTGTCATGTATCACACCAGCTTTTCAGCTCTTATAGCAATTTATTCATACATAGTGAACAAGTGAAGATTGTTTATGCTAAAATGAGGAATTCCCAGAAATATTGTAATAAATTAATAACTTTATTATTCATAAGGTAAAAGGTAGGTGATGCATTTTGTTTATCCTGACGTTTATCTGCTTTGAAAGAAGTGGAAAACATGAAGGCATCAAGCAGATTGACCTGTTAGCTCAGAACAACTCTTTACTTACACCAGCATTTTGTTCAATCTAACTTTGAATGTACTTGCTGACAAGATTTCTGTCATTTATAGCCCAGATATTAATGGATCCCTCTGTAAGAACACTTTTCTGTATCTTGTTGTTAATCTAGTTATTTCCCTTGTTGCTAAGTTTTTCCTTGTTCAAATATTTAGGGGTTGCTATTGTGTTCTGTAGCCTTAGCCAAGATTAGGCATACTTAACTCTGATATTTTTTAAATAATTCCTTGTATGTTCATAACTGTTTTCCATTCTTCTTTTAGAGTGTGCTGCATGCATCAGTGATGAGGTACCCAGATCTGAACACAGCACAAGTGACAACACGCACAGTGACAAGAGCAGTGTGGTTACTTTCTCTTCCCACTGAAGACTGCCTCTTAGTATGAAACCAAACTTTATGTACCCTCTTACACTATTTATTGTCTACAATTTTTTATAATTTTTTAATTTAATTGAGACAATGAGTGTTCCTCCTTCCAATCACTATTTAAAATGACCAAAGCACTGAATGCCTTCATAGTGCTGACTGCCTTCTCACAAGAAGCTATTCAACAGCCAAGTTACTGTCCTCTAGCATTGCTTTTCCATGTGTCAGTTAGCCAGTTTCCATTACACTGGGCACTTTTCCTGTCTGGAATAAAAGGTCCTAGTGTATCAATTTTCTCTCATTCTCTTCAACAATCCATTCTGGAGTACTAGAAAATAAGCTGCCCAGTTCATTTTTCAAAATGCATATTCTGTAAAAACCTGTGCATGCTATTGCTCCTGTGTCATGGTCTTCTACCAATATATGATTCAGCTAAAACTATTTGAAATAAATTGACTCGGGAACAATTATAGTGTGTTTATATACTCCCGCTGCTGGGTTGTTTTGAATTTGTTGGTTTGGTTTTTTTTTTTCCTTTCTTTTTTTCCCCAAGAGTAACTTTTCAGACCACACAGTTTACTCACATCCCCTCAAAAATCTTTGGTTGGGCTCTCTCAGATCTTTCACTGTTGAAAAGATGTCTAATACAAGCTAAACCTTGCTGCTGTATCCCAGCTAGACATTTTCTCTCAGAGCATGGCACCACAACATCCTGAGTTTTCTGAAGACTGGACTTAATTTTGTTCCTGGTGGGACTGCTCTCCTATGCTGAAGTTAAGCATTTTCTTAAGCTCTTTTGCAGAGCCTGGGTGTCACAAAGGCAGTAAATGAAAAGTGCTTAACATTGCAGTTCCCTTGTGCTCGCAAGGTGTTTCAGTATCTCTTCTGAAGCACTGCACACTCTTTATTCCCACTCATTTCAGCTCTTACTGATCACTTCTTTGAATTCAGTAAGATAGCATATGTGTCAAGATGAACAGTAATTAATCCTCAGAGTGTTCCAAGTCTTCTTCACTGGACAGCAGGTTACTCCCAGTAGCTTTTTCTCAATTTTTGTTGCTACTTTTTATAACTTTTCAGAAGGAGGGGGCTGGCTCATGTTTCAGATGTGATCATTTCATGCAGGCTGAGTAGCAGACATGGATAGATGATGCAATGGGGTTGCTAGAAGGTGGCTGTTTGTTCAGACTGTGCTGCTGTTTTCAGGGTTAAGCAAAGGAATCAGACTCTGGAGCTTTGTGCAGCTTTCTAAATCACCTTTCCAGAGCTGAAAATCTCAGCCAAAGTCCTTTAGTGGTGTTTATTTTTTGCATGTATTTAGTTAGCAGAAAATGAGACTTTCAGTGCAGATAAAACCCCATTCTTTTAAAACCCAAAGCTTTTTGTTATATTTATTCATTTATCAATGCTGTGAAAGTCTCATGAGCTCCAGCCATTGATTTTAGAAGCCAATGCTATTTTTCCTGTTTATTATAATTTATTGTCTCATTGTTGCTGGTAGTTTGCACTTAGCTGAGTTTCCCACACAATATACAGGAAACATCTCTATAGCATCAAGCTTCCTCAGATTGATTCCCACAGGAGCTGGGAGGGACAAGCCACTCCCAGGCGCTTTGTGATTTGGCTGTGGAGAGTCATGTTAAATCCACCGTTTGGAGACTTCCTTCCTTCCACATACGGTAGCACACACGGTAGCCAAATCATGTCTGCTCTCACTACACACTCTCCCTCTACACAGTCTCCCACACAGCCTTTGGGAAAATTTTACCTGTCTGTGTGCTTTCATAATTCTACAGCTTTCTTTTCATGCAGTTAACACTTTTACTGCCAGTCTCCCGTGAGAATGTACATCTCCAAGGGTGTCTATTTGTATTAGAGCAAAGTTAATGAAATTATTCACTTAGGACAGGATATTTATGTCAATTTACCTTTCCTCACTGTTGATTAATTGATGACTTGCAAATGTTGACTGATGCATTAAGCTGTCTAGGTGGAGGTGCTGTTGTAGTAAAGATGGCCAGTATGCGTATGTTCCTTTGAAAACACGCCTTAAATAATACCCGCAAGAGTCTCCTGGGAGAGCTGGGAAATTAAATGAACATTGTGTCTGCCTCATGAGCAATACTTCCCTAATAACAAACAATGACTTCAAGGGTTTAGAACAGGGACAACTTTATTGGGAGTGGGGGAGCAGCAGAGGAAAAGTTGAATATAGAATTAACTTTACAAAGTCACTGATTCATAAATCAATTCTATTAAATTATGTCATCTCCCTTTCCTGCTGCCTCCCCTCCTCACTCCCTTCTCCTGCAGCTCCCCCTCTGCCCCACCTCCTCGCAGATATGCTGAACAATAGTTGTGAGCCTACCCTTCTCCCTTGGTCCAGGTGGTTAGTCACCACTCTACCTCGGAATATGTTGCTCATGGGTTTTGTTTTCTTGTTTTTTTGTTTGTGGTTTTTTTGTTGGTTATTTTTTTTTTTTTTTTAGTCAAGGCTGACTGAATCAGCTTTTGGCAGGTTCTAATTCTTGACCTTACAAGGTCACACTGTGTGTGAGGGCTTTGCCATTTCCAATGCATGCAGATTCCAGCTCAGATGCTGGGAAAACTACTGTTGGTAGTCCTGGTTTGAGCACCCTCAGTTCCGCCTAACACACTGCAAGCACTTAAACACAGGAAAACACCTTTTTACAATGAGGGTGATCAAACACAGGTTGCCCAGGGAGATTGTGTAGCCTCCATCCATGGAGATATTAAAAGTCTGACTGGAGATGGCCGTGAACAACTCTGAGCAGGCGGGTTGGACTTAGACGATCTCTAGAGTTTGCTTCCCACCTCTACCATGCTGTGATTCTGTAAGAAGTATGGTGCTTTCATTTGTCAGCCAAGATAGTTGCAATAGCAGTTCCAGCACAACAAATACTATTTTATATAAATCAAGAAAGTATTAAAAATTCAATAGTGGGTTCCTTTTAAAAGAAATTGCCAGAAGAATATATCTGGAAATATTTTGAGACTTTAAGTGTTTATGTGGGTAACACAAACTTTGGCAAAGTTCATGGTCAAATGCCATAAATTAAGCTGTTAAACTGTAGTGTTCATGCCAGACTCATGACTACTCAATACAAATTCTTTCTAAATGAAAGTTAACTGATTTTTTTTATTTGCTAATAATTCCCTGCTGCCAAAACCCAACATAGCACAGCTTTCCATTTCCCTGTTTCTGCTCCTATAGAAGTCAGACTATTGTTTTGTCTAATATATGACTCCCATGACAAGAACACCATAACAGGTAGGTCTCCCTCAATAAAAAGCCATGTGTTTAGTTAGATCATGGTCAGCCTGATGAAGACATTGTTTTCTAAATTCTTGCTTCAAAGCAAGGACAAACCATCTGGCTTCAGGCTGCCTCGCGTCAGAATTAATTTTAACTGACCATACCAGAGGAAGAAATTTAATTGGCTATTTTTTTACATATATATTTGTTTGTTTATTGGCATATATTTACATGTGTGTTTTAAAGCAAGCTCAGCTAATTCTCTGTCTAGCAACCTTTAGGAGTGGTTGCATTTCTTCTTTGTTAGGAAGTACAGTGAAAACCTGTATCATGGGAAGATTATTATCTCAAGAAATAGAAAGCTGGATGAGTTTTTTTTTTAATCCCAGCACCTTCTGGAGGCTTACAAATATATTGACCAAGGTGGCCGGTGCTCCATCAGTGCTTTCTGTCTTGGCATCCAGTTTGCTCTTTTTATCCTCTGGCAGTTACCTCCTGCTCAGAGATGTTGCTAAGCATCTCTAAGAAGCATGCTTTTTTTTTCTCACTGTCCTTCTGTCTGTTCTTCTGCTGATCTTTGTCACTATGTTTCTTTTCTTTCCTCCTACCCTCTCTTTTAACTTATAATCTTGTCCTGGTAAGCTTAGACAGATGAAACATGCAAAGCTTCTTTGCTTCCTTCTTTGTCTTTCTTCTTGGTTCTTTTCAGATGGAGCCTTCTATAATTACCTAGCTGTGTTTATGGGATCTCCAGCAAGGTTATTACCTGTTACTCATCATAAGGTAATGACTATAAAGTCATCCCTATAAAACCCTTATATATCCTGAAAATGTATGGAAAATTTGGAATATCTGGAATCCAAAACACTCCTTTGCATACATTTTCCCCTGTAAGTCCTGTTAAGTTCACAGAATGCTTTTCTTTACTTTACAGGGCTGAGATGACCGCATGAAATTGCTTAGATGCCTGAGGCAATAGACTGAGTTGTCTGGAATGATAATGATTATTCAAATTAGTATTATCCAAATGACACAGATTTTTTCCTTGCTGTATCTTGACAAATTGCTAGGCAGTGACACCTCTGTTGCCTGTGGTCCCGTGGTCAGACACATTTGGATATCCATGTAGGTAAGCTGTACAGATCAACAATGCCAATAAAGCATATCAGGAGTATGTGTCTAAGTTACGGTCCCTTTAGTGCAGTTTTCAAGATTGTCACTGTAACTGCACATTTATTTTTAATTTCTATTGTACTTCATTTTCTTTATTTTACAAGTTCATGCTTGTATTTTGCAAATTCAGAATATGCAGTCTGTTTGCAATCAGCTCTTGCCAATTTAGTTGAACTAATTTTATTTTGTCTGTGTTTGTCCTGAACCATACACAGACCAGGACCACACTGATAGCTGGTTTAGCTTCTGGACTTTATAGTTGCATGCTTACATTTTAGGTGGGATAAAATCTGATTTATGCTGAAAAGCTCTCCTGTGGCATACCCCTGCATCCCTGATCTCCTGGATTATGCTATAAGAAACTTTCCATCTAAGTGGAGACATGAGTTTTATGGTGACTTCTGCTAAACAGATTAGACTTCAAAAATAACAGTACTATAACAAAGGAAATTATGAAGGGCAGAACTCCTCTTTTATACATATCTAGACCTTAGTACATTTAGCCTTTCTTTACACTCTGTATTTTACACACCATTCTCAAGTAATCCTTTGATGTTACTTGGATTTTTATTTTTTATATATTTTGGGGTTTTTTTCATAGATAACTTCTTCCTTCTCTTCCACTTTGCCAGCTTATTGTGGATTCATCTTCCTCTCTCTCTTCTACATCTGTAGGTTTCAGAAGTACAAGTGCTCAGAACAGGGTGTCTAGCCATAACAGGCACAGCGGTGTACTTGTGAAAAAGACTAGCCTCTGGGTCATCTTTAATCATTTAATGGAAAAGGAATAGGCTTCCTTGTGGAAGAGAACTGAAAAACAGCATTGCTGCAGAATCAGCAGTTCAACAAGGTATAGCTAAAAAGTAAATAGGCAGGAATATCTTAATCATCTTAAAGGATGCTCAAATTTGTGGAACATGAGGGAGTGCCATGACTCTTCTGGCTTTATAGTAGCTACTCTAGGAGTCTTTCTTCCATATGATCATGGTTAGACAGAATAAGCTATGCCAGTCCTCTCACCTGTTATTCAGTTATCTGTAATATCTTTTTCTCTACAGACCAAAATAATAAAATAGAAAGGTCCTCCTCTGTCTCTCTGCAACAAAACTGATGCCATTAGAAGGCACTGACAAATACTGAAAAAAATAAGCTTGAACATAAACAGTCAAAACATAGCATTTCTTTTAATATCTTGCAGAAGATCAGTTTAAGCTGATGTATTCAAAAATTCACAGCTTTCAAGAGAAGCACATCAGTGACCTCCCAGCTTTCTATACCTGTAGAGTAGCATTTGCAGAATACATTCCAGCACTCATGCAATTTTGATGAAGCACCAGTTTGCACAAGATATTGTCACCGCATTTTTATCCTAACTGTTGCACTTGAAGTGCTATGGACATAAGGAGCATGTGCATCATTAGTTACTCCAGTCTGCAGACCACACTGATTTTGATTCCCCACCTTACTGGCTTTAAAATCTGTGCTTATCCTAACCAGCTAAATAATGTAAGAAAATGAGGAACTCTGAATGGGCCATACTCTTTGAAGAGCTTTGATAGTTTGACCATAATACTGTTTGACATAGCTGCACAGCTTTTAATTTGAAACTGGCCTGTATCCAACTGATTAGGAGAAGAAGCAGCAAGAACTATCTATCTATCTGTAAAAACCCCATTGACTACCTGGAGAGACTTCCCTGATTTGGACTCATATGTTGCTTATCATTCTGTATGCCACTGTACCCAAAATTAATACATTACATAAGAAAGAACTTTAGGAAAGGAGGAAATGGACTCGGATTGCACCAGGGGAGGTTGAGGTTGGGCATTAGGAAAAATTTCTTCCTCCAAAAGATTGTCAAGCATTAGAACAGGCTGCCCATGGAAGTGGTAGAGTCATCACCCATGGAGGTACTTAAAAGGTGTGTCCATGTGGCACTTAGTGACACATGGTAGACTTGGTAGTGTTAGGCTAATGGTTGGACTTTATGATCTTAAATTTCCCTTCCAATCTAAATGATTCTGTAACTCTATGAAATTTAAATTGAAGAAGCAGATGGATGCAGACTGTGTGATTCTGTACCAATGGCTGTAATACTGTTCTTCTGCAGATTACTGAGAACCTTCAAGTGGCCTGACAGCAGCAGAATTTGACATTGGTGGTCACTTTGGATTGAGCTCTAAAATTTTATGCCATTGTATAAAGTGTATCACAGTAAACTGGAGGGTAGAAGCCCTGAAACACAAATTTAAATGAGGTGAGGTAATTTGAAATAAATGTTCAAAATATTTCCATACACTGTACTGAATTTATTAGGAAAATATGTTGTGTCTATAAGACAGCATAATTCCTCTTCCTCCCCGCCAGTAAAGCCTGGTTTAACCTTGGAATCTTGGGAAAGATGAAAATGAAAGACCTATATATCCCTGACTGATAACTTGCTAAATAAAAAAATCGCTTGGAACTATCAAAAGATAAATTGCTCTCATCATTGAGTCTTACTTCAAGGTACCTTGTACACCATGTAAGTGACATTATTTGTTTCAGAATCATCATGCAACCTGTAATGCTGGTCACCCATATAGCATTTTTTTTATTTTCTGTGCATAAACATATGCTTCATTAAGAGCTAGTACATCTGTTATTGCAGACAGAACTCTTAATTTTCAGAAGTCAAATGAGAGTTATTTTTAACTTTTTTTTTTCCAACTTGAAGTTTGCAAAAACTTTGACCTATATGCAAAATATGGCTTTCCTTTTTTAGTACAGTTAAGTGGTAGATAAACTGGGCTGGAATTTCTGAAAGCAGGAAGTCTCCAAAGAGTATATGAAATTGGTAATGACCTCGAGGAAACTAACTTGCACGTAGCAAGCAAAAATGTCATTTTATACTGACATATCTGCCTTAAAACAGATGCTGCACATATGCTGGTGTTTGATTCAGTGTAACAAGAGTCCTGTAAGGTTTATGTTAAGAAGTAGCTGTTAGGCTTAGCAGTTAAATGAGAAAACTGAAAACCTCCCTCCTGCCCTGGCTGTGTGATGTAGGTCAAATTAAGAAAAAATAATATGCCTATTTCTGTGAATGACATTTGTAGTTCCTTAAATCAGGGCATCAAAGAGACTCAATCAGGCCTATCATTAAGTGCTGCATGTTACACCTAGGCAACACTCTTTGCCATCAACTTGCTATGTACTAGTTGCTCTTCAGACACAGTCAGGGTATGTGGGCATGCGGGAAGATGAGAAACAGAAGAATTGGTTTGTGGAAGTGGAGTTACATGGCAAGAGAATGGAAAAAATGAGGACCTTGGTGTTGAAGCTCAGTCTTTGGACCTTCAGGTTGATTTGGAGTGTCATGAGGAGGTGCTCAGCAAGTTCTTCCATTTAAGACTGGTAAAGGTCTCAATCTCTAAATATCAGAAGTGGCCCTACTTTCTTCAAGGCAGTGAAGGCACTCTTTTCCCACCATAAATATGGGAGATGTGCTGAAAACTGAATGTTGTAGATGAGACATCCCAGATACCTGTTGAAAATTCCTCTCCACAAGGAACAGATGGTTGTATGAGAGAATTTGTATTTGTGCCAACAGAATCATTCCAAACACCCACATTGTGAAGGTCATCAAGTGCAGAATTAGCACAGACACCAGATTCAGGGTGGTGATTGCCAAGTCCTAGCTGCACCTGGCCAAAAAGCAACATAATCATCCTGGGGGTGAGTCATGTTTTGTAACCTGTATCCCAAGTAAACTAACCCAGCGCACATCAAGCTGAAATAAAACATTAGTGGTTCATTAAATTACTGTTAAAAAGCAATTTAAAGACTCTGAACCAGTAGCACAAAAAGAGGAGCCAAAGACCTTTCATGCAGAAGTACAATGTCTAAGTCTTAGGTTTCCTGCCAAATGACAGAATCTTTTACATGAGAAGCTACAAGAAGCAGACCCTTCTAGCAAGAAACACTAAACACTACAAAACACTTGCAGAAAGCACTAGCAGGAAAATGCTACTCTGAACATAGCAGTGTAGTTGAAAGAAAATTTACTGGGAATTTAAGATTAGCAAAATGAGGAAAAATTATTGTCTTCAAATGCTTAAAAAAAAAGTTAATTGTGTCCTTCTACGGGTCATAAGCTTCTCCAGATGTCATCTGCTTCACCCTATCCAAGAGAAATGGCCAATGTTTAGTTTGAGACAAAATGTTGCAGTGGTTTGGAGTGGACACACTGAGCAGAAATCATTTTTCCCCAATATTTTTGAATAGGCTAGGGTTTTATTCTGACTTAAATAAGCTTGTCTTAATTTTTGGATAGGGCTTTGTATATAGCCCTTTGTAATTCTGTTTCTTTATACTTCTGTATAGATTATCCACATTAGTCTTCAAAGAAGCCAATGTTAAAAGTTTTCCAAAGGCGGAGTTTCGTCTTCTATTTTTATAAGAAATTTCTTGGTCCTTATACTGAAGTCAATGATAGCCATATTCCACTGACCATTCAGAAATCTTCTCAAGAGGGTGAACATCTATTAAGTCTTGGCACACTGAGCCTGAATAAGAGGGCCCTACCTTTACCAAAGAGCTATGCAGGCAATTGCAAGATCTTTTTGTACGCCTTCCCTTTCAGCTTTTGTTCTGACCATGCTGTTTGTCTGTCTTTATTTTAATGTCTTTTTCATACTTTTTCTTCAGATTTGCTTGCTTAGTATCAATTTTTTGGCTTTCTTTTCATGAACAATGCTTACTTGGCATACTTAATCAGATTAATTTATTATTTTCTGGGGTAACGCCACCGGACCACCAGTAGACATCATTTATGGTCAGAACTATGGCAGTATTTGATCGTTGAACCTCCAACTTTCATTCTTGATTAATGAAAACATTCTTGGCGAATGCTTTCCTCTAGGCTGTCTTGCGCTGGTCTGCCGCAGGGGCACGCAATTGGCTCATGGTATCTAGAGTCACCAAAGCTGCCAGGCAATAAACCTTCTACACAGAATCATAGAATAGTTAGGGTTGGAAAGGACCTTAAGATCATCTAGCTCCAACACCCCTGCCAGGGGTGGGGACACCTCACACTAAATCATGTCACCCAAGGCTATGTCCAACCTGGACTTGAACACTACCAGCAATAGAGCATTCACAACTTCCTTGGGAAACGCATTCCACTGCCTCACCACCCTTACAATAAAGAATTTCTTCCTCCTTATATCCAGTCTAAACTTCCCCTCTTTAAGTTTAAACCCATTACCCCTTGTCCTATCACTACAGTCCCTCATGAAGAGTCCCTCCACAGCATCCCTATAGGCCCCCTTCAGCTACTAGAAGGCTGCTATGAGGTCTCCATGCAGCCTTCTCTTCTCCAGGCTCAACAGCCCCAACTTTCTCAGCCTATCTTTATACGGGAGGTGCTCCAGTCCTCTGATCATCCTCGTGGCCCTCCTCTGGACTTGTCCCAAAAGTTCCATGTCCTTTTTATGTTGAGGACATCAGAACTGCACACAGTACTCCAAGTGAGGTCTCCCAAGAGCAGAGTAGAGGGGCAGGATCACCTCCCTCGACCTGCTGGTCATGCTCCTTCTGATGCAGCCCAGGATATGGTTGGCTTTCTGGGCTGCGAGCACACACTGCCGGCTCATGTCCGTTTTCTCATCAACCAACACCCCCAAGTCCTTCTCCACAGGGCTACTCTGAATCTTTTCCCTGCCCAACCTGTAGCTGTGCCTGGGATTTCTCCGACCCCGGCGTAGGACCTTGCACTTGCCATGGTTCAACTTCATCAGGTTGGCATCAGCCCACCTCACAAGCGTGTCAAGGTCCCTCTGGATGGCATTCCTTCCCTCCAACATATCAACATGGTTCTGCATAGTCTGTTTCCTACCTGTTTTGTTGTAAATCCCAAATAATTACGTCTGTTCTAATTCCCTTCTGGATAAAGCTTGTACCCTACTCAGCTGCTTACTTCTGTTCATATTCAACATGCTAGCTCTGAGACCAGCCTTTTCCAGCCCTAAGGCTATTTTTTCATGTGGGGCACTTTGTCTCAGGTTTGGATTGAGTATTATTGTTACAAGTTTCCCTGGCAAGTTGTCATGGGTTCAGCAGCAGCAGTAATCATTTTTCTCCTTCTTGGTAGCTGGTGCAGCGCTGTGTTTTTGATTTTGGGCCTGGGAACAGCGCTGATAACACCAGTGTTTTCAGTTACTGCTTGGTAATGTTTTGGTCTGACCAAGGACTTTCTGAGTCTCATGCTATGCCAGGGAGGAGGGGAAGCTGGGAGGAGGCAGAGACAGGACACCTGACCCAAACTGACTAAAGAGGTTATTCCATACCACAGCACGTCATGTCCAGGATGTGAAAACAGAGAGCAGAGACCCGGAAGGGTGTGGTGGTGCATTGGGGGGGTTCGCTGCTGAGGGGTGCAGTGGCTGGGTCGGGCTTGGTGAGCAACTGTATTCTGTTTCCTTGTATTTCGTTCGTCATTCTTCTTATTATTGGTGGTAGCAGTAGTGATTTGTGTTATACCTTACTTACTAAACTGTTCTTATCTCACCTATGTGAGTTGCATTCTTTCGATTCTCCTCCCCATCCTCCTGGGACTAGGGAAAGAAAGAGAGGGGAGGGAGTGAGTGAGCGAGCGACTTCGTGAGTTTTAGAGGCTTAAACCATGACACAAGTTTAACTGATGCCATCATTTGCAAAGAAGGAAAACAAATGTGAAGGACATTTATGTTCAAAACAGGTTCTGTTCTGGGCCTAATAATTCCGAACAAGGAAGTATTTATACGTACTTTAAAAATAAGGTTGATTGATGGAGAGTATATGATTTGTGGATAAATAGCCCAGAATTCTCTCTATCCCCTCTCCTCTTCCTAATAATCATTGTTATAAACCCTCTTTATTTTTTAATATCCCAACAAAATGTCAGTCACTTCTTAACATCCCCAAAATGAGCTTTGTTCTGCTAGGGTATACATGTTGCTTGAGTCACCCTGTGAGAGTCTGAAGTCCTTAAAGCATATGAAGTAATAAACATTACTCTCATATTCCCGGAATCATATTCTCCACTTATATCTTTATTTTTAGTTAATGTTGTAATTTAATAATTAAATAATTACACAAAGAAAACCATATTCAGGGATTCCTGAAAGTCCTGGTCTCCACAGAGGTACTATCTACTGGAAATTACCTATTTCCTAGGAGCCTATTGCCTGGACCATTTAGCTTAACTGTATCTCCAGCCTACTGCTCTTACAGCTGTAGTTTCATTTTCTCCTCTCTTAAATGAAGTCCTGGTCCTGAGAGTTGCTCCGTACTTGAGGTGCAGTCACCTATATTTCCATTTGATGTCAGTGGGAAAGGATGATGCTCAGCCTTTTATGTTACTGATTCTCCCTGTGAGAGAGCAGTCAAAGGTTTGCAATATTGTTCTTTCAGATGATGGAATGCCAGCCTTGTCAAATTGAAATTCAGGCATTCTTGACCTCCGGCTAATGTTCTTGACTTTATTTAACATTCTATATTAAAAAAAAAATTCTATGCTGTCTCCTTAGAGCTTGCTGTAAGCCTACCGTATAGTGAGCTGGGAAACATTAATATGTTTTGCTTTATTTATGCTATCTCAAAACCCTTTCTTTTGGTGATATTTTTCTAGATGAATCTAATTTTTGTTCAGTCTGATAAACTGCTAATATGAGAATCCATTACTGTTTCAAAGTGAGGAAATGCAGGAAGATGCATTCTATGATTACTCCTGAAGCCACATCTCATTTTTTGAGATTTGCCATACTAGTAAGAGCTAACCATATGCTAGACAGAAGGTTGACATTTTTATTTTAAATTTGAAATAAAAGGAATATAACAATATTTCAGGAATACAGGAAACAGAAAAGAAAGTAACACCCACTGTTCCTATTATTAGAAGTATGTATCACTGAGGATAGGATGCTCTGCACTAACTTGCCATTTCTGTGACTGAGATGGGTAGGTTCCTCTCTAGTCAATGAACAGAAATATGCCCCTCTGGAGGGCAATCCATCCCACATATTTTAAACACTTTTTTTGGACTACAGAGGGAGCCTGAACAACAAATTTAAACTGGACACATAGGGAATAATTCAGGTGCCTAAATATAGATGTGTGGTGTCAATTTAGATACTCAAAGGAATTTTCTGGCATAGATCTTTCAGAGATGCTGTATCATTTCTGTCAGTCCTGTGCAAGATGTTTTGGACCCTTATAAGGAGCTAAACGTTATAGTGTAAGAAATGCTGCCTAAATAAGATGTCTAAAATTTCTAAGATTAACTCTACAGCAAGGAAATAAAATTGGTGGACTAGATAAGGATGGATGAACAAAGTGAGCTGTAGTAGGGCAGACAAGGAGAAGCTCCTTAGAGAACTTAACACTTAAGAAGACTATTTCTAGTACAGAACAGATATTAATCAGAAAAGGAATGTGGTATTTTATTTTTACTTGCTGATATGAACTAGTCTAAGTTCAAGATGCAATACTCAAGTGAGATAACATTGGGAAAATTATAAATAAGGGAACAGGAAAACTGAAAGGGATCTAAGACAGAAAGAAAGCTTTCAAGAGTAATAAAGTAAAAGTAAAGATAAATCCTGGTGATAATTTATGGTTACATGGCAGTGAAATGGACAGGAAAGATTTGGGATAAAGGAAGGGGGTGGTCATTAAAGATTATTATGTGCTTTAAGAGCATGGCAAGTTCTCAGATGAGGGGAATAATAGCCTGCATTTGAGAGTAAAAAGGCATGTTCTTCAAGAAGGTAGGTTTTATGACCTTGTACTGAAATATTTAACAGAAATTCAGTCAAAACTGATCTGACAATATCAAGACAACACAAGCAAAATAATGGGATGCTGAGAAATATTTCATAAGATTCTGAGACTGCAGATAGGGCAGAATTTAACCAGTAAGGAGGGTTTATTTTATTATACTATTTTATCCTGAGAACAGAGACAAAAGCTGGACAACAAAACTCATCCTTGGCAGTGGAAGGGCAGAAGTGCAGATGGCAAAAGCAACTTTGAAGGAAGATTCGTAGAGGAGAGGTTTCTGTGAGGAAAGTAGTGACTATTCAAAGCACTGTTAGATAAGATAAACAACTAAAAATTAGAGTAGAATCACTTTAAAAATTTAAACAACTGCTCTGAAACTGCGACAAACTAATTGCAAAACCATGATGCTAAACTCCGAAGGGTATTAGTTTTTAGCAGTAGAGTATAGTTGTTTGGCTGACTTCAAAGACAGCTGTACAGGCAACAAATGAAGTGTTTCTCAGTCACATGGCTGTATGTAGCTCATTTCAGGGTGAGTATTCTCTTATTTCTATTTTCCACTCACAGATTTTCCCTAGGTCTATTCTTTGATTCAGATGGGTATGAATAACAACATATTTAATGAAAACACTACGTAAATACTCTATGAAAATTCTGCAAATTATTTTTATGACTGAAATTAAGTTGTAAATGTAATGGATATGTTGTGTAAAAATTCATGCTGATTTTTGGAAGAAAGCATTCATTCTGTCAATTTCATTCAGCTATAGATAAGGTTTAGCGAAGGGAATGCACTGACAGCATTTTTTAATATGGTTTTTTTTTTTTATTGTGCTGTATCAGCACACAAATGCATGTCTGAAATTGTTCTTCTCAAGAACACCATGTAATCTTGAAATACGGGTAGCATTTCAGAGACATAGAAGATGGTAAGGGAGGATTTAATGGTCAATGTGCTGCCCTCTGCAATGAATTGTGTCTCTTATAATACTGTCCCAGATTTATATAGACGTCCAGGTAGTTTAATTGTCAGAACTGTATACTGCCAGGAAACAGAAAGAACCCTAGGGAAATCATTTGGAAAAAGGCCTGATAATCCCCAGATGTAATCTGTGCTTGATCAGGTAAGGAGCAAGGCAGAGTCATAATCTGCAAATTTAGGTAGAGCTCAAGGGACATCCAGTCCTTAGTTTATCTTTTGTGGACTAGGAGCCATGGCCCTGCCTCCCTTTGACCTGCTGGATCAGAGACCTAATTTTATGATTGGAGGATGTGGAGAATATCAGCTGTGATTCCAGAAGGGTTATAAAGAGTGAAGTTTTTGTTGAAGTTGCTCTTGTTTTGGTTTGTTTTTGTTTTGTTTTTGTTTGTTTTTTTTTTTGGTGGTTTGGTGTTTTTTTGATTCTTTTTTTTTTTATATACTGTTTTTAATCAAATAGATACTTTTTTTCTAAAATGAATGAGTTTGTGCAATTAGAATACATGTCTGGCTTGCCTTAGTTCCTTAGGAACTTTTGCACCTTTTAGGTGATTTTCACTACATTTAACAGAAGGATAGACCAAAATTTGTGATTCTTTTTTTCTTTTTTGATTTTTGTGAAAAATTTTAAGTTATTAAAAAAACCACATTTTGACAAGAAAGAAACAAACACTTTAATAATTCATGTGGTACCAAGAAACACAGGAAGTAACCCCGTGTCAGGAAGTGGTTCTACTGCTTCTGATATGATGTCTTCTAAATCTTCTAAGTTTGAACTATGGAGATTCAGCCTTATGGATGCTTTCTTCCCTCTGAATGGGAAGCTTTATATCCTTTCAAATGGGAGCATAGTATAAGCCAAAGATCTTTTTCTTTTTAAAAATCCCTATCACAATGATCCACATTTTCTTAATTTTGTAGCACAACATTGTATTAAGTTGTGTTATCTAAAATGACATTCCATGTGTTAATCATCACTATTTATATTCATTTATAGAATGGCTGTAAAAACCCCATTTTAGTCATTATTTCAAACGCTGTTTGCACCCAGACTTTTTCTCTTTATCAGACATGATTATAGGGTTAGGAACAAGCTGTTTAAAAAGTCAAAAAATGAATGGAGTATGGATAAAGATATTGAGCTACAAATATTAATGACAAACACTAGTGTGAATCTCCATGGAAATCCAGTCATCATGGAATTAAATTTCTACTTGTTGGTTTTTCAAGTAGAAAGAATGAACTTTGCTTACAACTTAAGGGAGAAAAAAAATTAAGGTTTTAAATAGAAGAGTTGAGAACTGGTCCAGATGACCTTTGAAGCCATTAGAAGCTGTTTAATGTTCTATTATATTTGGTGCTCACATTAATGTTAAATGATTTGTAGTTTATCAGCATCTAAAACCATATTTTATGAACTCCAACATCGATTTACACCTGTCTTGAAGTATTGAATTGTGTTGTGTGACTAATCAATGAAACAATTTTGTATTTGCTTTTGCTGATCATGTTTCCTTACAGGAATTGCTGTCTTTCTTTAACAGGTAGTCAATGCTTTATACGGATGGTTTAAGTTTTAAAATATTTTTTTTTTTTACATTAGTAATACAATTGTCATAGTCTATGAGCTTCAGCAAGATTAGTAGTAAGAAGCAATATGTGAGATTAATAAATATGTTAAAAATGCTCAGTGGCCTCCCCCCTCAAAAAACATCCCCAAAGTAAACTAATGAACATCCCAGCTCATGGTACCTAAACTCTTATTGTGCTGATGGTATTTTTCATGCATGGCAAAGGGGGTCATTTTAAATTGAAATCTGAAATTTGAAATAATCATAACCACTTCAGTATTCATTCAGTGAACAAGTGTGTTTGGAACAAAGAATATTTGACACAGCTGAACTGAGGGTAAC
The DNA here is from genome assembly GCA_017639245.1 of Myiopsitta monachus. Classification (NCBI taxonomy): domain Eukaryota; kingdom Metazoa; phylum Chordata; class Aves; order Psittaciformes; family Psittacidae; genus Myiopsitta; species Myiopsitta monachus. The sequence continues at coordinate 39,357,441 of CM029919.1, read as the reverse complement.
CTGGTAGTGCCAATCTGCAGATAGTATTCAGTTATATAATTTAACGGCCTTCACATTTTTCTATCTAGGTGTTTGAGGCAGGTTTCCTCTTTCATACAAATCCTGTGGTAACCTTTGCTCCCCGATGGTTTAAATCACATTCTTAAGGGATTAAACTGTTATGACAAAAGAGGAATGTTTAGATATTCTGCTTTGCAGCTAAAAATTTGTCAGATTAGAAATTGTGTATTTTATAATCTCAAGATCAAAGAAGCTTTCCATCAAAGCTTTATGTCCACTGTAATATTTTCCCAACCTTTGTTGAACCTGAATTGTTTTGGATTATCTCACATTGGGTTCACTGAGTATGCCTAGCCAAATGTGGGAAAAAGCTTCCTGCCAAACATTTTAAACATTTCACATGTGTAGGGCAGAGGCGGTAAGCCACAGGTATTAGTTTACTGCAGTGGTGAAGCTTGCTTTAACAGTCTTTTAAACTCTTACATGAGATGCTTTTTGAGATTACGATGACAGATAAAACCCCACAGGGCAACCGTTTATCTTCCATTAGGAATTCCATTCACTTTCTTTAACCTGGTGACCTAAGTGTTCCTATAAAGACTCTCTTTTATAGACTTTTTACATCTCAGTGGATTAAGCATCATTTCTTTGCTGAGGAAACAAAAAAAAAAAAACAAACCCACAACACAATTAAATTTCTTTAAAAGAATGATTTGTCAGAGGAGAATAGTTTTTGTTTTCATCCATCTTTAAATCAAGCAGTCATGTTCCCCGAATAGTCACAAAACAGTGAACATTCAAAGTCCAAATTGTCAGTTTATTTAAAATCCAGTCACCAAGCCCCTTTATTACAGTTCCACTATGTATTTGGCAAGGCAAACAGCATACCGAGGGGACAGACGATAGGGGGTTTAGGTATACTTTGTGCTGTGTAGTACCTTAATAGTATTTAATGTTGGCATAATCTTTGTGGAAAATGCATATTCACAGTAATATCTTTTTTTGTCAAATAACATTATTGAGAGTTATATATGCCTATATAAAAACCCATAAATAATTAATTAATAAAAACATACGTAAGTAGATTAGAACAGCCTCTATAAAAAAATAATAAAAAAAATATTGCTCAGACATTTCCAAATAAAAGCTTGGAATTTAGCTTATGGAGAGATATGCATTTCCTGGTTTCCTGTCAGTAACTTTTGGGGAAGCCAGACAAGTTGAGTTTTTAGTGAATATAATGAACAGTAATATGCCCAAATGTACAAAAATCTTAAGTGTCTTTTTTGCATTTGGTATGTAATGCAATGCTTTTGACAAGCTGTTTGGTACCCTCACCTGTGTTCACTTATAGAAAGACCAGTCTATGACTGGGAGACCAGGTCCCATCTCAGATGCTGCACTGCATCACATTTTAGATTGAGGCTCAAGAACAACTTATTTTTGGTGGCACTTGCTTGAAATAAACCTTTCACCCCACCATTAAAACCATAAATATAAATTGTTGTATCCTGACTTTTTCTTCATCATTCTTGTCTAATTACTGCACTGTAATAACTGGCTATTTTCTATTCTCCAGCATGTTTTTATTTCATTTGCTTTTCTGCTGTCAGTAACCTGCTTTCTTGATTGATTTAGGTACCATGCATGTATGTGAAGGAGATAGAAGTCATTTTGGATTCCCTATTCTCCCTGCACTGTTTTAGTCCCAATCTTTTCAACAGCAACATAAAATGGCCTCCTGCAAATGATGAGTAGCTCACACTGCAACCTGAAGTGCATTCCTGATTTTATCCATGCTCAACTTCTTTTAATTTAGTCAGCGTTTATAAAAAGTACTGGACATAGCCTATATTCCGAAGGTTTTAATTTTAAAATTTTTATTATTTAACAGCATTTTTATTGATGCACTTGGAACACCTTATGGGTGTTATCAGCTGTGGAAAAAGTCCACTAAAAGTATAGTACTTACATATGTGGCATTTGTTTTTCAATGGGTGTGCAGATATTAGAAGAAGCACAACCTCGATGTCTTCAGCTATTCAAGTTTGCACACGGGTTAAACTTGTAGTGCCTGTATCCTTTTTATAAAAAAATTATGAAAAATACTTTGAGACAAATGATCAGACTTTCATTATATTCATATTATGTGATAATTGAAATATGGATTCATTATTTGTACATTTCTATCACACTAAATGCTGAAGAATTCTTCATTTTATTTTCCCATTTTTTACCCAATACTACCTTCTTTTTCCTAGTTTACTGTCTGTAGACTGCCCCTGACATTGTTTATGCCCAGACTGACACTTTAAAAAAAAGGCTTATTACTTTTTTTATTTTAAGATTGAAACTGTACTTTTCAGCTCTGAATGTGAATCTAAGTCTGCTACTTGTGGGCCACCTGTGCTAGATATCAATCCCATATATCTGGTATTTATAACCTATTATCCTGTGCTTATGGAGTCAGAATGAGATGTCTGGTCTTATAAGAGCATCATTTTAGTGTGCATAAGGACAGGTGGCCTGGGAAGAATACAGGGATGTTGTCCGGGAAGCTAGGGACCAGGTTAGGAAAGCTATGGCCCACTTAGAATTAAACTTGGCTAGGGATGTTAAGGATAACAGGAAAGGATTCTATAGGTACATTGCAAACAAAAGGCAGGCTAGGGACAATGTGTGCCCCCTCCAGAAGCTATCGGGAGAACTGGCTACCCTGGATTTGGAGAAGGCTGAGATTCTTAAAGTCTTCTTTGCCTCAGTCTTCACCGGCAAATGCTCTGATCACACCACCCAAGTCTTGGAAGGCAGACACAGGGACAGTGAGAATGAGGACCCTGGGCCCACTGTAGAAGAGGATCTGGTTTGAGACCATCTTAGGAACCTGAATGCATACAAGTCCATGGGACCTGATGAAATCCATCTGTGGGTCCTGAAGGAGCTGGCAAATGAGGTTGCTAAGCCACTGTCCATCATATTTGAAAAATCATGGCAGTCAAGTGAAGTTCCCCATGACTGGAAAAAGGGAAATATAACCCCCATTTTCAAGAGGGAGAAAATGGATGAGCCAGGGAACTACAGACCAGTCAGTCTCACCTCTGTGCCTGACAAAATCTTGGAGCAGATTCTCCTGAAAGGCATGTTAAGGCACATGAAAAACAAGAAGGTGGTTGGTGACAGCCAGCATGGCTTCACTAAGGGGAAATCCTGCCTGACCAATCTGGTGGCCTTCTATGATGGGGCTATGGAACTGATAGACAGGGGTAGAGCAGTTGATGTAATCTCCCTGGACTTGTGCAAAGTGTTTGAAACTGTCTCACATGACATCCTTGTCTCTAAGTTGGAGAGACATCAATTTGATTGTTGGACCACTCGTTGGATAAAGAACTGGCTGGATGGCTGCACGCAAAGAGTAGTGCTCAGTGGCTCAATGTCCATCTGGAGACCAGTAACAAGTGGTGTCCCTCAGGGATCGGTGTTGGGACTGGTCTTGTTCAACATCTTTGTGGGTTATATGGACAGTGGAATTGAGTGTGCCCTCAGCAAGTTTGCTGATGACATCAAGCTGTGTGGTTTGGTTGATACACTGGAGGCAAGGAATGCCATCCAGAGGGACCTTGACATGCTTGTGAGGTGGGCTGATGCCAACCTGATGAAGTTGAACCATGGCAAGTGCAAGGTCCTACGCCTGGTTCGGAGCAATGCCAGGCACAGCTACAGGTTGGGCAGGAAAAGATTCAGAGCAGCCCTGTGGAGAAGGACTTGGGGGTGTTGGTTGATGAGAAAATGAACATGAGTCAGCTTCAGTGTGTGCTCGCAGCCCAGAAAGCCAACCATATCCTGGGCTGCATCAAAAGGAGCGTGACCAGCAGGTCAAGGGAGGTGATCCTGCCCCTCTACTCTGCTCTTGGGAGACCTCACTTGGAGTATTGTGTGCAGTTCTGGTGTCCTCAACATAAAAAGGACATGAAACTGTTGGAGCAAGTCCAAAAGGGGGCCACGAGGATGATCACGGGACTGGAGCACATCCTGTATGAGGATAGGCTGAGAAAGTTGGGGCTGTTCAGCCTGGAGAAGAGAAGGCTGCATGACGACCTCATAGCAACCTTCTAGTAGCTGAAGGGGGCCTATAGGGATGCTGTGGAGGGACTCTTCATGAGGGACTGTAGTGATAGGACAAGGGGTAATGGGTTTAAACTTAAAGAGGGGAAGTTTAGACTGGATATAAGGAGGAAGAAATTCTTTATTGTAAGGGTGGTGAGGCAGTGGAATGCGTTTCCCAAGGAAGTTGTGAATGCTCTATTGCTGGTAGTGTTCAAGTCCAGGTTGGACAGAGCCTTGGGTGGCAAGGTTTAGTGGGATGTGTCCCTGCCCATGGCAGGGGGTGTTGGAACTAGGTGATCTTAAGGTCCTTTCCAACCCTAACTATTCTATGATTCTATGATTATCTTAGTATGTGTCTTCACATACTGGGCCTAGTAATTATAACCTGCAATGTTAACATTAGCCAGCTATTTTATTCCTAAGTGCCAGGATCTTGTGATTCTGTGATATATGAAAAATCTTTTGATCATGGCGTGGAAAAATATACTAAAAGGCTCTGCAATACTTACTAGTTAGTAGAAAAATTGGCATTAGTCTGACAAAGGCAAATTGTGCCAAAATAATTGCCATTGCAGTAAAACAACCTTTCCATGTCTGTTTAGCTACAGTAGCTCTGAATGCATTGTTTAGCATATTCTGTTATCTTCATATGTGATTTTCCCCAAACTTTAAAGAGGAATTTTTAGATTGAAGAAATTATATGAATAAATATCTTATGGAGATACTACTATATTACTGGAATTGTGATTTTGTAGATAGATGTAAGAAGTGAAAGTTTGCAGACAAAAAAATTATTTATAATGTAGAGAAGAAAACAGAACTTATGCCTTCTGGGATACTTCATCATACTGTTTTAGAAGACTGAGAAACAAGATTGTACTTGCTCATGGTCAAGGGATTTCTGAAATAGAATATTAAGGGTTTGTTAGAATTAGGTTTCAAACAAGGTTGGGCATTTCATGCTTGAGTGACAAAAAGACAATTATTTCTCAGTGTCTTTGCTGCCTCTGGGCATGATTAAATAATGGAATTGTATTCTCAGAAAGATGTGGTTTATTACTCTTAACAGCTTTTCAAGCGGAAGTCTTTATAAATAAGAAGAGCTATAATTTAAGAAAAGATAAATGCCCCATGCCATTTCATCCCCTCCAAACATGGAAGAGAAGGAAACGTGTATGGTAATATTTATAACTTTTAGCATGTGGTTTTCCTGAGGTACATATTCTTGAGGGAAAGAAAATGTGATGCTCCCAGGGCTGAGGGTCTCAGCTGATGTCGCTTGGTTGTTTTATGTTTCTCATAGCAATGGTTTATGCAAAAAAGCTGTGTGAACTAATTTGGTTTTGTTGAATTTTGATGGTGTTTCCACAAGTGGAGAATAAATTAAAAAAACCCAACCACCATATTTGGAAACCTAGCTTTGCCATTCTTGAATGTCTCCAAAGCAGACTGCAGCATTTGGAAAGGCAACCACTGCTTAGCAGGGTTAGTCCTGGAGTACTAGAAATATTCTGTGCCTGTAGACTGCTTGTAATCAGGTTTTAGTCAGGTATCATTTCTGGCCATATCAGCAAATTGGAGTACTGGGCTCTTTGGCAGCATTGTGCTTTGTGCTTTAGCTCACAGAAGTTTTTGTGAACTTTTCTGTCCCCACACAGGTGCTGGCAGGCTCACTGGTCTCACAAGCAAGATCTTTTGTATTGTAAGTGCAGTCAGAACCACAGCTGAGACCAGCCACCAGAAATCAGTGGCTTTCAACATATTAAAATTGGAATTTCCATAGTAACAATTCCAGTGAAGGTGAAGACTTGCATATGAAAAACTAGTAAAACTAGAACTACCTTTTTTCTTTTTTATTTTTTTTTAAGTTGACTATTTCTTAAAACCATTTTAGCTATGGTTACTTTGTCTTCTTGAAGTGGAAGAAAAAGCAGTATGATACCAATTTTGCCCTTATCTGTGTTTGGTTATCAAGGCTTGCCCCTATCAGCTCTCTAGTGGCAGATCTAACCTCCTAGCCACTACATAATGAAACCTGTTGGGAACAGTCTCCTCCAAGAATAAGCTTCCTGCTACCCGTGGTCCCCTCTCTGAGAGAAGTTTAGCTGGATCAGCTTCTCCTCTGAGCTACTGCGTGTCTCTACAAACTGTGGAACTGGCAAAGGTGAAGGGGAAAAAGCAGCTGAGAAGAGGGAAGAGATAATCACATCCCTGGTGTTCAGATGGATTTGCATAGAATACAAGCAGGAGAGACATATGCAAAATTGAAATGTCTGATCTGTTCTGTTGCTTGACTGCACAAAGGATATCCATGCTCTATTTACATGACATCTTAAATATTCTGTATACTTGTTATGTTCTTAGGATTTTGAATCTCTTTCAACAGGCCACAAAATCTTCGTGGACTATCAGCTTTCGTTTTAGTAAGCAAGATCAAGGTTTGTGACAGCAGCTCAAAAAGCAATACTTTTGTGTCCACTCTCTGACACATCATTATTCTGTGATATGTATCAAAGCTCCCCTCTTTTTATCAGATTGCAGAGTTGTCCCATTTGTATAACTGCTCAAAGTAAATAAATAATCTAGACAATACTAAGTGCAAATGCAATTGAAGCTATTCATTGTTTGGTCTCACATCAAGGAGAAAACATGTCAAAGAACTTGTCCAACCAGAGCAAGGTGCCAAAATCCCTAGATCTAGCCTTGGCATATGGTATTGAACAGATGTACTGGATATGAAAAATCACAGCTGCCAGCTAGCTGATAGCTACCTAAGAATCAGTCAGTGCTAATTTGGTATTCCAATGCTAGATAAGATCTATGTGGTGTGTCTGTGGGTAACTAAATCTCTGTTTATATTAGGTTGATAAGAATGGATGCTATACAGAGTGTTTTAGGAAAGATGTATCCATTTGTGACTGCAATCTACGTGACAGCTAATTATTTAAAATGAACTTTCCTATTACTGCATCAGAAAACTGCATCTATAAAACGAGGACAGAAATGGCACCTTCTTCCTGAGATCCTATGGGAATTATGAACAAGCAATTGTACTTGGAGTCTGAGTCTTATTTTAATAAGGTCTTTAACTTTGCTGTGAAGAGCAAACAATCTTTAAAGTGAGTTAAGTTTGCCAGAGTAGCATAACATTTTATTAAATTGAAAGCAGGGTCCACAATGATTAGGTACACTAGGAACATCCCTGGTGTAATTTCTCTTATTTCCCTTAGCTATATTTATCCTTCATCTCTTCACATTCCTTTCAATGAAATTGTTCTGGTGTAAGCAAGGTTAGGATTTTGTCCCATTTATTGTATTACAGAAAACATTGGTTCCACACCACTTGAAAAGTTGCCAGTAAACACTTTTCCTATTGTGGCCAAAACACCTCTTGTTTCTAGCACCTCCAAATGAAATGAGCACTGTCTTATCAGCAGTATAAAATAAATAAATAAATAACACCCCTCTAAAGAAAAAAAAATTCTATCAGCTTCCCAGCATAACTATTTTGAGTCTGACATCTTCCACAGTGCCTCCTATAAATTTGCACGATTGCAGTGCCTCCCTTTCCTGTATCTTACACTTTCAAAAAGCAACATTTCCCAGGTGTCTTAGAAAAAGGGAACAAAGTCTATCAAATTCAGACTTCCTTTTTAGTGTTCTCTCTAATGTCTACATTAATTAAATAAATGCATTTTTAATTGAAATACATGAAGCTTTCAAGTCAAACTGAGTTCATGTCCTCAGGCACCCTATTAATGGAATTTTGGAGTTACAGTTCATGCCAACCAGCTTGGTGAGGGCTATGTTAATGCATCATCGAAGTTCTTTCTCTGATGGCTCAAACCATTCATTCATTCTAGAAGGGAAGTCTGTCCCTTCACAGCCCTTGGAGAAATAACATTTCATGAAGTCTCAACAGATTCCACATGCAGTTTGGAAGATATTTGAACCCGATTAGTCCTTTTCAAATGTTTTATTTTATAGGCTGTCAAGTTTTAACAGCAGTTAATGGTGTTCATCATGAAATTTTGTCTTGCATTCCAAGGACAGAGGCATCATTTATTATTCTTTTACTCCAAAAGTACTACGCACAAGTGCATTAAATACATAGAAAAATAAATAGATTCTGGGATTGATTGATGTTATTCTCAAAGGACCAAAGCATTTTCTTTCTTTAAATGGGAGTAAGAAGAAAACAGCAAAAATAGACCTGAATAGATACACATCACAATGTGTTATCCTTACGCAAATAGGAAGCCCAGTCACCATCATCAATATGCATTCCAAAAAAAAAAAAAAAAAGAAAAATACAATTAAAAAAAAAAAAAAAGCAAAGGGGTGGATAATTCCCTTGCATTGTTGACTAATGAAGCTTTCCAAGTTATGTACATGCTGCAGCTGCACATTCTTTGTGTTTTGTATTGGCCAGGGATGCTGGAGCCTGTTCTGCACCTTGTCTGTGTAAGACCTTCCAGAGTCCCCCTGAGCAGGGGATCTCAGCCATAAATGCATGATGGTTTCTGTCATGGGTTCAGCAGTAGCAGTCGTTTTTTTCTCCTTCTTGGTAGCTGGTGCAGCGCTGTGTTTTCTGATTTTGGGCCTGGGAGCAGTGCTGATAACACCAGTGTTTATCAGTTACTGCTTGGTAGTGTTTTGTCTGGCCAAGGACTTTCTGAGTCTCATGCTATGCCAGGGGGAGGGGGAGCCGGGAGGAAGTAGAGACAGGACACCTGACCCAAACTGACCAAAGAGGTTATTCCATACCACAGCACAGTCATGTCCAGGATGTGAAAACGGAGAGCAGAGACCAGGAAGGGTGTGGTGGTGGACTGGGGGTGCACGGCATGGTCAGGTTTTTGGTAATGGGGGTTCGCTGCTGTGGGGTGCACTGGCTGGGTCGGGCTTGGTGAGCAGTTGTATTCTCTTTCCTGTATTTCCCTTGTATTATTATTGATGGTAGCAGTAGTGATTTATGTTGTACTTTAGTTACTAAACTGTTCTTATTTTAACCTGTGCAAGTTGCATTTTTTTTTCGATTCTCCTCCCCATCCCCCTGGGACTGGGGGAAGAAAAAAGAGGGGATTGAGTGTGTGAGTAAAACTTCATGAGTTTTAGAGGCTTAAACCACGACAGTTTCCCAAGACTCATCTACATTAGTAAACAAAAAAGACCAGAGACTTATCTGGTCAAGAAGCAAACTGATGCAGGCTTATACTTTTATGCCCATGTTATATCTCCCCTAAAAATAGAGTGGCTATACCCTCACACTGTCTGTAGGAAACTGGGGGATAGGTTGCAGTCTGAATTTTCACCTGTACCATTTGAGAGAGTGTTAGTTGACATGGATCTAAGTTATATGAGGGAATGTATTTATAGCTAAACATTACAAGTGATCCTTGACCAGTAAGCAAACTCATGATTTTATAAATATCAACACAGGCTAAGGGTGTAGTTCTCCCTGTAGGCATCACCATAGTAGGTAGATAGTTGATGAACAAATTACTTCCTTGTTACAAGACTGTGTAGACCTGAGTGAAAGCTCAGAAGCCTAAGTTTGCTTAAAATATAGCCAGAAAAGGAAGATGCTGCTCTTATGCAAAGCCTACACCATTTTATTAAGAAAAAAAAGATGCACATCAACTACAATGGCTAGCAGCTTCTAAATCTGGTCACTTCCTTCTTAGTAGGGTCCATTTCAAGGGGACACTTTCAGCCTTGCCTACTAAGGAGTCCTGGTTACACACTTATTCACAGCATGAATACAGAGATATCTAGCCGTTCAACAACTTGGTGCAAATCTCTAAGTTTCTGAATTTCAGAGTCCATCTTATACTTTACTTCTCTAGCCTTATGAAAAATCAATGTAAGGGGGACAAAAAGCTTTTGGCACATGCTGTGAAAGACATCTGCTTCAGCACTTGTAAGTCTGTATTCCAGACCAAGCAAGAATATGTGTTTCTTAAACATTGGCTATACAGGCGGAGAGGGACCTGGGTTTATTTTGTAAGAGAAAAAACACATTTGGGTTGTGAAGATGAGTCGTGCTTATAAACCCCAAATTGAAGATGGCTGTGGAGCAGTATGCAGGAAAATCCCATTGCCTACCGCTGCTACCATTGGTCCCTCCCTACTTAGCTTGTCCATGTCTCTAAAATATTGGTTTAGGCTTCTGTCTAGCATCACAGAGGAATAAATATTAGATTGTGAGTTCCAATAAATGGCCTTTTGTCTCCTCAAACATTCCTTAAGCATCTCTTGTGGTAATCTGTTAAGATATGAATAAATTTTTTAATACTTGTTAGTATAAATTTCTGTTATCTTTCTGGAGAATTGTTCAGGCAGTCATGATACAATTCATAACAGAAGTGGTTCATAATAGGAATTAAAGAGCAGCCATACAATTTAGATCCATCTAGTTCTGTGACACTGGCCTTCAAGTGTATACTTAGAGAGAAGGAGAAAAAGAGCAAGAGCATGTGATACTTCTTCCTAATGCATTCCTAGTCTTCAGTTATTTTCAGCTCAAGCATTTTCCTTGATGCCTGTGGCTTATCTATTTAGTAACCATTTACAAATCTGTCTTTCAAGTACCCCCTTAAGTCTACATATACTTCTTGTATTAACTAGATTCTTTGGCAGGTTGTTACAAAGGTAAACTTCATGTTGCATGAAAAGCTAATTTTTTCTGTCTTCTTTAAATCTAGCTTCTTGCACTAGAACAGCAGTGAGTAATGAGTCTCTGGTTCTGTAGACCACTGTGCCATTTGTGGTTCTGTAGACCTTTATCTTATGATCCAAACCCACCTCTTTTCTGAGCTGAAGATTTTAGCGTATTAAGTCATGCCTTGTAAGGTAGTACTTATATACAACCATCCTAGTAGTCTTTGAACCCGTTATACATTTTCTGAGATGAAATGACTAGAATACAGAATTAAAAGTCAGCGTGAATAACAGACATGTATTCCAGAATATTATTTTCTGGTTTATTCTCTTATTTACTAATAATTTCTAATACTCAATTGTTAGTTTTTTTTTACTACCTCTGAATGCTAAGTTTATGCTTATGTGGAACTACCTATCATGCCCTCAAGGTCCTTTTTCTACAGAGTGATGAACACATCAAAGCTCATCTTGTACACCTGAAGACAGAGGTTTTGTCCCTTGAGACCTTGCATTTGACTTTGGTTCCAGCAACAAAAGGGTTTTATTTATCTTTATCTTAAAAAAATATTTGTTGTTGACACACACAGTTGTGTTAGAGTGAATTTTCCCTAATATAACTATGAACAAAAGATTTCCTTAGTTCACAAAAAAGTACTTCAACCTACTTTGTGTGTTCACAGGGCATTAGACAAGAATCACCCATCTTGCATGATACTCACTTATTTTTACAGTGCATGTAAATAAGCGATTCCAGAGTTGCCCAGTCCTATAAAGACCTAAAACTTACATTAGCACATATTTCAAATGAAAGGCTTGCAGATGGAGAAAGTTGCTGCCTGGCTTATTGCAGTTGTCAGGGTTGAGCCCTGCCTCTGTGCTGTAAGCAAGAATCAGTCAGCTACGACTTCCTCCCTTGCTGAAACACCTCCTCCTCCTCACCTCCCTTGACCTCATGCTCAGTACGACAGATGTGGAAAATCAAATCATCCTGTAAACCTGCTTTCTGCTGGCCAGCTGGCAGCGTAGGCCAGGACCAGGAGTGCCAGAACCTTACAGCTGTATGTGTATAGCTGCCTATCCATCTGTAGCCTATGCCATATGCCAGTCCCTGAAGTGAGCTGAGAGGAGGATCCATCTGAAATGAAACTCTTTAATCAGAACCTTAAAAGTGTTCCTTCCCACTATCTTGCCTTGCTCCTCTGATCTTTTCTGTTAGCCATTTATTCTCTTCTCCCTTCCTCTAGGAATCATATGCAGTGAATTAATTCAAGTTTGTGGCCCACTGCTATTTTTTTTAGCAAGTATAAAAATTCTGTGTGACTTTTTGAGTGGAAGGTGTGGCGAGTCCAACTTGCCTTGAGTAAGTAATGTAAATGTAGGATTTACTGCTCCATGAATTCAGACAAAACTGTTCAGGCAATTTAGAGCTGATTTGATTTTCCTTCCCATGAGGTCAGCGCAGTGCGTACATGAAGGGTATAAGGGACAAGAAGTTAATTCAAAGATATGGTCTGTTCTGCCTTACTAAAATAAGCGTGTCTGTCGAAGAACACATACATTTTCAAGTCTAAGTTATTTAAAATGTTTGCTTACTTACATGATGCTTTTCCTCTTAAAAACCAAAAGCAGATATTTCTTTCGTTCCCAGATTTTTGAACAGCTTAAAATAGAGGTGGCAAAAAACCAACATGCTTAGTAATGTGCAGTGGCACGCTGAAGGCAAACACAAACAATAAAAATATCCTTCTGCACTGGCAGAGCTGATCACATTTAACTGGAATGTGGATTTCGTTATTTGTTAAAAGGTGAAGCCTCCTGCCATTCCAGAAGCACACCCCTCACCACAGGCTGGAAGGAAATTGTTTGAACAGAGAATTCAGGGCAGATGTGCTTTTCTTTTTTTTTTTTTTAATGCTATATGTAGTTGGGAAAAGGATTGTGACAGTGGAGTAAAGTTCTTAGAGCTGTCTTACTCTAACCTGCATACATACCTCTTCTTGTTTTGCCTTTTCACACAAAATTAAAAACAAAAAAAAAAGTCTTCTGAGTACAGCAATATTAAATTTTTATTGCTCATGTCACTTTTCTAAATAGATCCAAAGTTAATTCTTAAGAAAAAAGAGAATCCTTCTGTTGTTTGTACTGTATAAATTTTCTCTCTCTTCTGAGTGTTACTCGATTTAAAACAAAACATAATACCCCTGAAAGTGCAGCAGCAGTGCTCTTCTTGAATTCTTGACCTGTCTGTTCTCTTGGCTGTTATCTTCTGAGTGAATCTGGATGGTTAGCCATGCGTTGAGGATTACCCTTGCAAATTATGGGGCTACTCTACTCATAGTGCCTAACTTTAAGTATCTAACTTGAAAGCTCAAAAGTCCCTCTCAGGGTGCCTCCTTCTCTCTTTAGGTTGCATAGAGAGCATGTGTTCCTCAACTGGGAGTCTACCAATTGGTCTAAAACTGCCTTCCCGAGTAACAGTATGAATTCCTTGCTTCCCCAATATTCTTATTTTTCTTCATTCACCCCAGACTATATCTATAGTAGTATAAACTGTCATGGAAAGCTAAGCTCAGCTTTCTAGAGCAATAATTTAACAGTGTTGGTAGAGTTTCTTTTTTTCTTGGAACCAAGTTAAAATTTAAAACACTCAAATCTGACCCTTTGGTAACTGAGAATTATCCTCTTCTTTCTGTTTTCTTCAAATATTTGTACTGAGTAAATCAAGTTTGTTTACATAACTCTGAAAAGTTGCCATCTGGCAATCTGCTGTCTTGATTCATGGCAGAGGGGTTTGTTCCTGCCAATTTTAAGCCTTTGTTTTAACATGTGTGCTGAAAACAACCCAATTCTCCTTCCCCTGAAGTCAGTGGCAGAATTCCCACTAGTTTCTGATGGAATAGGATCAAGCTCAGACAATGATGAAACGTAATTAAAAAAAAAAATTCAAAGTATCATTAAAGGAATTGTACTACCATTTCTGTTTGTTGCTTCTTTGGAAACATAATGGTAAGGTTTTGCATATATCAGTCAATAGCTCTAGGCAACTCGAAACTGTCTGAACTAACTACTGTACTTCTCAGTGAGGTCTTTTTTAATTTTCTGCCTTTTTTTTTTTTATTAAGAATATATCCCTATGAAAAAATAAAGGAAGACATTTGAAACAGTGCATGCAGTACTGTGTTTTTTTCTCTGAAGGCTAAAAGGGTCTGATAAGCGATTCTATTATTCATCATTCAATAAATGCAGATTTCCTAGAGCAGGTTGAATTGTAGGACACAAGATCATAGCCATACTACTTACTTAGGCTGAAATACCATCAGATCTCACAACTGAAAATAAGGTGACTTTCGTCCCTAGGATAAAGCAGGGTGTTTAAGAAACCAACAGTGCTTCACTGTGCTATAAGATTTAGAGAAATCTTTCTATTTATATTAGGGGGAGCTGGATCACTTTTCCTTAACGTTGTCTTCAGTGCCAAATTTGAACTATGCCATATCTGTTGGCCCCTATGGCCAGGAAAAAGGCTGAAGCCTTGATGACCTATGATCACAGAAATGTGTATATTATGCCTTTCCTAGAGAGAGATGTTGGCCTCCATGTTCTGGCCCAATTCCTAGTGAATTCCACCCTGCATCCCTGGAATTGCTCTGTAGTCTTAGCTATACATAAATATATGTTTAATTTTCTTTCTTTCAAACTGTTGCTGTCGTGCAGTGTTGCTGGTACAAAACAGCTTGTGACATTCTCATCTGAGAGAGCTGCATGTCACTGGAAAGGAAAGTGATACCTGCTAAGGTCCCTGGGCTTGATAGATAGCTGTAACTAGAAATGGTGCTGCTCTTTCCTTCGCTCCTGCAGACTGCCAGTTACAGCCTAACCCCAACATTACAAAAGCCCCCCACAGATATAGATACTGTTTGAAAAGTAAATTCAGAGCAGATGTCCAGAAGGACTTGCTACCAGCAATCAAAAGTCACCTGCCCCAAGCTGAGTTCAAGCCTTTAGGTGTGGTTGGTACATAGGCCTTTTTAAACTTTCACCCTTTGCTGTGCTGGCAGGAAATAAGAAGTTTTGCCATCACTATTATTTTAACTAATGGACTAGTTCTCTGCTTAAGTGATGGAATGTGAGCCATACTGGTTCCCCTCAGGTAGAAGGAAAAGACTACTGGTTCTTCTTATATACTAGTTGAACACCTGGAGTCATTGTGTATGAAGCAAAAGAAAATTTAAATGTCAGACTGGGAGCTAGATTTTTGAAAAAGAGGGATCTAAATGTTTGAAATTTTGCTTTTAATTGTGGTTAGTGATCTCCCTTCTTACTGCACATATAAAAACTGTTTCATTTTGTGTACATGTAGACTGACTCCATAAAGGTATGTGACACACAGATCCTACCATTTTAGTCAGGTAGGTAGTTTCTTCTACTTTTCTTGGTGTCTGATTCTAGGAGGCCTTACAGAGCCTAGCTAGCCACTGGGCTGTAGCTGCATGCTATTCACCTCAAACTTTCTGTGTGAAAGATGTGTAGCAAATTCAGGACATTGCATCTGACTCCAGGTTGGTTTTTACTTGTGAAATCTTTGTAGAATTCCTCTGAAATTTATAGAGTTACATACTTGACACAGGGCTGTCTATCTCTGGCCCAGAGAGTTTACCTGCGGGCTGTTCAGTAGGACCCGCTGTGATCCTTACAAACACAGCAACATCTTCTCTTTGAAAGAAAATTAAAGTGTCTCAAACTGTCTTTGTTGTGGAAACACCTAAAACAAAACTGTCAAATTTTATCCATTCAAAGAAAAGGCAAACATCTGAGAACCACAAAAGTGGAATCTTGAATTGTGATATGAAGCTGGATGTATTTGGACATGGGTTTGTATTTTTTCACATCTTTTCTCAGGATGTGAGGATATCCTGAAGTATAGGAATTGAAGTAGTGTTATTGATATAGCACTAAAAAAAAACCCTGTTTTGTTCCCACTGTAAGCTAGCTCTTACAGCAGCTCGAATGTAAACTTTGATTTCCTGTGGCAGTAGGAAATGTATATGTTCAGTGGGGTTCAACAGGCAGAATTATTCAAGGGAGACAGTGTGCTTCAGTACTTGCAGCAGGGAACCTTGAAAAGGTCCTGGCCTGGTTTCAGCATCTTTCTGGTTCATTCATTCACTGTGCGACCTTAGATGATTCACGGCTTCAGTCAAACCTAGCTGCAAAGGCAGGTAAAGGAGACAATCTCTGGGGAGGGGATACAGGGTCTAAATTGAGTGTACCTGGGAGAACAACTGACAGTATTTTGAACTGGCAGCATTCAAGTTTTATGCATGTAAAAAGTGTGGAAAGCTAAATCACTTTTAGTATCTGATGGAGAAGCAGTGGCCATATATTCTCCTTCATGGATGATTTCAAAGCCCACATGACAACATTAGCTATTGTGTCCTTCCTGTGTATGGACTTAAGCTACCTAAATGATGATGAGTTAGCTAACAAAGATAACAAGTATTTAAGGAAGATAAATTCTCTCCTAGCTGCACTCTGATGGTCAACAAATATAGAGCCTGCAACATTCTAGTAGAGCTTTGCTTAAGCCAGGCGACGTGACAGGCCATGCACAGTCAGACTCAGTAGGCTGTTGGTGCATTGCCAGACAGAAGGTGCAGTGAGCCAAGTGTGTCCTTCAAACTGAGAAGAGTCCACATCTATCAGAGAATGTGCTCAGGAATGTCCTATGGCAAATAACATAGCAAAAGTCACTGCTAGTGTGAAGGAGCATGACTATTTGGAGGTTAGTGTTGCTGTGTGTTCACTATCCCCACCATATTTTCGCTATCATGTAGATGTATTCACTAAAATATTCTGCAGTAGTTATAGCCAAATATTCAATAAATATTAATTCTTCATTAAAAGAGATCCACATTTTCCAGTCCTTGCTGCTGCCTCATGTCCTTTGAAGCACAACTGGAAATTGGCAGTTTTAAGAATGAGATGTGGAATATTGAGTAATAATTTTAAATTGACCTGAAGTGAGCCTTACATAGATACTATGGCAATCTTTATATCTACTTACACAGGGTGTTGCTGGGAAAAGAGAGTGAGTGACATTTGTCTGGTTTCTTGTGTATAAAATGACACTAAAAGTGCTGGAATGATCACCTCTGGTGAGATTAAATATTCAAATTGCATTTCTGAAAAGTAGTCATTATTCTATACTTAGTGCAGACATATTGAGATGTTTGTAAGGTTTGCTGTGAACTTTCCCACCCTTCTTTACCCCTTTCCCCTGTCTTCCCCTCTCTTTTTTTCCCCTTTTTCTTCCCCTTCCCCTTAATCTCTTCCTCCCCCCCCTTCTCCTTTTGCCTCTTTCTCCCTAAACCAGCTCTTTTCTTTGTTCCCCCTTCTTCCTGTCTACCGCCTCTCCTTTTTTGCTTTTCCTCTCAAGAAAGGAGGGACGATGTTGGTGGTAGGGAAATGTGTGTTTTGGTTTCTTTATTTCTCCTCTTTTTCTTTGTTTTCTCAGGCAGGTTTCTTCTTTTGTGATCTAATATGAGCTTTGCTGGTGTAGATCGAAATGAAACCACATACAGTCAGAGATCATACCATGTATCACTGGTTCTTATTTTGGGTTTCTAGTCTAAAAGAATCTCACAAAATCAAGCTTCAAGGACAAATTTATATTTGAAATATGGAAGGACAAATCCTGGGAAATCTACAGAGGTTTAAGTTGTTCTGTGTTGCTGTGTTATTTTTGAAATGTACCAGTTAAAAGCACCTCTTAATAATTCTGGGAATATTTAAATGTGATTATTGCATGCATAAAACTTTTTGTCAGATTTTAATCCCAGGTATAAGTTTTTGTTGCTTATCTGTTCTTGAAAATTATATCCACACACAACATTAACTTTTCAGTGTTCTATATGGAGAAAATCTTAAGTAGATGCATTTTTCCTGTTTCTTAATTTAATGAAGCTTCTTATTTTTTCATTTTATGACTACTTCTTATAAAACTAAACCTGAAGTTGTTATCTTTGGCAACAAAGGACAAGCTGATCGATGGAATTTAGCTTCTGTGAAGCCAATGTTTAATCCTGGAGGAGAAGCCTGTGAGGTATTATTACACATTAGTCTAAATGCTTTCTTATCATATATTGAAAGATTTTCAGGGCTGATGTACTGAATTTTAAAAAATACCCAGGTATAAATTATTCTAGAGGGGTACTCTGAAAGTGTATTACTTTAACTAGGTATCATGAAATGCAGCTTCCATGGGACAGTAAAATCAAGAGTTACAGAAAGTGTTTCCTCCATATTGAGAGTCACAGGCTTCAAGCCTTTTGTATAAACAGCGCACTCAGAGAAAAAGATTAAAAATTCTCATACAAATTTGATTCGATATGACCTCATTTTGATTTTTTTTCCTTTTCTTATCCCTTCCTCCCCACCCCCCATTTAATTTCTCCTGGAAGGAAGAAGGCATTCTGAAACATGTTTTGCTCCTCCAGCCATAATGGTTGACAATACTGTATGAAATTACTTTGATTCTTGAAATGAGATAATATTGCTTCATGTGATACTTTTGCTCATGGGACATTTATAAAAATTTGTTTTAATATGACTAAGTGCCACGAGGACTCAGTCGGGAGTCAATATGATTCGACTAAAGCCCGTTAATTGATGGTGCAGTTACAGTTTATATACTTCAGGCTTACAGCTCTAACATTACATGTCTTTCTACGATTGGTTACCTAAACTTAGCAACAGGCGTACTATTGGTTAACATGTTTTGTGAGAACCTAAAGTGTGGATTTTATAAGCAAGCAAGATTTACAGCCCAGTTTAGCAACCTCCTTATCTTAGATTCTTCTTATCTTCCAGACCTACATTCTTGTTTCATTAACTATCCGGGAGTTACTTCTTTTCCATGGTTCGCTGCACAGAGGTAACCAGGAATTATCCCTGCTACATGGCCAACTGCACATAGTTGCTTTCATTCAGAGCAGGCCTATGTCCATTCTCTAAAAAGAAATCATCCACAACTAAGTATACTAATTTCTGTCATGCTTAGGGTTGAACTCTTGCATGCTCATGTGGGAGAAGGAAATATCAGTAATATTTATTGCCACCAAATGACATTTCATTTTGTGAAAAATATGCCAAATAAAGATAATTTATTGTAAAATTTGTAGTAAGGGTTATGATTTTGCTGTTTGAGGAAAATACAGATTTGATGATATTTTTGCTAGACAAGAAAGGTCTTTTTAGTGAGGACGTGTATAGAACTGGCATTATGCATGTATTAAAATATGTAAGAGTGATGTATCTGATTATTATTTAAAGAAGGCTAATCTTCATGTGCCACAAATCTTCAGCTTATGAAGAAGGGCACCCAGAAAAGTTTTGGGTCTATGGAAAAATACCACTTTTCTCTAAGACTGCTGCAACTCATAGATCCCTGAAAGTGTATGGGGACAAGATACCCACTGAAACTAAAGGAATTACTTACTTTCCTGTGGTGAGATTACCTGTTGAGAGAAAAGTAATTAAATTATAAAACCTGGCAAAATAGCTACCTGAGGACGTATCTCTAAGCATTTGGATGATTTTAATGGCTTAATAGAATTTCGCATATGACTAAAACTGAGAAGTAGAGATAAGGTAAATCTTCGTTATTAAGATGCTTTCTGCTCTCTTTTGTCAAAAATACTTTCTTTCTTTCTTTCTTTCTTTCTTTCTTTCTTTCTTTCTTTCTGCCTGCCTGCCTGCCTGCCTGCCTTGCCTTGCCTTGCCTTGCCTTGCCTTGCCTTTTCCTTCCTTTTCCTTCCTTCCTTCCTTCCTTCCTTCCTTCCTTCCTTCCTTCCTTCCTTCCTTCCTTCCTTCCTTCCTTCCTTCCTTCCTTCCTTCCTTCCTTCCTTCCTTCCTTCCTTCCTTCCTTCCTTCCTTCCTTCCTTCCTTCCTTCCTTCCTTCCTTCCTTCTTTCCTCCCGCCTTCCCGCCCTCCCGCCTTCCCGCCTTTTTCTTGGGGGGGTGTTATTGTTTCAGAATATAGCATTGAGTAACTTTTGGCATGTATGCAAAGGGAAATTCCAAACCTAAATCAAGTAAATATTGGCCTTAAAAGTTGGAATGTTTCTGTGATATTTCATTAAGGATTTTGGTGGCATAAGGTTTTCAAACACCTCTAAAAATTATTTTTCTGGAGGAAGACACAGATAACAATCACAAAGTTTGTTAGGTAATAATCATCCAGGCAGACTGGCGATATTTGATGAATAATGAACCATGAGAGTTCAGATTTTCTCTGTGTCCTGGTTATATTAGAAAAAGTTTTATTGATTATGTAATAATCAATATTATTACATATAATAAGATGTTGTATATTAACACTAAGCAGAAGTGTGCAAGATGTTTTTGCTTGCTTTTGTCTCTAATCTTAAGCAGAAATACTGGCATTACTGGGTTGCAAGGAGCCTTAAGCAGGCTGTATAGCTTATGTCCACAGTTCAATGCAATTTGCTGTACAACGTGTGTAGCAGTTTATGAGGGCAGCAGTCCATAGCTGCCTCAGGCTGAGCTGAACTGAAAGCATGAGTGTTTACCAAGTGCAAAAATGGCTCACAATTTTCTGGCAGCCTCTGCTCATGAGTTGTCTAACTGAAAGGCATGGAACTCTACCACTTTCTGGTTGCTCTATGGAGCTTGTTCCCATGCAAGATTTGCCTACAGACATGATTTTCAACGTGATTGATGCCTGCACCCCACTGATATCTTGTTTCATCTCATCTCATCATCTCATTTCATCTGATCTCATGTTAAGAGACTTAAGAAACTTCTTCCTGAGTCTTGCAGGTGATAAGAAAAAATTTAAAGTATTAAAAATAAAACTATGTAAATATGTATGTCTGAGGAAGAACCACATGCTTCAAATTTTATAAATTAGTATGAAGAAGGTTAAAGGCACATCTTTTGGATATGTCATAAGATACAGACAGAATACCTCTGTTGCGACGATATCACTCCCCTGCAAAAAGTTCCTTAACTCGCTGAGAAGCAGAGGTGCATGTTTCTGAAGTTCTGAACAATATTGTTGTAACTGTTGCTAATAATCTATGCTTTTCTAGTACCCTTTCTCTCCATCTGCTCTTGAACAAGAAATGTAAATTGCAGCTAATATTATCTACAGCAAATCAGTTCTCAATGTGTCTTGAAACATCAGCTATGCTCTATTTTCTCCCTGTAGGTTATACCTTATTATTTCGTATTTTCTTAGTAAAATTATTTCTATAATATAATTTTGCTACTTATTGTGTTAAAATTTTTAAAAAGCCTAATATCTTCAGTGAATTCTGTAGATCTGTGAATTCTTATTCATTGTAATCAAATAGTACTAGAGAAGCACAAAAATGTTTTTATAATTATATGAGAAGTCGATAGGTATTTTGCAATTGTTTGTTGTTTTTAATAATAAAATAATTTTCTTGACTTTCTCTAATGACATTTTGACATGAAAAGTAATTTAGTGTCGAAGAAATGTAATTCTGATTAAAATCAAGTTTTATGAGAAATAGGAAGAAGCTATTTCCTGCTGGTGCCAGAAACATTTTAATTTCAAAAGGTAGGTGCCAGAAACATTTTATTTTCAAAAGGTAGGTGCAAGCATAGTGTTTAACAGTCTTTTTTTTTTTAACCTTTTCTATTCCTTTCAAATCTATTGCTCTTGGTGGAGAACAAGGAGATAACGGCAGAATGTTAGATGTGGTACTTACAAGCTAGATCTCCAGCAAATACTTTGTAGGCATTTTGAGCGCCCCCTGTTAGAGACAAAAATTCCTCGCACTAAATATTTTTTAATTCTAAGTGGAATAAAAGTGCCTGGTGCTACATATTTTCAATAAACCAGAGCCAAATAATAACTTACTTGCTGTGTGTTAGGTCCTGGGGAAACACAGAAAGAAAAGGAATGTCAAGCCACTAACAAATGGTATTTAAAGAAAAAAAAATTCCTACGGGCATCATTAAGTGTGTTGAATTGTTTTTATAAGGGGACATACTTATGTCCTATCAACTTTTCCCAAGAAATAAGTAAACAAATTAAAACATCAAGAGTTGGAGCCTGCCTTGAGAAAATGACCTGCTATTTAAATACGCTATTGCATTTTCAGCATAGCTGCCTGCTCTAAACCAGCAAATCCATGTGGGCATATGATAATTTACTGGAGTTACTAGTTATCAGCTTCAAAGGAAAGTTTATTCCAAAACCAGTGAGAAATTTTGTATATAGTAAGGGAAAGCAGAGAAAATTATTTGTGATATGAAAAAGTGTATTCATCTAGTTAATGAAAGTTTGGTTTAGGTTGTAAAGGAAAATTATTTCACAGTCATAGGGTTTGGTGAAGAGCTATTTTAAATAATTAATTAAGTAGTTTTTAGGTTGATCAAAATACCTGATTCATTATAATTCAAAAATTACATTTCATCAGCTATTGTTTCATTGTAATTCTAAAAATAATTTCTATTTTCAATTCTTGAATTAGAATGCAAGTATATGTAAATAGAGTAAGTATTCACAAATATATATTTTAAAATTGAATAAATAGAAGGTGTATATAACTATTTCTGGAAGCACAGTATCAGGAAATGAAAGACTTGTTCTGGGTGTATCCTGTGTATCTATGCTTCAGTTATCCCTTCTGTAATAAAGCTTTTATTTCTTAGGTGCCTTATTATGAAACTGAGTGAGATCCAGTTTCATACTGAATGGTATTGTGTAAATTGTGAGCCCACTGTTGTATAAAAATATTGAAGGAGCTTGCAAAGCAAGCTGCAATAATTTCCAACTGTGTGCAGCTGTAAGGTCACATTTGCTTCAATTTTTAAAATGCTAGAGTTGTTTTGATTTTTTTACAATGAATACAAATAGTGAACATAAAGCAATTCTCTATGTATACCAAGATAACTAGCAGTTAATCAAAATGGTTGTGGCAAGACAGAAAAAAAATAGAATGGGTGTACGGTCTGTAATATTCTTGTAATAGGGCAGCTGCAGATCTAATCTTATTGCTGATTACATTTTGAAGGGTTTCGTCCAAGAGCATAAGAAACAGGAACTGGTTGGGAACTTCTTAACGAGATGTTTCCTTAATCAGAATATCTATGAGCTGTGAAGACTAAAAGCCTTCTATTTGGACACCTTCTCAGGTGAAGGAGAGAATTTATGTTGACAAGAAGCAGTAATTACAGTGCAGCCAAATGTCCAAGACACTGTCTTGGGACGTTCACTCCCTCCTTTGCTTCTGCTGCAACACATTTCATTGGAGAACATAAACTGTATCTGCCTCTGTGGGTTTCTCTAATCTCTCTCAAAAATACCTATTTGTGATTTTTCACAAATGATAGTAAATGAAAACCTGCCTGTTTCAGCAGGTGGTTTACATTGGAAGTGGAGACATGAAGTAATCCCAAATAATACACGAAGATTCCAGTCACTGGACTGCTGATTTTGTTTGTGAGTCTTTCTCTTTCTTGCACGTCTCTGGGATTGCACATGGGAAAAGAATGAAAACTTAAAAATGCAAAATCGAATACTAAATTCTTCTTAGCTCTAATAGGAACTTGCTTCTCTGTAGAAGTTTTGAAACCATTAAAGCATAAGGGAAACTAACATCATCAGGAAACTAAGATCATCAGGAAACAGTCAACTCCTTGAAATGCATTGATTTTGCAGCTACACAGATTTCCAGCTGGAATGTCCCTGATAGTAATTAATTTCCCCCTACAGCACTGTTTTCATTCCCTTGCTGGGAAGAGAACTACAAAGCCTGGCTCTGCTGTAGTGTCTGAGGACAAAGACAAGACACTCCCACTTCTCACTGCCTCTTTCTCAAAACTAAACTCAGGTGGAAATATCACTCCCAGTGTATTGCTTTGATTAATGAGATTATATCAGGTCCAGTGCTAAACATGCTGTAGCGTTCATAAAATGTTCGATTTACTGGAACTCTTTTCTCCTGATGGTTAATACAAGAGTAACTTGGCTGTCATTCCCAACTGTTTTGTCATATCTTTGCTACACAACCTGAGCCTATATAGGAACTGAGTCTCACTTTAATTATTGAATTAACAGAATTTCATGCTTGATATGCTACTTTCTCACCTCTGGGCTTTATATTTACAGGTCTGCTGTGATCTTTTTCCCTATTGGTGCAAGGAGAAATTAATGTATTTGCTTGGTGCTCATGCATAACTATCTGTAACAATCCCAAATTAAATTTTACCTTGAAGAAACAGTCTTGCATCAAAACTTTTCTCTACAGTTCCTTATAGACTTAAAGAATATTCAAGACATCTTTGTTCTCACAGTTAAAGGCATACATTTCCATTGCAGGATAGTTTGTAACCAAACTATCTGTTATATATTTCAGTTTTATGTTCATATCTTGAAATATGTGGCCCAAATTCCTGAGGCATAGTAACTATGAACCTGGGTCCTTTCCTGTCCCTGAATATCACTCTAGCTTGTTCAAGTAAAATAACTTCCAAAGTTTAGATTTTAGAGTATTCGGAATTTTTAGATATCTAGTATATTTAAGTCTTAATCTAAAGCAGGTTCTTTATCATTAAGTCAAAATTGATATATCAGTGCAGCATTTAAAATAGAGCATTGTCATCTGTGGTGGCAGGGTTCCCTATTATCTGCAGTAAAAGGACTTGAGGGGTGCTGTTCTTTTCTTTTGGAGTGATGCCCACTGTTCTCTAAGCCCTCACAGTGGGACAGGCTTAGACTTATCAAAGAGAATCTTGTGCCAAATAAGTGACAGGTCATCACATTCATCTCTTGCTTTCACTCTGCCACCTATAACTGTATGAAGTAATCTATCATGGTGATAAGCTTGGCTAAGAATGCAATACAGTGCAGAAAAGACAAAGTCACACTTATGGAAAATCGAAAATGAGTGATTATACAAACATACATTTTAGCCATGGAAAATAAAGTGTTGAATCAAAAGCCTCTTCACTAGCATTTCTTCCTTTGTTCTCACCTACTTTCTTTTTCCCTATTACATTGCAATTGTTGTTCTCTCATTTCATTCTCATAATTTTTTTCTCCACAAGAAGAGGATGATTGACAGCTACTGCTTTGTCAGCTCACCTGGAAAGCATATAAACAGTATGACAATTAACCCTATTCCATAATATATGAGAGAAGGGGGATATGCTCCTTACAGTATCTGTTTCTCCTAATAAGTAATAATTTTTCAGAAAGACCACTATCATCAACAGGACCTTAAGCTATCTGTGTCTTTCATGAATCTGTCATTAGTAGGCCATTGAGGGCAGTAGGGGTAGTGAAGAGGTGGCATCCCTCTACTACCCTTTCTTCCATTTTGCAAACCAATTTTTTTTCCTGCCTAAAACTGTTCAGTAGGACATAATTCCATTTTGTTAGGAGTTTTAGTGCAAATACAAATACCGTTTTAGCAAGAAAAGTGTATAGTCTGCGAATAATTTGCGGTTCGTCTGACAACCAAAAGAAATAAAGGGAAAGAGATTTATTATGGTAATCTCTTATTTAAAAAAGTTACGCCCCAATCTTTTATTCTCCAAAATACCAAATTCAGACAGATTTTGTTGTGACTTCAAGAGCTTTATGCTCATTTACTTACTACTAGAATTATTTTACAGATGGAAATGTTCAGGGTTACATGCTGTCATCTACAGCATTTACTCAGGGGAATATTGAATTTTGCATAGAAGTTATCTGTTGGAGTTATATGTCACTGAACTTCCTCCAGGAAGAAGGATTGCATACTTGAGAAACAGTTGCTAAGTTTGGTTCTGTGTTTGTCTTGTACATGTTGAACTTAATACAAAGGAGACACACTACACTGTTTAAGTACAACCGAACTTCAGGTAGACTTATTGAAACAGGAAATCCACATTTTGTATATTCTTTCTTTCAGAGTGCATATTGAAAGTACATTTTTATAAGCAGATATTATACAATAGGGGGTGTTTTCAGAGTTGACAAAGACCTTGGGAAAGTTAATGTTTTGCTATTATTAACCAATCAAGAAACTGTACTCCCAGCTCATTTTTCTACGCAATGAGCCATAATTCTTTTGCTGTTGTGTAACCTTTAATTTTTATGGAACATTACCTGATGATGAATTAAAAGGAACTGCAATGGAAGACCAGAGAGAATCTGAATGCATAGTATTTTAAGGTTTTTAATTGCAATTATTTATTAAACTTTCTAGCCTTTAATTTTTTTTTTGTATCACAGTAGGACAATCATATTCTAGACTCTTAGAATAATGACAAGAATATTCTACACTAGAAATGCTAAAAGGCTACAATGTTACTCAGTGCTTGTATATCCACCTCAAAACTCCTGCATTTCCAAAATATGGATTTTCCTGGTAAACAGTAAAAGAAAACCCATGCAACTAAGAAATTAAATCAAGAAAATCCAAATCCAGCTGGAAAAGGTTTGAAATGAGGATGAGAAATGGGAAAACAGTTTTAAGACAAAACTATCACATTTATTGCCTGTTTTTCAACTAAGAATTGTTTCTCTCCTGTCCCAGTTCAAACCTTTTAGTTGAACAATTTTATGAAACTGTCTCAATTGGACCAATTTTCTTCTCAATTGTCATCTACTGCACCTTGTCCTTTATTAGCCTAGCCTCGTAAAGCATCCTATCAAATCATTTTAAAGTCCTGTATATCTAGTAGGATATTGTAAAGTCTATCTGCATATTAGCTGCATTAGAAAGAACCTAGCAGGCTAAGAGAAGAGCTAATTAACCTCTACTAGGCATGCCTGCAATGTTCTGTTCGGTTCTGGGACAGAACAGATATCAACAAACTGGATAGAGTCTGGAGAAGGGATACTTATGGACAGTTAGGGTGCCAGAGCACAAAATATACAAGAGAAGATGAAGGAATGGGGCTTTTTCAGTCCTGGAATACAGAAGCAAAAGGAGAGGTCAAACACCAGTCTTCTGCTACTTAAATTAGGTTTATAGAGAACAATAAGCCAACTCCTTTCAGATGACCACAGAGAAAAGACAAAAGGCAAGTGTCACAAACTGTAGCAAGCGAAAGTCTGATTACATGTAGCTGCTGCACAGAGGCCACCTTCTGGTGATGAAACTCCAAAGAAAGGAATTAATTTTCTTTCTCAACTGTGTCTTTGGAAGTCTTCATTTTTATCTAACAGGAAAATGGCTATTAGCCTCACATTCATCCATAGCAAACCTGAGCACAGATGATTGCTATCACATCCTCACTTCTCATGGAGGGTGAAGTCATGGCATTTTTCCCTGTTAATATAAACAAAATCTTAAATTTCTCATTTTAAGGTGACTCAGCACTCTATTTACTATAAATTGCTCATCTACGAACAACCTATGTCAGACTTATAGCTCCTGCTACTTTTAGCTTTCCATAGTAACTGCAGATGGCACAGTCAAACCTCAGAGGTAAGGAACAGGATACAGTGCTTTGACTAAGCACACCTTCTACTCTCACCCTCACCACAAACAGACTCACATACACATCCTTTGTCAGACTCTGGTGGCACATTTTTACATTGCAGAACTGCATGACAGGGAATAAGAGTGCAGGGGAAGTGAAAACTGACATGAATGGCCTCTTCCATGTTTTGACACCATGAACACACCACACCTACTTCCTGTACACTGGGTGAGGTAATCCCATTCTTTCACAATAATTTGCACAGGTATTTTGCCTTATTTCTGCGAAAAAGTCTAACTGGAACAAATTGTTACTATAGTACATGCTCAGAAGCTATTCAGATGTTAATGTGAAATTGCAGTTATGTAAAATTAAATGCTTTAAAATAGGTTGAATAGTAATAACCATCAATAGGCTGGCAGACCTACATCACTTTGTAAGACGTATTTCTATTTCCTCAATATTATCTCATTCATTAAATACAACCTCTAGTTACATTATGTCGTGGTTTAAGCCCCTCATGCAGTTCATTCACTCACTCCCCTCTTTCTTCCCCCAGTCCCGGGGGGATGGGGAGGAGAATCGAAAGAATGAAACTCCCACAAGTTGAGATAAGAACAGTTTAGTAACTAAGGTATAACACAAATCACTACTGCTACCACCAATAATAATAATGAAAAGAGAAATACAAGGAAAGAAGACAATTGCTCACCACCCAACCTGACCAAGCAGTGCACCCCCCACATTTCCGGGTCTCTGCCCTCTGTTTTTACATCCTGGGCATGACGTGCTGTGCTATGGAATAACCTCTTTGGTCAGTTTGGGTCAGGTGTCCTGTCTCTGCTTCCTCCTGGTTTCTCCTCCTCCCTGGCATAGCATGAGACTCAGAAAGTCCTTGGCCAGACCAAAACATTACCAAGCACTAACTGAAAACACTGGTGTTATCAGCACTGTTCCCAGGCCAAAAGTCAAATACACAGTGCTGCACCAGCTACCATGAAGGAGAAAAATGACTGCTGCTGCTGAACCTATGACACATTATTTTTTCATTTTCCTTTTTGCTATTACTTTTAGGATATCTTTCTCTTTTAGCACTTCTTTTGTTTGTTGGTTGGTTTTTGTTTTAGCATTTCTGGACCAGAATCTTGAGGTTTTTGCTGGTGATTAGTTGATCTTATTTTTTTTCCCTCTGAATAATTTTCAACGTTTTCTACTTAAAAAGCAGGAAAACATTTGTATCATTATTGTCTTAAAAAGCCAAGAACTGGAAGGATGGAATGCTAAGGAAGATCCAGGAACTGATTCAGTTTGGTCCTTGTGAAATACCAACCCATCTGAATTCAAATGAATGATCCCCATAACTCAGTTCTCTTTCTCTCTAATTTCACCAGATAAGCCTCTTTGGACCTTAAATCTTCCAGACACATGCAATTCTGTATGAAAGCATACAGACAAAACTTCAGTTCAGATATCCTGTTGACTAAGCTTAGTCAAGATCCAGAAATAATTTCTCTGCCTAAATCCCCTGCTCCATTTGTCATGCTTTAAGCATAACCACAGGAGCAGGTTCTTCACAAGATAAATTTCATGTCCCTTTTAACTTTCCACGGTAGCACAGCACACTGACACAACCAGCAGGTGGCCTAGCTTCAACTCCTTTTCAGTGTAAAAGGATTTTGACCCAGCATTACATCTCTTTGGCAAAATCCTGCTCACTCCTGAAAAAAGAAGTGATGACGTTATGTCCGTCTATAGAAAATGTATGAAGTCTAATTCCAGCCTAGTTGTAAGGACCCTTCAGTAGAAAAATTGAGGACCTAGTGACATTTTCTCCTCTGTGGACTTTCTATATTTTATCCAGTCATGCTTTCATTTCAGGTGCTCACGTGATCCAGTCACCTTGGATTCTCTTCTGAAGTTATGAGGAATCCTGCACGCTGTGACACAAATTTCAAGCTTTCCACCTAGTGGCCTGGGAAGCTAAGACATATTCCTGCCCATGTTTTTAAAGAGCCCAGCTTTGTTGCTTTTTCTAGCTTCTACCCTTGAACCACGAGGCTAGGTGACAAACAGTAATGCAGGCTGAGGTTTCTCTGAATTCCCTCTTTGCCTTTCCTGCATTTGAAAATGCACTTCAGTACTCTTCATGCATATGTTCCCTGTATTTTGGGATGCAATCTTATGCTGACAGCTGTGGCCAAAGATCAGTACCTTTTTCAACGTTTTCTGAAATTCACATGTTCTGTATCCTGGGCTGCATCAAAAGGAATGTGACCACTAGGTTGAAGGAGGTGATCCTGCCCCTCTACTCTGCTCTTGGGAGACCTCACTTGGAGTATTGTGTGCAGTTCTGATGTCTTCAACACAAAAAAGACATGGAACTATTGGAACAAGTCCAGAGGAGGGCCACGAGGGTGATCAGGGGACTGGAGCACCTCCCGTATGAAGAAAGGCTGCGAAAGTTTGGGCTGTTCAGCCTGGAGAAGAGAAGGCTGCATGGAGATCTCATAGCAGCCTTCCAGTATCTGAAGGGGAGCTATAGGGATGCTGTGGAGGGACTCTTCATTAGGGACTGTAGTGATAGGACAAGGGGTAATGGGTTCAAACTTAAGGGAAGTTTAGACTGGATATGAGGAAGAAATTCTTTACTGTAAGGGTGGTGAGGCACTGGAATGGGTTACCTATGGAAGCTGTGAATGCTCCATTGCTGGTGGTGCTCAAAGCTGTGTTGGACAGAGCCTTGGGTGGCATGGTTAAGTGTGTGGTGTCCCTGCTGATGGCAGGGCTGTTGGAACTCGATGATCTTAATGTCCTTTCCAACCCTAACTATTCTATGATTCTATGATTATAGATAACAATTAGGCTTGTTTGAAATCAGAATGCCTGCACAAAGAGCAATTTTCCCTGCTTGTAATGATCTACACTGCACTAGATATTGCTAAAAGTACTGTTGCCTGAATAGGATTGTTCTCATTCATTACTCCACATCTCAGCTTAGTAGTGCATTGCATTCACAGTCCTGTATTTACGGCTACACAGTCCTAACCATGGAAACAATCTGTAGTAGCACAAATTCAGTGCTGTGGCTTTACTTAAGGTCAAATTGGCAAAGCAGAGGAGGACTGAAGAGAAAGGTTGCTATTTCAGCAGAAATAATTCGAAAAAGAGAAATGAATATGTGAAATGGTAAAAAAAAGCCATTCTAAATACTGCTAAATTATTTAAGACTTTCTTATTCTTTAACACATAAAAAGTCATATACTTCATTTGCATTACTTTGGGTAGCACTAAACCACGGCTTATTTTAACAGCATTTGAAGGCATTGGCTGTGATGCCTTTCCTTTTAAGCAGGAAAAAGAAGAAAAAAAAAGGTGTGTTGTGGTGTAAAGAGAAATCAAATCCTTGTATGAAGCTGTCACCTGGCCAAATTCTCAGTTCTGTGTGCAGTTCATTAGCTTTAGAGCATATAGTGATACCTCTACATCTGGTCCATCTGCCCAAGAGAGAATGAAAAATCAAGCCTGAAAGATGAGGGAGAAAAGTGAGGCAGTTGGTTATCCAGAGGTATAATTTTGCTTTTGCAGCTATTGGCAAAGAGTACATGGGATGTCCACCAGGAGGACTGGCTGAAGTTATCTCCTGTTTCTCACTCCTGACTGTAAAAGAAACTGAGCTCCTCTGGAGCTGTATCTGTCATTTGCCATCTGGAAAAAACACTCTCTGATGGGAACAGGAGCATTTCCACTGCTCTAAATGGAGCTTGAACTAAGACTCAGTGGTAGGACTCACTACATGCTGCGTTGCTGAATTTTCCGACACTCATGTTACATCTTGTTTGATCTCTACTCAAATTTTCTTATACACTGTCTGAAGAAGTTACCCTCAACATTTGATCCAAACTTAGCAGACTGCAGTGGCTGGCTCCCAATGTTGTGGTCTAGTGGGCTGTGGCTGACTCTACATGACTGCAACCAGACTGCAGTAACCTGTAAAGGCATTAGCCACAGCAGGAAATGTTTCCTCTGATCCTCTCCTTGCCAAAAATGTTGGATGTGGCAACAAGCTGGGATAGGAATACTGCTTACAGCTCCTTCCTCCTGTTCCCCTTTCCTCCCCTATCTGTACCCTGCAGAAAAGATGTCTCTTCTTTCCCACAAGCTTCCATAGGCATTGGGACAGGCAATCACAGAGAAATACGACAGCAGGGTGATGTTGCCAAGCCATGCATGACAGAGCATGTCTCCCTCCTCCCAACTCACATGTGCTTAAGGCCAAGAGTTCCCTTTGCCCTTGAGGAGATCCTTAGCAGCAGAGGTAACTGCCAAGGAAGAGGCAACTTGGGATGGATGAATCTTAAGGTGAACATCTACATAAACTCTGCACTGAATTACATTATGTCATGGTTTAAGGCCCTCACCCATGCAGTTTTCTCACTCACTCACGTTCCTCTCTTTCTTCCCCCAGTCCGGGGAGACAGGGAGGAGAATCCAAAGAATTCAACTCCCACAGGTGAGATAAGAACAGTTTAGTAAGTAAGGTATAACACAAACCACCACCGCTACCACCAATAACAATACAAGGGAAATACGAAGAAAGAGAACACAACTGCTCACCACCCAGCCTGACCAAGCTAGTGCACTCCCCAGAAACGAACCCCCCAATACACCACCACACCCTTCCGGGCATCTATCCTCTCTTTTCACATCCTGGACATGACGTGCTGTGGCTATGGAATAACCTCTCTGGTCAGTTTGGGTCAGGTGTCCTGTCTCTGCTTCCTCCCGGCTTCCCCTCCTCCCCAGCAGGGCATGAGACTCAGAAAGTCCTTGGTCAGACCAAAACATTACCAAGCACTAACTGAAAACACTGATGTTATTAGCGCTGTTCCCAGGCCCAAAATCAAATACACAGCGCTGCACCAGCTACCAAGAAAGAGAAAAATGACTGCTGCTGCTGAACTCATGACACATTAATATAGACATTTTCTGAAAACATTCTTAATGTATTGTCGTGGTTTAAGTCTCTAAAATTCACGAAAGTCACCACTCACTCACTGCCCCTCTTTCTTCCCCCAGTCCCAGGGGGGATGGGGAGGAGAATCAAAAGAATGCAACTTCCACAGGTTGAGATAAGAACAGTTTAGTAACTAAGGTATAACACAAATCACTACTGCTACTACCAGTAATAATAATGACAGGAGAAGTACAAAGAAAGAGAATACAATTGCTCACCAAGCCCAACCCAGCCAGTGCACCCCCAACAGTGAACCCCCCACTGCTCCACCAGTAATAATACAAGAGAGATACAAGGAAAAAGAATACAACTGCTCACCAAGCCTGACCCAGCCAGTGCACCCCCCAGCAGCGAACCCCCCAGTACCAAAAACCTGACCATGCTGTGCACCCCAAGTCCACCACCACACCCTTCCAGGTCTCTGCCCTCTGATTTCACATCCTGGGCATGACGTGCTGTGGTATGGAATAACGTCTTTGGTCAGTTTGGGTCAGGTGTCCTGCTTTCTGCTTCCTCCTGGCTCCCCCTCCTCCCTGGCATAGCATGAGACTCAGAAAGTCCTTGGTCAGACCAAAACATTACCAAGCAGTAACTGAAAACACTGGTGTCATTAGCTGCTGTTCCCAGGCTCAAAATCAAATACACAGCACTGCACCAGCTACCAAGAAGGAGAAAAAATGACTGCTGCTGCTGAACCCATGACATGTATAAAGGTTTTTTTTTTTCTCACATTCCTTCTGCCATGCTCAAAATTATGAACTTTGGAGTTTTTCAAGATTTTGACACCTATGGGAAGAGCTTGTGTTTGCACTAAGATTTATTTTAAAGCTAATTATGACTTTTAAATCTTTTTGCAGGCAAGATGTTTCGGGGAAGACCTGGTCAGAAAGTTTGTCACACCTACAATTACAATATTGGAATATTTAAAACTAAAATAAAATAGGGTTCACATAACACTGAACAGTCCACATTTAAATCATTATTTGTAGGTTACCTAACCTCTCAAACTGTTGATTCTACCTTGATGGCATCTTGATTGCATGTTGCAAAGGCTGCTTCTAGCCTACATGCTTTTGATTATAGTGATATTATGAACACCATGTGAATTAGCACCAAGCAGGTAGTAAGACACTATTGCTGACAGAAATTGATCTCAGGCACTGAAGGAAAATAACATATTATTTTCCCCTTTAAGCAGCACTCCTTCCTTTTGCTTCCTATGCTGTGATTATTTATTGTGTAAATACAAGTATAAGAAATGCTGCACAAGGTATATTACACTTGCTAAACCCTAAGCCATGTTTGTACACTCTTGAAGCACTGCAGCATGGACTGAAAGATACTGCTCCAACAACTCTCATTATTCATGGATCATTGACATGATAGACCCTAATGGCTCCCTCGAAGCTATTACAGTGTGTTATATAAATGTGAGCCCTTAATCCATGGATCATTGGCACGATAGAATGCAACATTCTTTCAAAACCCTTGCAGTCTATCAAGTGAATGCATACTATTAGAGATCTTTAATTTGTGGATTATTGCCACAATTGATCATTTTACTTCCTTTTGGGCTGCTATGGTCTATGCCACTAATGTCTATTCAGCAAGCAATAATCAGTAGATAATTGATACAAGTATTTCCATCTGTTTTGTCAAAAGAACTTGCATAGTTGAGAGATCTCTCATCATCTCTTCTAGACTCTTTAATTCTTTAGTTCAATAACTTCTGTTTTCATTTCTTTCTTTTGCTGCATTATCAATTGCTTATGCAAACAAACAAGCTCATGTGTTTAAATGGCATTTTACATTCATCTTAGTAAAATGGGGTTTCAGCTTTTACTTCTGTTATTTGTGAGATTAAGCACAAAATGACACAGGCAAAGATATGTGTTCTGGCTTGTAAGTGTGGCCCTGAGATTCCTTTCCTGTGCAAACACAGATATTGTATTTTGAGTAGCAGAGATGGCAAAAACGTTCATGAAAAACCCATGTTTCATTTCTTTTATGCATACTAGTAATGAATGCTTTTAAATGGACTTTCTCACACAATGCCTCTATTAAAATTCCTGAAGTAATCAATCTAGACCCTATGGATTTGTAGTCTTGTGATTAACCTTTTAATGCTTAGCTATTAGAAAAGTTCTTATTGTAGCCCAGTAGCATTCAGCTACTTCTGGCCTCTAAGTAATAAAATGGCTAAATCTCACCTCATAAACCCTATTCTTACATTCTTGCCTATTCCTGGTAGTATTGTAGTGATAGGTGGTTGGGATGTTGAATTGATGGACTGAAGAGTGGCTGAAAACACCACATCTCCCATGCTGCTAGGTAGCAAAAGGGCTGAATCCAAAGCTCTTGTGTTGCTTGGATTCCCAGATGGGACACAGCTGCAGTGAGCTGGCTACTTGTCTCTCTGTGAAAACTTGTCTTTCATTTTCAGCAAATCACAATTTCTTAAAAAAGAAAAAGAAAATAAAATTTTCAGTCATCTGTGTTTCCTCTTGCTGAGTTCCCTCTAACCACGGTTTATCCAAGACCCTTGGATAAGTCCAAGTCATATCAATAAGGTATGTCTAGTACTGTCACAGTGACTGCAGAATCTCAGTTTTGATCAGAAGATTTTAGCCTTAGTGGCTGCTAAGAAAAACTTAGAATGTGAACTGAATGCAGCGGCTTTACTTACAGCTGCTTGGAGACACGAAAGAAGAGCAGCAGATGGTGAAGCAGCAGTGGTTGCTAGAGCACAAAGCTAGCAAGAAAGCCGCTTGCTCCCACACCTGCAGAAATAGGCATGGTTCTCATTTTCTAGGGGGTGTAGGGTCTGTGAAAGGCTGGTTAAGAGGAGAAATCTGGCTGGGGAATGGACATGGAAAGTGAGCAGAGATGGCTGTGGCAACAACAGCATGGAATAGGATCAGGAGGAAAGTTTACTCACTCTTCTCTGCCTCATCACCTGTCTCAGAGACTCATTCAGGTATCAGCCTGCTATCAGCCAGGGTATTTGGTTTCCTATCTAAGAAGTTCTTATCTAGTCTAAAACTGCTGATCTTGTTTTTTTAAGAGATAACTTCCATTATAGCTAAGACTTCTGATTTTGTAAAGCCTGCATCCTTTCACAATGAAGGATTGCCATATAAACTGTGTTGCAGTGTAGTGTAAGATATGTGAATTCCCTTAGTCTTTTTTTAGCCTTCTTCGAAGAAAAAGATAGCAAAATCAATTTAAACCAGATAGGTCCAATAAATAAAGGGGGGAGGAAAGGGGGAAAGCATCTCAGCTGCGAGCATATGTGGTTTTTCAGCTAAGAGCAT
Source organism: Myiopsitta monachus (assembly GCA_017639245.1). Lineage (NCBI taxonomy): Eukaryota > Metazoa > Chordata > Aves > Psittaciformes > Psittacidae > Myiopsitta > Myiopsitta monachus. The sequence goes on along the minus strand of CM029919.1, from coordinate 39,321,874 downwards.
GTATTTTCGGAAACTGTGACAGCCTCTCAGTGGGACAGCAGTAGGTAGTTTAGGCTCCAGAATTGACTTATGTAAAAATGATCACAATCTGATGGAGATAACCTTGGCAAGTTAATTTGCCTCTCTCTGTGTTTTTAGAAGAGAAAATCTTAAATTTCCATTGATTTTAGAGAATGTAAACAAATTATTTTAACTAATGCTCTACTATTTGTCTCGCAGCAGTATTCAGTGTAACTCCACAAAATTACTTTCCAGGATGGAGTTCCTCATTAGAATTGCTCTGAAGGCAAGTCTGTAGTGAAAAGTCCCTACCACAGCCTTTTGCCTCACCACAGGTTGCTGCCTTCTCAGATGTACTCATTCAGCTGTTTGTACATCTATACTCTAAAACAGATCAATGAAATTAACTTTGGTGTGCACAGTAGTTGTTTTTTCAACCCTGCTGTTTTGACTGGTCCCATTTAAAGAACAGACTGTGTGGTGCTGTATAGCAAAGTAATGCATAGTGGGAGGTGAGCTTGCCTGAGCAAGGGAGGTACAAGGACCTCTAAAATAGTTTCCATGGAATAATAGAATGTTTTGGGTTGGAAAAGACCTTCAAAGATCATCTACAACCCTTCTGCCACAGGGAGGGACACTTTCCACTAAACCAGGTTGCTCAAAGAACCGTCCAACCTGGCCTGGAAAGCTTCCAGGAATGGTACAGCCACAACTTCTTTGGGATACATGTTCCAGTGCCTTACCACCCACCCAGTGAAGAATTTTGCTCTCATAGCTAATTTAAATCTACCCTCTTGCATTTTAAAGCCATTCCCCCTTGTCCTATCACTACATGTCCTTGCAAAAAGTGCCTCTCCATATTTCTTATAGGCCCCCTTGAAGTACTGGAAGGCTGCTTTAAGATTTTTCTGGGGCCTTCTCCAAGCTGAACAAGCCCTACTCCTTCAGCCTGACTTCATAGAAGAGGTTCTCCAGCCCTCAGATCATCTTTATGGCCTTCCTCTGTATGCGCTGTAACAGGTTCATGTCCCTTTTGTGCTGGGGGCCCCAGAGCTGCCACGGTACTGCAGGTGAAGTCTCATGAGAGCTCAGTAGGAGAGAAACACTTTCCTGGACCTTCTGGCCACACTCATTTTAATGCAACCCAGCATATGGTTAACTTTCTGGGCTGCAAGCACCCATTGCAGGGTCATACGGAGCTGCTTGATCACTATCACCCCCAAGTCCTTCTCCTCAGGGCTGCTCTGAATCCAGTCTCCATCCAGCCCATATTTGTGTTTGGTTTTGCCCTGACCCAGGTGTAGGACCTTGCACTTGGCTTGGTTGAACTTCATGAGGTTGGTATTGGCCCCCCTCTCAAGCATGTCAAGGTCCTGGATGGCATCCTTTTCCTCCAGCATGTTGCCTGCACCACACAACTTGGTATCATCTGCAAACTTGCTGAGGGTTCACTCAATCCCATTTTCTAGGTTGCTGACAAAGATGTTGAACAGCAAGCACCAGTTGCCTCCTCCACTAAATAACACCACTTGTCACTGGTCTGAGCTGATTTTGTTGAGAAACAGCTCATAATGTATAAGTTATGGAGGTTTTACTCCTACTTGTGGTATTAGAATAAAGCATTTGTACTGTTGCATGTATTCTGGTAGACATATTTTATGGTGATGTTTGTCTGAACAAGGATGATGAAAATGTTCTACTGACTTTTTCAGAAATAAAAAGAAATATGGGAATAATGTAAAAAGACTGTATTTGTTTTCCCTCTTCCAGTGGCCTTTAGGGGAGGTCTGTAAATGAAAAATGTAATAAAAACAATGTAATAAAAACCAATATTTAAAAACAGCCTGGAATTTCCCTTTAAATTATAGCAGTGCTGTTTGCTGCTGCTACATTAACTGCTCTCATGAAGTTGCTTAATGATATCTTGTTAGTGATGGAAGATAATGAGACTGATAAGGGCAAAATTCATTGACCTTTCAAAGCTTTTGATTCACTAAATGACACTGTTAGATAAGCTAATTAAATTTTGCTTTTTCTGCTAGAATGATGACTTGGTTCTGATCTTATTTGATTAAGAGGAAAAGTCAGTGGCTCTTTTATGCTATCATTCTGATTTATTAGTATTACTATTGAAAAGTGCCTTAGGGCTCAAGAACTGATTTACTTCTTTTTATTTAGTCCTAAATTATATCTGAGGTATTTGTGATAAGACCTAAATTCACTTATATGGTATTTGACAATATTATTTTGTACAACAGTTCTGTAATGTCTCTGTCTTAATGTGCTTGCTTCAAAAATCACTATAATAAAAGCATTTGAAAAGATAGACGAGATAATGATGAAAAACTAACTTCATCTCAGTTTCCCAGGAGACTTGTCAAGAGGAAAAAGACATTCAGCTAACAGTAAGGCTATAATGAATTATCAGAGAATAACATGATTAGTCAGAATATTTTGCTCATGGCAGTCATATACAAATGCTCCAAGATAAAAGTGTGCAGGCTACCAGTTCTGCAAAACTCTTAATCATGCATTTACTCCTAGTCATTTGAACAGTTTAAAAGTTAAGTCTTCTAGATTATCATTGGGAACACAATTGGGTTTGATGAGACTTCTCGTGCTTTTTAACTCAGCATATGCTTCTGAATCAGACTCATGGTGCACAAGAAGAAAAGTAAATAATATATACTGCTAATGCTACTGAAGAAAAGCTTTAAGTTTGTTACCACATGCATGTACAATATAAAACTTTCCTGGACCTGATGACAGCTTACTATTGCTAGCTACTTTATGGTAAATATGTTAGTTGACTTACATCTCACTATTTTTCGTCAGGCTATTTTATGAAGTACAATATCTCAGACTGTATACTCTCAAATGTCTTACAAAACCAAGTATATTACTTCCATTCATCTAACTTCATGTCTCAAAATTTTAATCTCTCTAAAACCTGATACCAGGACTCACAGTGGCTTTCTTTCAAAATCTTGTTGACAACTAGAATTAATATCTTAATATCTTGTCTTAATTTGTATCAGTTAATAGTTAAATAGATCAGTAAATCAGTTAAATAGATTTTTTTTCCCCCACTGCTTGGCCTGGGATGCTGCCAGAATGACTGAGCTGTAGTTGGTTAGGTAATTCCAAAGACACTGGTGCTGCATTAGTATTCTTCTACTCCTCTGGAATTTCCTGAGCTTATTATTAAAAATGACACCCCATAAACCAGCAGGGTTTCTAAAAGCCTCCATTAAACCCAGTTTAGGCGAGAAGTTCCAGCACTTCCAGACTTTCTGCTGCAAAACTAGGGCTCAGAACCAGGAAGTTTTGCAATGGGTTTGGGGTCTGTAGCTCCAGCCAGGCTACAGGTACTGTAACTCTGTCTGTCTCTGGGGCAGACTGTAGGGGTCCACCTTATTAACTCTATCCAGAGCTGGGGATAATGTAACATCAGCTAAGGGCAGACTAAAATGATCAGTACAGGACCCTGCATGCATCTCATTTTCAGATGAGATCTCTGAAAATATTTTTTGCCTGAAATAGTTGCAAAAGAACAAAAAACTGCCAAAATCCACAAAATTCACAAAACCTATGAGAGGGGTATAAACAGTGAGAGGCTGATGGGTACACATAAGGAACAATAGTATCTTACAGTAGATCAGCAGACTTCTGTAGCAAAGGTAGGAGAGAATGATTTGTGTGCAAGACCAGAAAAGACAAGCTAATGCAGAAAGACTCTGTGTTGTAGAGGAAATCAAAGCGGAAAGTCGTTGTTCTTTCCAGAAGGAAAGGGGTCTTTCCCCAGCACCGCAGTGCTTCAGATTGACTACGGAAAAGAGAAAGTGGAGCGCAAGCAGATTTTATTGTCCTTGATGGTGCTCAAACTATCTAGAATCCATAAAGTAGGGAATGCTGAAGTGCTTTTCAGGTTCAGGGTCTTGAAATATATGGTGAATTTAGCCGTAGATCCCCATGACCAGTTGGTGGTTACCAAGAGGAGAAACTCAGCCAGATTCTTTAACAAAACTTGTCTAAAAGGAAAACTATTTTATCATTTGACTTCTGAAACCATGTCAGCAATTTTGAATGATTTGGATTCTGCCTCTGCCAGATGCACTTAAGTGCGTGGATTGCTACAGATGACACCTTCTAGATCGAGTAAGGATATGTTAAGAATTAATGGTCTAGAGAATTTTCTGTTTTGCTTTTGAAAACACAAACATGTATGTATGGTCCTTCTCAAAGTTCTTTTGGAACCTGTAGGGAAATAAATAACATTTTGCAATCAGAGTTTTAATAAATAATGATACTGCAATATCTTGGCTTCTGTGATAAATTATGGAGTGCAGAACATTGTAAAAAAGTTACTTTAATGGTTAAAGATTTTTTTTGGAAGTCAGGCAATGCAAATTTTTACCATTATTCCTGTGAATTTAGTTGATCTGTGCTTACTATTTTCTGGTTCCTTATTGTAAGAAAACACAGTTACATCTGTATTAGAGTTAGGGCCACTTAACTTTCACAGGCTCTGGAATTTTAGTGTCTATATGGTTAAGTTTTTTGAATTTGGCATTGCTGTGGCTCATGCCATCCAGAATTCTCCAAAACAAATCTCCAACAAAGGTCTGGAGTACAGAGGCTTAAGGTGCCATTAGGCGTATTCCTAGTGTGGACACCTTGTTTTGGAGAACAAGTAGTTTAGCAGCATAGATGCAGCTGTTTTGCTCCACTTGGCATCATTGTGAGACTGGATTCCTGGGTGTAATTAATTAGTTTAGGCATAACAATGCAGACACAGGTTTGAAGAACATTGCAGCTTGAATCTAGTGTAACCCCTTCTACAAAGCATACAGGACCTTCACAGACATCCAGTGTATCATTCTTCTAAGATGCTATTTTTCTTATTATAGTGTAGTTTTATATATATATATATATCACAGCTTTACAAAGTACAACAGCCAAAACAGATCTGGGGACAGCTAGAGCTATAGGTTCTTCTTTCATGTGTTCAAGAATGTGAATGCTGCACCTTGCAGTGCTAAATGGCAGTGGCTACTGAAATACAATCCTGAGCTGCTCAGACAAAAAAATATTACAAGCCTGCAGGGTAAGAGGAAGTATTACTCTACAGTTCAACCAGTTGCAAAATGCATCACTTAAATGTAGAACACTAGATTCACTAGTTTTGAAGAGCTTGAACAAAGTTTTGAATAATGTTGCAAACTCTCTATGCCCAGAATTCTTACTGGCTTCCCAGAGAGACCAGTATGTGGCAGATTTATAGAAACAGTTCATAGGCAGTTTGATCATTCAATAAGCAAAATTGTGTAAGGCACATTTTTCTATAGAAAGTCATGTCTGCTTTATTCTCCAAACTTCTATTTTTCTGTTTCTAATTTCATTTCCAAGTCAGGCAGAACAATATGGTGTAACCCAAAAAGGAGACTGAGTAAAATGTAAAAGGGCAGCATACACTGTAGCATACAAAATGCAGCACAACAGTGGTGCTGAATGCTAATGAGTAATTATTTGGTCTCACCCCAATCAGTCTTGATCAAATAATTAATTCGGGGGGGGACCATATGACCTGAATTTCTGAAGGCAATTGCTGCATAATATCTTTTTTCAATGTGTGAACAGGTGGTTCACAAAATGCAATCATTTTTAACAAAATAAATACTGTTCATCTCAGTTTTTCAAAAGCTTAACAGCATAATGTGGACTTACAAAAATCTATAAATGCAGCTTAATAATACTTTGTACCCAAAGACCGTTTCTTCAATATTACTGCTCACTGTAGAGGTCTGTTGTATGAAGTTTTAAGCGCAGTAGAATTACCAAATATTTGCTTAGAACCTCCAGATTGTCTTAAATTCCCGCCACTAAGCTTCTATTTATTAACTAAAATGCTATTCAAAGAAAAATTTAGATCTGTATCTTCAACTTGGCAAACTCTGAAAATGTAGATTTTTCCTAAATGCAGAAAAGTAAATGAGTACTAGAATAGACTAGTGTATTATTTTAATTATCACATTTTGATCTCTTTTTGGCTTGCTTTGAAACTACTTAAAATCCTGAGAGACAATGATGGATAAGGGATACTGAAGAGAGAAGATAGATTTTGTTTCCTTTGAATATGTATCTAAATATTTTTCAATTCATGAATATAAGCAAATGTGAATAAAGGCAAATGGAGTCTCTGTGGAAATCACATTCCTTCTCTGAAGAAATCACACAAACATGCCACGTGAAGATCTGAATTACTGAGTGCTGTCTTGAAGAAATGGAGGTGGTGGGTGGTGCTACTTCAGAAACTTGATATTTAAAGTCGAATACCCTGGATCCCCATTCAAGCTATCAAGAAGTTCAAGGTATCATTTCCTCACGCTTCTGACATAGCTACAAATTCAGGAAGTAAGTCAGGGAAAAAAAAAGAAAAAAGATTTAATTGAGCACCTTTGATGTGAGTTATTAAAATTTATATCAGAACATTTGAACTGAGTGGACCTGGAATCAGGGTTACGAATCTTGTTCCAGTGGTACCTCGAATTTGGGGGGGGGGGGGGGGGGGGGGAAGGGGGGATTGTGTCAGGAAAGGTTTGACATAGGATCTTTAGTGCAATCACAGAAAACATAGCATTGGAAGTTTTATAGCAGTTTCAGTTAGACCAGTGATGGTTCCATTTTGAGTGAAACAGACCTTACTTTTAGAGGGAGAACTGACAGTAAGACAGGTTCTGGAGTTTCTTAGTTAGAAGAAGAGGGAAATGGGAAATGACAGTGCTCCAGGTTGGAGCATGACCACTTCTAGTGAATTCCTGAACATGAGTACTCAGATAGCTACTGCATTAAAATCAAAGGAAAATTGGAAATGAAAGAAAGGAATTAACATTGGAAATGTTAATTAATACAGGTTAACAGTCATCAATCAGCATGACAGACTATCCAGTTGAAGAGGAGGAAAACTTGCAAAAATGGAAGAAATCTCCAGACTCTGGGGTAATACCAACAGAAGGTAACTGGCAAGTCTTTGAATTACATGGGACATATCTGAACTTCCTTCCTATCCTGATGCAGACCTCTACAGATTGTTTCATTTTCTGGCAGAAAAGAATTAAGATCCAGTGGAACCATAAGACAATATAGTACTCCTTTTGGGGATTCAAGGGATCTTTTATTTTGTTTTATGCCATTTGGTATTTATTATGGGTCTTTGAAAACTGGTTTATAAGTAAAATGTATACATTTCTCTAATACGTCAGTTCAAAAGTACATTTAAGCTAACAGTCTGTCTCAAATACTTTCCACTTTCTTGTGCTGAAAGAAAAAAATTAGAACAGGTGTAGAGTGATTCTTTTTCCCTTAAAAACTCCCAGTTTCCTGGGACTTGGAGAGGCAGATTGCATTTCATTTATTGTGCTTAACAGCTACTGATGTGCCTAATGTCCATAACTTTTCCTAATCCTCTCTATATATTTGCTTATATTTTTTTTGCTGTCATTAACACAGATTATATTTCTTTTTGAGGCAGCAAGTTATTTATGTATGAAGCAAAACTGCGTACCCTTATGAACTGTGTGCCTGGAAAAGAAGGTATGTGTGCTCAAGTGGCCTGCATCAGTTGGTAGGCAAGGAGGTAGCTGGAATACTCTCTAATGGGTCTCAGTAATGGTAGGCGTATAATATGGGGCGTGCAGTGGATTGTACCAAATATGCATATTTAAAAAGGCCTTTGCTTTACCATTTAGATTGCGCACCTGAAGAAGTTGTTCTCTTTTTACTGACAGTTGTTGCTTGTTGTTTTGTGTGTTTACTTTTTTAACATGGATTTTAATTGTTTACCTGTTGTGACCAACAGACAGCATCTACCCCATATTTGCATATTGACATACATTTAAAAAAGAAAAGGTAATGTTTTGAGACATTCCTATCTCAGAAGATTCTACATTTTGAGGGGTGAATCAGACATTTAAACATTTTAGATAATAAGTGTTTATGTGCTGTTAACCTAGGGGATTTGTTAACATTCTTTGAGCCCAAGAAACTTGTGTTACAGGAAATGGGATTTAGGGCTGGCATAGTCTGAATTTTTTATTTTTTTTCTTGTCTAAGATTGTCAGAAAAGTCAAAGACATTTTCAGAATGAGGAAGAGTTCGGAAGTGTTGCAAAACCACACAAAGTTAGAGCTGTCAAAGTAAAACATTATTTTTTCTGTGTTCTTTTGCAGGACATAAATATGTATCTTATAAATTTTTCTAAGATTGTGATTGTTAGAGATAGCTACGTTTGTTAAACTGTGGAACTCATGAGCACTGTCATTCTAAAGAAAGTTCTTATAGAAGAAATCTGGAGTCAGCTGGATTTGTAAAGCACTATAGACGACACCTATAAAACTTCTTTAATGTATTAAGAAACTGAAAGTAGAAGAGGGTACACAGAGGTATGATTATGAGGGGCTAAGCATACTGGTCGAGTGTAGAAAGAAACTGCTGACACACTGAATATAAGTCAAGAGTATTGCAGTAAATTCTTTCAAGGACAAACTGTTCTTTCTTTACTGTAGAGACATTTATCAATAAGTTTTTCAAGTTTTCTCATTTTAGTAGTTAGAGCTAGAATGAATGAGCCCTGCAGTTGGCAGAAGTGGAAGAAGGGATGGCATTAATTAAAATGTTTGTAACATCTTGCTGTTCTGTATCACAAAGAAAATTGTTGCTTATTTTGACAACTACTTTTGAGCTGTTCAGACACAGTGAATGTAATTTATAAAGCATCTGCTGACCACATAAAGAAAGGATTTAGGAATGTCCAACAGCCTTTTTTCAGTTTGCCTGACAGAGTATAACTGAGCAGTTCATTTTCCAGGGTCAGTAGGAAACATCAGGAACTTCCCAATTGCTTCTGATGGAGGTGAATTGAGGTAGATTTTCAGGATATGTTTGTGTTTTCTTGTACTCTAACTCTTGTAATTATTATTTTAAACCTTTTATTTTACTAATAAAAACACTCAAGCTGATGTGCAAACTGCTTGGCTCAGAAAACTGTAGTAGATATAATCTAGAATTGAAGCATAGTTGTGCCTTATCTTGGGGCATCCTTTCAAAGACATTCAAAAATGAAAAGGATTACACATAGCCATACAATATACATTTCATTTTCTTTTGCTGCAGATGGCACTGCTCATCAACTGGGGCTGTTTAGCCTGGAGAAGAGAAGGCTGCATGGAGACCTCATAGCAGTCTTCCATTATCTAAAGGGGACCTACAAGGATGCTGGAGAGGGTCTCTTCATCAGGGACTGTAGTGATAGGACAAGGGAGAATGAGTATAAACTTAAACAGGGGAAGTTTAGGTTAGATATAAGAAAGTTCTTTATTGTGAGGGTGGTGAGGCACTGGCACAGGTTGCCCAAAGAAGTGGTAAATGCTCCATCCCTAGCAGTGTTCAAGACCAGGTTGGACAGAGAGCCTTGGGAGACATGGTCTAGTACAAGGCATCCCTAGCATGGGACATTTGGTGCTGGAACTAGATGCTCTTAAGATCCATTCCAACCCTGACCATTCCATGATTCTATGACATTGAACATTTTTGTTTGAAGTGTTTGTACTTTCACAGTCAGAACTGGTTTTAGGATGGCCTGAACATGATCTAAATGCCCATTCAAATTCTTTTTTTGTCTTTAATTATATCCCACCTTTGTTAGCAGTTCTGACAAATTATATCAGTGATGACATAGTTAAATATACACAGAATGATCAATAAATAAAAACAGTTTAAAACCTTAAAAATATACACATAGAATCCAAACCGCTAATAATATACCAGGACTTCATTATGCCTTGTTTATGAGGGACATAAATTGAAAAAGTTAGATAAACATTATCTAAATTCTCAGATCTTTTTTATCAATGGTAGAAGCAGTGGAATGCCTCTAAATGATGACTGAAAGAATCACTGATGAAAAGGCAATACCCCACTGACATTGGAGCTCAGGTATCTATGAAGTTTCTCTGTTTCAAACCATCTATTTTTAACAAGATTTTCTGCCTTTCTAGAGCAGAAGGACCTGCTAAGTGTGTGTTCCCTTCTTTCTGAGGTGGATAGGTAAAGAAGGAATGGTCCTATGTCCCACAGGTGAGGCATAGGTATAAAGCCACTTGAATCAATGCAGAAATGTCTGCTTCATCCAAACCTTTCCCACCAATCTATCTGCTTTACATAAAATTTTTTGCTCAAAGCAGTCTGCAAGCTGACATGGGACTGCAACTGTCCATAGCAGCATCTCTCTGTGACTCTCCCCGTATGTCTTCATATGCGGTCAGCTAAAACAAGGTGTTTCCAGTGCCCCTCCCACTTCTGTGAATTCAAAACTGTGGATGAACATTTCAGAGAGCTGACAAGTGTGCTTATTTTACAATAATTATTCATCCTGTTCTAGTTTACATGAAGTTATAGTTGACATGAGGCATTCTGAGAATGAAGGAGTAAAAATTCATGAAATCTTTTAGGAATATTTCATTAGCTTGTTTAGTTCTCCATGGCTTCCCCAAGCTCAGCTAGGGACATCAATTTATTGTGTGAATATGTCTGCAGGCATACGGTTCAAGGGAAACCCTGGCTGAAAAGAAAGCACTCAAATAAATAAGTCTTTGCTCATTAGTTTGCTTTTATTTTATTCTGTAAAAGCTGACAGAAAAAGAAAACGCATAGCTGTTACACACTGGAAATGAACACAGAAAACAGTAATGCTGAACAGTACATATTGCTTGTTTAATTTTAGTTCTGCCCCCTCTATATTTCAAAAGTGGTCTTAAAGACTATCATATTTTGAAGGTTTGGTCAGAATGAATATGAGAAGGCATCTGAGAATATGAGAAGGTCTCTGAGAAATTTTGCTTAAAATCTTCAAATTTATTCTAAAAACTTGAGGCAAGACCATAGACTTATAGAGCAGCAAAGGCCTTAAGGAATGTGTCTAGAAACAGCTTAGACATTCTTAGAAATGTAGCAATACTATAAAACAAGTCTTTTACATTGATGTAAATAATATCTTGCTGTCTAATTGCTAAGTTGGCTAGCAGTTCTCAAGAAATTACTGAAGCAGATGAGCACATGTGAATTCTAAACTATGGACCCCAAGGAAAAAAGGCAGTTAGTTGGCCTGGCTTTGAGTATTGCTGTAGAATACAGGTATGAAAAGATGACCTGAAGAGAAAGATCAGTTTTTCTGTAAGTTGGCAGATCCTTAGACATTAATCAAAGCTGATGCATATACATGGTGCATTGGCTCTCAATTTATCGAGGTAAAAGAAAGGCTGTGAGATCCTCAGTAGTGGAAACACTTTGACAGTAGGATATCTAGCAAAAAAAAAGAAGGTATTATGAACAGATATTTTTTGTTTAGAAACTAGAATTTACTGAGTTCTGCAAAGCCCTTCTATGAATCCTGGAGTTTGTGCTGATGGTGGAGGCTAGAAATAAGATTGTTGACTCAAACTGGCTCAACTGTGTTGTCTTGTCACCTATCAGGTTATTCACCAGTGTACACTGTGCTCTGCTTCCACTCACCTTTTGGACTATTTACAGAGAATCACTGAAACACAGAATTGCTCAGGTCAGAAAAAACTTCTTGAGATCACCTAGTTCACTCCTGTCCCTGCTCAAGCAGGGTCAGCTATAACAGGTTACTCAGCACTATGTCCAACCCATCTTTGAATATCTCCAAGGATGCAGATTTCACGACCGCTCTGAGCAGCCTGTTTCTGGTTTTGATGTCTCACACAGTAAAAATGTGTTTTCTTGTGTTCATATTGAACCTTGTGTGCTTTAATTTGTGCCATTGCCCTGTCCCATGATACTACTGAGAAGACTCTGGTTCTACCACCTTCATTCCAACACATCAGGTAAATGTGCTGTACCCAATTCTCTCAGTTCCAGGCTCCCAGAACTCAAGCTTGCTTTGCAAAGAATGGCTGTACTGCATTAAGATGCAAACACACCTTTAAGAAACCTAACTAGGTATGAATAGTGCTGTGCTAATAAATATTTTCAGACCTGAACCAATTTGCAGTGCCTACATCCATTGGTCTGCTGACACAACACACAGATTATCCATGCCAAATGGGATATCTTCTATATTTATAATCATTAGCAAGAAGTATAGCTATTGGCTGAGTATTTTGTTTCAATTGCCATTTAGCTTTAATGTGTTGTACATCACTATAAATGTAAGCACAGAAGCTAGTGTTGAATCATTTTGATCCATTGCATTAGGTAGCTTAACAATGTGACATGCTGAAATGACAAAATACCAGATCACTGCTGAAGATGTGAAGTGCTTAAAATTACTTTTCATTCAGAAAGAACATATCACTTTAGAAGAAGACTTCTGGAACAGAAATAGGATGGTGGAGGATAAGACAAGCGTCTTTCAAGGTCATAGGCTGTCAAAGCCAACAAATTCAATCACAGTCTCTAGAAGCAGGAGTTTTTGAAGTATAAATACTGCACAATTTTTCCAAAAGATTTGTTATGTAATAGCAGTATTAGGAAAACAAATCTTTTCAGTCTAAATGCATAACTTCCCACTTTTCAGTAATATTATCATATATCATGTTTCAAAATGCTTTAAATAAACTCCAATTTAATGCATGGGCTACCAGAGAAGAAAACCTGGTTTTCACCCTATTAATCTATGACTTTACAAAGACAAAACAAAATTTTCTTTCAGAGCACATGATCATAGAATCATAGAATGATTAATTATATTTCTTTTTCTCCATGTTTGCTCAAAATTTCATCTTTAATGGCATTTCTTAGCAATCATAGAATCATAGAGTCAACTACGTTGGAAAAGACCTTTAAGATTTCAAGTAGGATAATGAAAATATATGGGTTTCTTTACACTTTTTCTTTTATTATATAGATATATATTAATAAAGGCATCTATTTTATCTGAAATGGAAAATACTGACATTAGAGTTGGTTTAGAAAGTTCACAACAACTTCAGTAAACAATCTGAGACAAATTTCAATGCAATGATTTTTTTTTTTAACTAACAGTAAGCTAGATGTACTTTACTCATGCATAGTATCTCTACAAACATTTCCATGTAAACTAACAGCTCACACAACATACTCCAATGCACAAATTTCCACGTTTTAACAAAAATTACTATGTCTGCAGAACATCACAGACATTGCAAGCAGAGGAAATTATATACCTGTAAGTGTGGAGAGACTGTTGTGAAGAAGGCAGAGGGAAGACCAAACTGAAGAATAAATCCACCTTGTGAACCAGTCCTCTAGTTCCTTCACATTGAGGCTGATGCAATTTACACCGAGTAAATTGTATTACATATTGAAATGTAGGGAAAATATGTTAAAACATTTGTTAGCAGACATTTTGAATGAGGCTTCACCAAGAACCCATAAGGGCTACGTGGTCAAGAGGAACCTTGAGAGTTCAGATGAAAAAAATTCCAGATAGATAGTTTTCTACAGGAAGATCTCAACTATTGAATTAATACCCACAGGAATGAATTAGCCCACATCCTACCAGTTCACATGTCTGAACAAAAATACAAAATATACTAATTTTTAGAAGACATTCCTGTACCAATGCAAAAATAAACAGAACACAAGAAAAAAGCTAACACTTTGGAACAGAAAGGAAAAGGAGAACTCTGTAGGCAATTAATATGTAATATGACCTGAAGACAGATATAGTACTCAGATTTTATGCTAGTCAAATTTTTTTTTACTTGAAAAAGCATCTAGGTATTGCTTTCTAAAAAAACCAGAGTCCATTTTCGCTAGTTTGTTTCCTTTCTGCCCTTCAGGGATGTTACCTTTCCTTAAGGAATAATATCTCTGCCAGATTTTTCTAACAACCTCTGAAAGAGTAATGTCTCCATGTTAGCTTACCTGCCAAAAGAAGTAGCAAAGGCAAAAAGCCCTCTAAAAACAGTCTGCTAACCAAAGTTTTAGAATTCGTCTTCAAGGTGACTGTGCCAGAGTAACTTTAAGGTCATTGTGAATGAAACAATTGATGGATGAGAAGTAATAACACAGACAATCTTTATTTTCAAATATCAGAATAACTCAAAATGTCCACACTTTAATTACTTTTGTCAAAACATATATTTTAGAAGCAATCACTTAGCAGTATTGCCAAATGTCATGAAAAATTGAAACCTCAAATACATTATTTTAAAGGATATAACACTATTACACTTTTGAGTGCTGTATTTCTAAGGTGGTTGCCAAAATTTTATGTTAACTCTTCCTTAGTACAATTTAACTTTGCTCTGGTTTATTAAACATTTATGTTCATATGAGGAAAAAGATGATGAAAGTTAGGTTGACTAAAAAAATTAAGACAGAATGAAAAGGTGGTTAAACACTCATGAGTATTGGAATGCATAATTTAGTCTAAAATATTATTTTTCACATACATAATTTGTAACTTTTGTAATGTTACTATTATTCAATTTAGCTTACATAGAGTTGCACTGCATAGTTATCAGGGCGATGGGCTTAGATCTGGAGGCAAAGAATTTAATAGTCTGCCAGTTTGGAACAACAAAGAAGAACTGGAGTGAAAAGATATGAGAAAGTAACAAACAAGCTATCTTTTGTTTAAAGTACAGTTTAAATAGTTGCATGGAGTGGGAAACAACAATGCTAGGTTTTCAAGTCTGAGCTAGTCATTTATTTCCCATTATCAGCACAAGGAGAGACACATTTAAAGATTTACTTCATTCAATAATAAGTGCCTAAGACTGTTGGGATAAATCTATGGTGGAAAGTAATTTCTCTTTCCAATGGCAGAAGAAGGAGCTTTCATTACTAATATGGACTAAGTGCCTTACTTTTAGCAGAGAGAAGTGGTGTAACTGCCAGCCCAAATCATATCCAATATACCAACCAGGGCAGTAATGTTTTGTAGCTTTACAAAAGCTCAGAAAATAAAAGAAAATGAAACAATTAACAAAAATACACATTGCAACAATTTTACTTGATGCTACTGAAAGTGAACAAAGATGGAACGCTTGATTACAAGCTTCTAGTGAAGTTTGTGCTCTAAATTAGTCAAAGAATTATCATCAGGACAGAAGAACATTTCTGATACTCCAACATTTTGTACAACTCACTGAAACATACCAAGACAAAATTAAAGCATAAAGTTAGCAATTATTAAAAAAATATATAAAAACCTCAAATTTGAGTTATGGCAGGTGACTATATGAAATTAGTGGATCTAAAGATGCACCATCTGCATTAGTGTTTTGGCCTTTCTGTGAAGGCAGTGTATGTCATTAATTCTGTGCATACAGGTTTTTTTTTTTATCTGAAACAGTCTCTATTTAAATACATGCTACTGAATGGTTATCTCAGATTTAGGATCAAATATGAGTGTTTATCGTATGCTGAATAAAGCTTACTTTCACTAAGAGTAGCATTTGTTAGTATGAAAGTTGAAAATATTTAGAACAAAAAGAAATAACAACTTACAGAATGCAGATCATGTAACAGCAGTCTGATATTTTCTTTTTTTTTCTTACTTTGCTTTTATATTATACATAAAAATTGAGTACATGCATATCTCATATTCCATCACTAAATACTTCTTTGATGATTGTTTCAGAATCCAAATCCTCTTTAACTAAAGTAAGCTTTATTTTCATATATACAGGTCTCCTTTTTCTCAGAATTACCCCATGGAGGAAAGAAATTATTTGTCCACTCTGTAATGTTATGAGACTTCTAGTGTGTATTTAAGTTGTCATATTTCTAGGGATCTACAGTTTAAATGTCAACACCTAAGCTAGTTGTCTGAGCATCTACTATAGCCAAAGAAAATGAAGAAGCACCTTTAGGGGGTGATTTATGAGATATATTTTAAATATTTACTTGTAAATGTGATGAATAATTATCTCAAAGCAGAGAAAATTATGGTTTGGTTTTGTTTGGCTTGGCTTTTTGCTTTGTTTGGTTGGTTTTTCTCTATCAGTTTCAAAGAGAGTCTGGATGACTTTTTCAGAAGTATCTGTCTACTTTTTAGATACATAAGATTCAGCGAGATGGATCACATCTTCAATGACTCATCTAAAAACCTAACCATTGGGATGCTTGAAAACAGAAAATAAATTTCCTCAGGTTTGTGGGTTAACATTGCTACTGTGACACTAGGTTGAGCTTTATGCAGTCATTGTCTAAAATTCACCAAGACTCTACAGTAACTTTTTTGCATATCATCCAGAAGTAAATAATACTCTTCGGGGAGGGTTCATTTTTCATTTACAGTCCATAGAATACTTACGAAGTCACCTAAAGCTAGTCACATATCTAGATAGAGACAAAACCATATAAATAATGACAAGAGATTGTCATAAAGACCCAGGGTAGAGGGAAAAATGAAAATACAGCTCCTTATCTACTCCATGCTCTTTCGACTTTCAAGAGTATATCCTATCTAGAAAGAGTAGAAAGTAAAACTCTTGCTAACATTATACTGGTGCTGAGGTAATGCCTCACGGATTCTGTTTTTGTTTTAGTTTTGTTTGTTAATGGAAGCTTATTACCAGATTTTTAACTTCTTATAAAGTTTCTGAACACAAATTAGTTAGAGACACTGAAGTAAAATGCAACACTTCTTATAAATGATTTAGAGTTTCTAAAGATGATGTCAAAGTTTCCCTTGAGATCTTTTTTTTTAGGAATGGAGTACTCATTTGATAAGAAGTAAAAGCTAGAGTAAGAAATAGAAAACAATAACTATTAATAACTATTATTCAGCAGGATGAATGTTAACGTATCAGGAGCTCTTAAACAGTGCTGGTTAGGAATTTTAATGGTCCTCTAAAAAGGTATGGTAGGCAGGTAACAAAATTGCATGGGAGTGTTGAATACTTAATATCTGTCTGGCTTAAGAGTACTAATCAAAAGTATTTCCATATGTGGGGACGTAACAGTCCAGCACTGGGCAACACAGTTGCCCCAGGAAAAAACAGACAGAAATCTACTGACATAAAGTTTACAAATATGAGATATTTTGCTTTTTGAACTGAGATAATTCACACCTTTCAAAACAAACCAAAACTATTCTTCACTAGTCTGGGCAGTTTTAAGGCAGAATATCTGCATCCAAACACAGAAAATTGTGTCTGCTTTACTCAATTCTTGAAGTGAAAAGCAGCTTAATCATGGACAAATCTTAAGATGACTTGTAAGGCAGACTGAGAAACTTTAAAGGTTGCTAGTATAGCCTCATCGTCTTTGTATAACATTCATAAAGAAAGCTTCAGAAAGAATCTTGGGAAAGATATCAGCATTTGAGCTCTTTAGAGATTTTCTAGGTAGGTAATATGTTGTCTACTCTTTGAAGGAAGTTTCCACAGAAAGTCCACAAAGGAGCTATACAAGTAGAAAATACCCAAGAAGTGGGGTGTGCTATACATTTCTTCGAAGACTGTTCTTTCAAATTATAGTCAACATTCTTCTTTTGTTTAATAGTTAATTCAACTTTTATAATTCACTAGATACATGCTTGCATATTCTTACATTATAATGCAAAATGTTTAAAAAGTTCTTGTTACTTTTACTGTTTCAGTTTCAATAAGCAACATGCAGAAGTCACTCATTTAGCCCAAACAACTGCTAATACTCAAAAATTAAAACATGATCCTTCAGTTGGGTATACATTAAAGAAGACAATTCTACATAAGGCTTGACAGATAATCTATATACTGGCCATACCAAGAAGTAATGTCCATTCAAATAAATTGTATTGTAAACTTCCTGCAGATTTCTTATGGTCAGAGAGAAGATAATATTCTAGACAGACTGTCACAACCTGCAAGTTTCCCTCCTGGTAACTAAGTCACATGCATTTCCATTTGGGGGAAAAAAAAAAAAAAAAAAAGAAGAAGGGGGGAAAGAAAAAGCACATAAGATAAATTTAATTATTTCACAGTCATTGATTAACTCCTCAAAGCCATCTTCATGCATATCAGTGGTAGATAAGAAATGACAGGCTGAGAGCAAAGGAAGGTAATAGCCAAATGGACCAACAGGCAGAGACAGTGAAGAAGCTGCTGCAGTCTACTGAGAAAATCAGATGTGTATGCATAGTTAGTTATACACACATGCATAGGTACACAAATAACTTCAAATATCTTCAGATGGAAGCACTTAAATAAACCTCTGATTTAGCAGTACAAATACCATACTATTAATCTAATAACTACATTAATTTTGCTAAAAACGTGGTCAGAATAAACTCCTGAAGTGAAATAACCAACTCTAATACCATCTACTTAGTATGCTATGTATAGGTTAGAATATAACTATTATATTTTCTTGACTAGAGTTTTTCTTCACAACCTTTTCCAAATATTGAAAAAATAACTGTTTGCCTGGTGAACCTTATGCTTTTTCTCATGCTAGAATTTTCAGTTGCATTCAGAATGTCTCTTTTCCTGTTTTCTACGCACCAAACCTGCTTTCCTTCAAAAATGTTTCAAAATTATGACTTCAAGACTAACAATCTCCAAGTCTTTAACCTTTCAGTTAAATGTGTTATTGTTTCTAGTTACTTTCACTTTAAAGTGAAGTTTTAGATGAGTGCAAAAATTAAGTTCAAAGGGAGTCTGAAATTATTATGAATTAGTAATTTCCCTAGGTATACATATGCCTGAAGTATGTATGTATACAAATGTAAAGTGAAAAGAAATACTTTCTAAATATCACCCTTAGAAAAATTCAGTCTGGGATCTGGAAAGCCATCTGTATTAATTTGTATTTCATTGTTTGCACTTCAGCACAGCAAAAGAAATCTGTTCACTTAACAGCTACCATTTTAATACAGACACTTCCAGTGTAGAATTTCCCTTTAAAGGTTATCTCGACACAGTTATCAACATCCTATAGACAGTTGCACAAATGCAATTTTGTAATTGGAAATAATTTTCTTATACTCCTGAGTTGCTGTAACATTCTGTTAATTGATACTCTTTATTAAAACATCTGTAATGAAAAGCACTGTATTTCCATCCAATAAACTGGATTCATTAGTTTGTTGTTAAACACTGTGGTTTTGAACAATGGATAAGAATTCTTTCAGCTTCTTATCCTGAAAGAACAAAGTACTTTCCCAGTTCTTCGCTTCATTAAACAGTCTGAAGGACTTCTCCAAAGGGCACAGCCTTGAATGCCTGGGTTATCTCAACTAAACCTCTGCATTAAAGAGCTTACTTCATCAGAAAAGACCCCTCCGTGCCTGTATGTGAATGATAAAAAGGAACAAAAGAATCAGCTCATTCAAAGAGCAGGCATTCACTGAATTCAGGTTCTGTGTGGAAGCAGACTTTAGCATGCTTGAAGCACAACAGAACAGTGAGGAAATAATTTACTCTAGTGCTACAAACTTGGAGAGTGAAAGCTCTCCCAAGTGAGGGAGGATTGCTTTGAAAGCAGATGAATCAAGTTAATTAGTAGTGTGTGTATCGCACATCACGAAATAGGCCTTCAGGATTTGAAAGTATCAGCCTGATACTGTAAACATACAGAATGCATAGTTACACTTGTTTCAATTATAATACTTTTTAATGAATGAAATGAAATGAAATAGGACTGTGATTGAATAACAGCATAATAACCTCTAAGACCAAATCCCTACACAGAAATCTTTTACTTTAATAAAGTATTATTACTAGGATTTTTCAAAATGATGCCAAGCTTTTTGCAAGTAGCAAATGAAAGATAAGCAAAAATAGAGTCTTTGCATCTAATAAGCTTGACAAGTTCATCAGCAAGGTAATGCAGCTAATAAAGCCTTTGATCCCATCAGCACCAGAAAAGGGCAAATGGCAAACATGAGTAAATTTCAACAACAGATACAGACATTACAGATGAGAACTTCCTCTTGTCTGCCTCATCTTCTGAAGTATGTGATCCCAGGAAAAGAAAAACAGTACAATACAGCAAGGATTTATTTGTAGCTAATGGAAATGAGCCCTGAGAAATTTTCAGTAGATATAATCAGTTCTTAAGAATTCCTCTTCTTCTCTTGATATATGTTTTGGCCACAGGATTTTGCAGTAGGACGGACTTATAACACCACATTTTGCCAGTAGTATTCCTTGTCTGATTTCCTATGGAAATGAGGTTTATGTCCATGTTTAAGTGCGCTCGTGTGGAGAGAGAGCTTCTTGCTCCCTGGCCCAAGAGCCTTTAAAATCAGCTCTTTTCACTCATAGAATCATAAAATCATAGAATAGTTAGGGTTGGAAAGGACATTAAGATCATCGAGTTCCAACCCCCCTGTCATGGGCTGGGACACCTCCTACTAAACCATGCCACCCAAGGCACTGCCCAACCCGGCCTTGAACACCGCCAGCAATGGAGCATTCACAGCTTCCCTAGGTAGCCCATTCCACTGCCTCACCACCCTTACAGTAAAGAATTTCTTCCTCATATCCAATCTAAACTTCCCCTGTTTAAGTTTGAACCTGTTACCCCTTGTCCTATCACTACAGTCCCTCATGAAGAGTCCCTCCCCAGCATTCCTATAGACCTCCTTCAGGTACTGAAAGGCTGCTATGAGGTCTCCATGCAGCCTTCTCTTCTCCAGGCTGAACAGCCCCAACTTTCTCAGCCTGTCTTCATATGGGAGGTGCTCTAGTCCCCTGATCATCCTCGTGGCCTCCCTCTGCACTTGTTCCAACAGTTCCATGTCCTTTTTATGTTGAGGACACCAGAACTGCACACAATACTCCAAGTGAGGTCTCCCAAGAGCAGAGTAGAGGGGCAGCATCACCTCCCTTGACCTGCTGGTCACGCTCCTTTTGATGCAGCCCAGGATACGGTTGGCTTTCTGGGCTGCGAGCTCGCACTGCTGGTTCATGTTCATTTTTTCATCGACCAACACCCCCAAGTCCTTCTCCTCAGGGCTGCTCTGAACCTCTTCCCTGCCCAACCTGTAGCTGTGCCTGGGATTGTTCTGACCCAGGGGAATAGAGGCCTCCTGGCTATTAAATCATTCAGGTTTTCTGCAAATAGGCAAATTGGTATCAGTTATAGTTGAGGGAAAAAACAGCAACTTGAGCACACATGTTAGACACCTGAGTCTAGCATATATCAAGACATGGAAGAGATAAATACACCAACAAAATGAAGGGGTTTCATCAGATCTACCAGCTTTTTAGGCATCAAATATAATCAGTTGTGAGACAGGAAATGACAAAATAACCCCAGACTTCATTAGTCCTAGTGATTTGTGAGGAAACAAAATTTTCTTCAGAATAGGTACTCTTGATTTCCTTCCCACTCCTTTTCATATTCTACTATTCATCAATAGATCTCATCAAAGGTAAGAAAGGAAGTGTCTTCATCACCACATAAGCTGGTGACACTTTAAGGAGTAACTGTAATTTAGTAAAATCAACCTGAAGATACAACTAAAAAGACAGTTAAATATCTGTACTTATTTCTACAAAGAAAATGATGTAAGAGTAAATGTCTGATATAACCCTGGCATCAAAGAAATCTATTAAGTCAATTTTTCACTTCTGACTTCAGCCTAGAGTGTATGGATAAAATTAAGAAAAAAACTGCATTTTTTTTTTTAACTTTTTTTGACTTGCTTGGGTGAAATCAGGAACTCTCCAGGTTGTGAGTAAAATGTCATGGGGTTAAATCACATCAGAAACATCCACAAAATAATATGTAGGATAAGGGCAATAGGAACAGGACCTACACAACTGCTACAGTCCTATCTCCATGTGACATTCAATGTGAATTTTGAGTAAATTATTGTGTTGTTGTGAATAAATACTTTCCTAAATACATATCTGAACTGGTTGTTGATTTTGGTGGAGCTGCATTTCCACCAGAATGTACATTTACATTCAAAATCCCCTATAATGTACATTACATTATGCATATAGGATATTAGCATTGTATGCATAATGCATGATTACAGAATAATCATACTATGTGCACAAGTTTTGCTATAAAAGAATAGTCTTTCTGAAAATGCCCAGAAACCATGAAGCCATTGACAATCAATCCCTCTATTTGTCATACTAATACAACATTATCTTTTCTTATTTTTATGGCAATAATCACTAGACAGGAAAACCTAGAAGTGTTACAGGTTGGCAGATAAAACTGTATTATATAGGCAGAATGATACAAATAATTTAATGTGCAATATGGTTAAGATGAAGACATTACTTTGGCCAAGAATAGATTGAACAGTTACAAGACTGGACGCAAAAGGTGGCCTGAAAAGATTTTGCCTATGGAGTGAAGTTTGGTGTTTCACAAAATTTCCCTTCTGATATATGATGTTTAGACTCATCACTGAACATTTCATCCAACCCACAAACATGATTTATACTGTGCTGTTCATCACCATTTTTTAGAATAATGTTTGCCATGTCTCTAAGGTCTTTCACCTTCTGAATGATTTTTCACAGGTGAAAGAGATGACTAATATAACTTACTGTGTCTAGAAAATAATACTGTCATAAATTACATACCTTACAGCATGTTCTGTAAAGAGAAGATAAGTTTACAGAGGGGCAAGTATTGGAATACTCACCAGCAGATAAAAAAATATAGTGAAATAAAACCACCCTGCTTCTTACCCCATTTTGAAATTGATCCAGTCTAGGAATAACTCCATGTTTGACCTGAAAGCTGATGGACCCTGTATTTTAGCTAAGTTGATTAACTGAAAACTCATATACAGGTTTGCGTATGTACATGTATGTGTGCATATATACACATCTATATGCATGGAATTAGCTGTAATCAATATGCGCATTTGCATTTCTGCTAGAATTTATTCCCAAGTATAAGTTTGTAGATGACACCAAGGTGGGTGGGAGCGTTTATCTCCCAGAAGGTAGGAAGGCTGATTTGAAGAGGCTGGACTGATGGGCCAAGGTCATTTGTATGAGGTTCAACAAGGCAAAGTGCCTGGTCCTGCACTTGGGCCGCTACAACCTTAGGCAATGCTCCAGGCTTTGGGAAGAGTGCCTGGAAAAATATTCAGTGGTGAAGGACCTGTGGGTGCTGACTGATGGACGGCTGAACATGAGCCAGCAGTGTGTCCAGGCAGCCAAGAAAGACAATGGCACCCTGGCATGTGTCAGAAACAGTGTGGCCAGCAGGGTCAGGGAAGTAATAGTCCCCCAGTACTTTTCAGTGGTAAGCCAGTACCTCCAATACTGCGTTCAGTTCTGGGCCCCTCAATACAGGAGAGACATAGATGTGCTGGAGCAGGTCCAAAGAAGGACAACAAAGCTGGTGAAGGGTCTTGAGAGCAAGACCCATAAGGAGCTGCTGAGGGAACTGGGGGTGTTTAGTCTGGAGAAAAGAAGACTCAGGGAGACCTTGTCACTTTCTACAACTACCCGAAAGGAGGTTGGAGCGAGATGGCTGTCTGTCTTTCTTGAGTCTCTCTCAAGTAATGAGCAATGAGAGAAGAGGAAATGGCTTCAAGTTGCACTAGGAGAAGTTTAGATTGGGTGCTAGGAAAAAATACTTCCCCACAAAGTTTGTCAAGCATTGTAACAGGCTGCCCAGGGAAGTGGTTGAGTCACCATACCTGAAGGTATTTAAAATACGTGTATATGTGGGTCTTAGGGACATAATTTAGCGGTGAACTTGCAGTGTTAGGTTGGACTCAATGATCTTAAAATTCTTTTCCAACCTAAATGATTACTATGACTAAGCATAAAAGAAAAAAAAAAGGACTTCTATTACTGATGATTGTCGTGGTTTAAGTCTCTACACCCTCCCCAAGCAGTTTTCTCACTCACTCACTACCCCTCTTTCTTACCCCAGTCCCAGGGGGATGGGGAGGAGAATCAAAAGAATGCAACTTCCACAGGTTGAGAGAAGAACAGTTTAGTAACTAAAGTATAACACAAATCACTACAGCTACCATCAATAACAATACAAGAGAAATACAAGGAAAAAGAATACAACTGCTCACCAAGCTCCTCCCAGACAGTGCACCACCAGCAGCGAACCCCCCAGTACCAAAAGCCTGACCATGCCGTGCACCCCCAGTCCACCACCACACCCTTCCGGGTCTCTGCTCTCCGTTTTCACATCCTGGGCATGACGTGCTGTGGTATGGAATAACCTCTTTGGTCAGTCTGGGTCAGGTGTCCTGTCTCTGTTTCCTCCTGGCTCCCCCTCTTCCATGGCATAGCATGAGACTCAGAAAGTCCTTGGCCAGACCAAAACATTACCAAGCACTAACTGAAAACACTGGTGTTATCAGCTCTCTTCCAAGGCCCAAAATCAAAAACACAGTGCTGCACCAGCTACCAAGAAGAAAAATGACTGCTGCTGCTGAACCCATGACAATCCACCCCTTATTCCATACCATTCATGTCATGCTCAGATCCCACATTTTCAAGATACCATCACATGTGTCTATATACATACACACACACACAGAGGGAGATCATCCCTCAGTGCATGGACCAATCCCTATAAAGCTGCTGAGTCCATTCAGTCCAAGACATTGGGCTCCATCTTTTGTAACTGTCTTTCAGAGCAGGAGAGGCTGTGAGCAGTGTTCACACTCGTGAATAACCTAGGCAATAGTGTCCATTGCAAAGTCCACCCCTCGATCATAAGTCCACCCCTCGATCATGAGTCCATCTGTATGCTGCATCTCTGCCCTGATGGCCTGAGGTGTCATAGGCCCACCAGGCTCAAAATAATTCACCCTTCTGTTGCCAATCTAAGTCCATCTGAGCCATTTCATTTTAGCCGCTTGTCACTGGGGACTCCATACAGCTGCCTTCCATCTCTGATGCTTCCAAAGCACTGGAGGGGTCCAGTGGACTAGATACTCAGCACTCGCCCACACTGTCCCACACACCCTGCCACTTATGACTGTCCAGCTTTGGGAAAAATCTCTTGGTCATCCTGGATTGTAGTGGAATCCCAGACAAGGCCCACACCCCACCCTGCTTAACTCTCGGGACCAGACAGAATGGTTGTGGGTAAAACACACTCTGAATGCATGCCAACATGGTTATCCCCATCACAACCAGCAGGCAGGTCCCAAGAGTGCTTAAAGGCCATTCAAAACCACCGGAACTCTCAAAAGAGGCTGCTGTACTTGTCCCTGGGGCTGGTGTAGCTGCTGTGCTTGCCGGCTCTCTCACCACCAGCTGCTCTTGGTCTGAGTCCAGATCTTCCTCCTCTGCCTTGCTGGGAAGCGCTGCGCGGTCTCCTGCATCCTCCTGGGGCTCGGGCTCGCGGGGCTCTGCGGGCGGCTGCTGGGGAATGCTCTCGGTCGCCGCGCGGTTGGGCTCGGCAGCCGCTTGCCCCCCCCCCGCTCGGTAGCCGCGTGGCTCGGCTCGGGCTCGGGGCTCGGCTTCTCTGCCGTCTCCTCCGGCCGGTCGGTAGCCGCCTCCTCCCTCTGCTCGGCAGTCGCCGGGCTGGTCTCGGTGGGGGGTTCAGCTCCTCTGCCGCCCCGTTCCCGGCCTCTTGATCCCCCGAGGCCTTCTCCCGGGCCGTTTCGGCCGCCGGCTGCTCCCGGGGCCGCCACCCCTCGGCTTCCCCTCCTCCCTTCTGGAGCTCGCCCGTATTACAAACCATTCCAATAGAGTACAATGTAACACGAACCTTAACCCAAAACCTAGATGTGAAAAATGTTAAGATAAGAAATACCGGCTGTAAGTAAATATCGTACGCTGAACCTGTGAGAACCAGAGCAACAACTTTGAGAGCCAATAAATCAGTATTGTGACGAGTGGCTATTAATCCTGTCAAATCCTGCTGTTATCTCAACCCTTTGTGCCCCACGTTGGGCACCAAAAAGAACTGTCATGGTTTAAGTCTCTACCCCCCCCCCCCCCCGCAGTTTTCTCACTCACTCCCTTCCTTCTTTCTTACCCCAGTCCCAGGGGGATGGGGAGGAGAATCAAAAGAATGCAACTTCCACAGGTTGAGATAAGAACAGTTTAGTAACTAAAGTATAACACAAATCACTACAGCTACCATCAATAACAATACAAGAGAAATACAAGGAAAAAGAATACAACTGCTCACCAAGCTCCTCCCAGACAGTGCACCACCAGCAGCGAACCCCCCAGTACCAAAAGCCTGACCATGCCGTGCACCCCCAGTCCACCACCACACCCTTCCGGGTCTCTGCTCTCCGTTTTCACATCCTGGGCGTGATGTGCTGTGGTATGGAATAACCTCTTTGGTCAGTCTGGGTCAGGTGTCCTGTCTCTGTTTCCTCCTGGCTCCCCCTCTTCCATGGCATAGCATGAGACTCAGAAAGTCCTTGGCCAGACCAAAACATTACCAAGCACTAACTGAAAACACTGGTGTTATCAGCGCTGTTCCCAGGCCCAAAATCGAAACCACAGTGCTGCACCAGCTGCCAAGAAGGAGAAAAATGACTGCTGCTGCTGAACCCATGACAATGATGTACTGAATTATTTTTTGGTGTTAATGTGTTATATCACTCATTCACAGAAATAAATAACTGGTTTCATTAAGATGGCTCTTAGTGCAAAGGTCTTCTCCTTGTCTTAATTTCTTAAATACACTCTAAAGGAATAATAGTTCTTCCACTGAACCAAGAGATCTTCAGGGCAAATTCTATCTTGTCGTCACTTTGTTTTGTATTCTTTGACTGAAAACCTTCGATTTTTCCTCAAAAATTATGATAACAGTGACAAACAGAATTACGGAACCTGGCAAGTGAAAGAAGACAATGCCACCTCTTTGCTGTAAACCATAGTTTGCCAGTTTAACTATCTAAATGATACATACTACATAGGACTCAGTATTAGAAGATGGTACAGGACTTATTATCAAGGTAGCTAGCAGTGATAGCTATTATTGTTGTATATTCATGGAATAACTGAGTGTGCAGTGTTGATTTCTGTTCTATGACAATCAAGAGCAGTTTTCTTCTGCTTCATCATTCTTGGTCGTTTTCTCTAAATGAACCCTAGTATTTATGCAGTCTGCCAGATAAGACAACTGATCCACCTGAAGATTATCCCTATGAAACTTATCTGTACACCTCAGCATATGTGTGTGTGTGAAATTTGCCACTAGATCAGATCCCTGTTCAGCTAAGAGTGTAATCTTATGAGTGCTAGCAGCAGTATAAGAAACGAGGTAGGAGACATAACCGAGGGCAGGAGGGTGAGACTACTTGCTCTTAAGCTGACTTAAAGCAACTGTGAAATTGCATCCCTCTCATATACCTTCACTAGATGAGTGAAGTTCAGTGTGAGAGATGAGGTTAGATTCCATCAACACACCCAAAAGTCAGGTACTGCAAGATGTGGTATATTTTAACCTTCTTTCATACTCGTTTGGAAGAAAAGTCTTAGCTTTCTTCTCCTTTATTTTCCTCCAATTTGCCTTAGTGTGTGAGTTAAGTACTGTACTGTTAGACAATTTCACTATCAAGAATATAAATATGAAACAGCTACTTGTAATGATTATTTACCTCAAAGTGACATCAAACAGGAAATAGCTTCTTATGTCTTGCAATCCATACTGGGAAATTCAGAATGGCAGTGAAAATTAATTGATTGAGGCTAAAAATGTTATCCTATAATACCCACAAGAATTGTGCAGAAAGAGAATTTACATTTTTAAATGTGGGTGATAGCTCAGTCAAAAAAGCATGTTATAGAGCCCCAGAAATCCTTTTTCCATAATAAAGCAGTAAGGATAATCACAGCATTTTTATTGGTTGAAGCTCTAGTCAAGTTCACTGGAAAATCATGGGCAGGATAAAATAATAAATTTCATGCATTTCACATCATTTCTCAATTTTCTGCCATCTGGCAATAATAGTGTCTGTTTAGCAGCTTCTGTGGAGGGCAGCAGTTTGTAAAAATGCTCAAGTCAGAAGTGAGAGCACAAGAGAAAGAAGTATGAATGATCTTTACAAAAAGCAAAGAAATGAAGGTGGTGAAAGTGGAAGGAGATTGCTGTAAATAATTCAAAGGATGAAGAGATGAAAAGTAGAAGTGAAACAAGTACTTAAAAACTGGAAGATAAGATGAGCATATCCCTTGTGATATTTAATAGCTGTATCTAAACCGCCGTCGTCTCACAGGCAAGCTTGTAAAGACCTTTGTGCAATGTCTTTGCCATTTAAGGCAAATATTTTGCAAACATTCTTCTCTTCAACAACCTCCATGTAGCCTGAATGTGACAGAGAAGAAATCAAGAATGATTTTGTGGGAGGTTTAGCAGACACTAAATCAGGACCTCCAGGTGTACCACAATGCACATCAATCAGGCACGCAGCCCTCCATCTCCAATTACCTAAGTGGAAAAGATCACTTTTATGAGAGCCTTCACACTGCTGAACCTCTCCACATTCAGAAATGTGGAAATCCAGAAGTTATCATGTGAAAAGTTTAGGGCTTGGCACACCTATAAAACATAAATATAGATATCAAAAGAAATTAATTTGTAATAGTTTGCAAAAATGTTTTTTCTCAGGTGAAAAATTAAATGGGAGTTTGTTTTGTGACTATATTTCTGGATTTAAACTTTTGATCTGCATTACATGTTCACAGACTAGAACAAGCTCAAACCTGCCAAGAAGTCTTCAGAACCACAAAATGTTGAGATGGTGGAAATTTTCATGTTCTCATCAAGTTTATGTACTTGATAAAATATACGTTTTACTGGTTTAAGCCCAATCCAAAGAACTTTATTTTCTAGGGCGGGTCTTATCTCTAAATTTTATCCATCCAAGAGCAAGGCTTCTAAGCTGAGATATATTTGCTTCCTCTAGCTAGTGTAGGTAAATGAGTGCTTCCAGAAGACAATTCACCCTGCTTAATTTAGAATAAAATTAATTGCTGTTCTAGAGGGGCTTACCTACCTGTCTTGGGTTCAGCAGCAGTCATTTTTTCTCCTTCTTGGTAGATGGTGCAGCGCTGTCTTTTTGATTTTGAGCCTGGGAACAGCGCTGATGACACCAGTATTTTCAGTTAGTGCTTGGTAATGTTTTGGTCTGACCAAGGACTTTCTGAGTCTCATGCTATGCCATGGAAGAGGGGAGCCAGGAGGAAGCAGAGACAGGACAACTGACCCAAACTGACCAAAGACGTTATTCCATACCACAGCACATCACGCCCAGGATGTGAAAACGGAGAGCAGAGACCCGGAAGGGTGTGGTGTTGGACTGGGGGTGCACGGCATGGTCAGGTTTTTGGTACTGAGGGGTTCGCTGCTGTGGGGTACATTGGCTGGGTCGGGCTTGGTGAGCAGTTGTATTCTCTTTCCTTGTATTTCTCTTGTATTGTTATTGATGGTAGCAGTAGTGATTTGTGTTATACCTTAGTTACTAAACTGTTCTTATCTCAACGTGTGCGAGTTGCATTTTTTTTTTCGATTCTCCTCCCCATCACCCCTGGGACTGGGGGAAGAAAAAGAGGGGAGTGAGTGAGTAAAACTTCGTGAGTTTTAGAGGCTTAAACCACGACACTACCTTTCCCCACTAATTGTGAAAACTAAATGCCAACAATTTAACCAGCTAATGTTAGCAGCAATTAATCCCAGCTTTTTGAAGAACTACACATCAAAACCCAGACTGCAGATCCTGCAATATCTGGCTCAGCCCCTGCCTGATTGTGGAGGCACCTTATTTTTTACATTAAAATATTCAAGGTAGGTATGTGTAAACTATATGTGTACATGTATTTGTAACACCTGCCTAAGACAGGAATTCAGAAACAAGATACCGTTCTGCCTGAGTGCCCTGCAGGGCTTTGCTGGGAATGCTGTACGATGTGTGAGATTGAGTTCCACACAGAAGCTGTTTGCAATTGCTACAGTTTTTAAAACATCACCAGAAAAGGTTGATTTATCCTGTTTAAGTACCAAGGGGTTACAATAGTCCCATGGGAATGGGAAAAGAGATAGTCTCAAGACTGACACTTTCATGCTTCCGGAAACTGCCTTAACAGTCAGGCTGCAGGCTAATGCAGGCAGAGGGAGGAGGAAACATCCACACACCAAACAAAATACGTGACTGTCTAGAAAGGAAAGCAAAGTGGTGTTTGTTTTATCTTTCCTTTCCTCCTCCTTAACTTTTTCATGATTTCCCATTAGCCATACAAAGAATTCATTCATTAACAGAAGATTGAATAATTTGTAGAGTGACAAGGTGATGATATGACAAACATTCCTAGAACATATTTAACCTTATTTGTAAGAATAATGCCAGAATTAGATGTGAGACAATTGGTGTATGATTTCTTGTTCAAGAGACAATTGCAAACTGTGCAATAAATATCTGCATCCAGGATCTCTTGATCCCAAAGAAATGAGTCTCTCTGGTCTCTTATTATGTAGGAATGATGACATGTTCTTTGCTCTTTTTTTTTTCTTTTCACTTGCCAAAATGTTAACAGATTGAGTCAATTAATCCTTGTTCAAGCAATGTTTCCTGTGGCAAAAGCTATGTTACAGGTTTCCTCTTTCTGTACAGCAATAAACACAATTTTATCAGTGTTTTACCTTGTGATAAAAACAGGGAAACCAAAGAAAATCAAAAGGCAGTTGCACAAAGATAAACAGAAATGGAAGCAAAACAAACTGCCTGCTTTTAGACTGCTTAGAAAATAAAACTAATATCAAAGCAGTCAAATGTAGATGCAAGAGTTGCTAGCAAAAGAGCAAAGCTGAAAACAGTCCAATCTAACAAGGTAAAGACCGCCAATCATCCTCCCTTCAAGTCCTAGCAACCCAAACTTGTAAAAACATTCCTCTTCCAAATCGTTAGCAGTGGAGATAATTGTAGGGACATGAGTCTGAATTCCTCATGGCGTTGAATGGCAGTCTTAGGACTGCTGGTCTGTTTACTTTCTTGGCTCCAGGGTTAATGATATAGACAGCTGAACAATTGGAAGGGAACTGAACTGTATATTGCAAGGTATTTCTCAAGTGCCAGGAGGATAGATGACCCTGCTGTGTTTTCATTTTCTGCCCACCCAAAATTATTTTTTCTGAGAGTTTCCAACTGATCTTATGTGTGCATTAGCTTGAAATTGTACAGTTTTCTTCCCTTGTAAGAGTGTCTTTTGAGGTACCATTTCCCATCCAGTGTATTATACAGTACTAACTTGCTGTTCTGAAGACTAATATTCCAGACACACTCAAAATACTGCAACATATAACACAGAAAGGACATTTGAAATATAGGAGAAGACAAAAATGCTTTAAAATTTTTGTCATTGTCATATTAAGTAATTTTTTCCTGTTCTGTCTTAGGACCAGAACAGACTCACACATATAGGTGGACATGGCTGAAAAGCAGAAAAGCCTGAAAACGCACTTAAAGGTTCACGGAAACCCTCCTCCTGAACAGTCTTCCTAATGCCCTGTTACATTTCATGGATCAAAGGATATGATATGCCAGAAAAGAGAGCAAAAATGAACTTTACACAGCATTCCAAGGCAGAAATTTTGTGCATATGGGTCCCTTCAGGGAAAAAACATGTACAGTATTATTTTTCCTCTGTTTCGTATTTACATGCTACTAGATCAGAAGCTTCACTCTCTCAGACTGTTTAAAAAATCCTCTGTCTTCTTCCAGAATTATATGAAAGACCTCAGAAATTAGTTTAATAGCTGTTAATCACTTCTTGTAAGAGTCAGGGATTAAATATCTCTCTGTGACCCATAATCTATAAAAAGTCTATCTGATAGACTATACAAGTTGCTTGGCAACCTAAACCAAACAAGGATCAAAACTAAATACAAGCAGATAATAAATACCTGGGAGACCAGGCATGTGTATTCCTATAATGTAAAAAAATAAAATAAAATAAAATAGAAATTAAAAAAAAAAAAAAAAAAGAATGGAATGACCACTAGCTCTCTTTCTGGAAGCCAGTATGAGATCCCACATGATTACAGCCTGAGCTAATTTAAATTCAAAAATTCAAAAAATGCTATTGAATTCAAACATATGTTGGAAAGAGAGCAACATAGCAAAGAACACTGATCTGTACAACTTTGCTTGGGTCTTAAAATTACACCTTCAGGAAAGTAAGCTGTCATGATATAGAGAAAACATCCTACTTTAAGATTTTTGTCAACAAAACTAGAAACCTGCTGTACAAAATAAGAACAATTTTAAATTTTCTATTTCTTTTCTCATTCCACTTTTGGCTACAAAACAAGCTGTAGCCAGAGAAATGTATTTGTCCTAACAATTTAAAGATTGGAATAAAGAAATCTTGTTGAAAATGTAGTTCTAACATTTCAGAGTAAATACATATTTTGCAAGAAAGGACTCCCTCTTCTGCTACAAAATTAAATTTTTGATTCATAAGCTATGACAGCGTATTTCTCTGAGTGAATTTTCCCTAGCCAGTGAACCAGAATGAGGTAGAAACTTCATCTGGATGAGGAGACCGAGAGTATAATTATTAAATAATACACCAACTCTTAACTGTTGGTCTTAAATATTGTTAAATATCACTTAAATTCTAAATATTTTATGTTGATTTTTAAGGACATGGGAATGACTGCACTAACTGGGACCTGAACCTGGGAAGCCCAGTATCTTGACTCAAGTGATGACCAGTTTGGGAAAAGTGTATAAGAAACCAGCAAATATTTTTCCTTTGTGTATTTTTATACTTTCTAGATAAGAACAGGGGCTAAGTCAGAAATTCAGTTTTGATCACTGTTTTTGGCTCCTTCCCTTATGTATTCATTGTATTTGGTAAGTTCTTGCCCTATGATTTCCACCACCCTCTCCTCTAATAAACTGTACAGCTTAACTATCCTTGTGAAAGTCTGTTTCTCTGTGTTAAACTCTGCATGATGGTATCGGTAGGTGCTCTTCTGGTTTTGTATTGTGAGGAGCAGTGAATAGTCCTGTCTTAGTCATTTTTCCTTGCCATGCCTGATTTAACTGATACCTACCCCATAACTTGCTTTTTCTTTTCTAAGCAGAAAACACCTACACTTCCTAACCTCTGCCAATAAGTCATCTCCATTATTTGTATCTTTTCCTATTTCTCTGTAATTTTCTGAGAGAGAGCAGCAAGAGTTTCATGCAGTATTCATTGATGGGGACTTACTACAGGTTTATACAATAGCATAATGACAGTAAAACTTCTACTTTGTTTCCATTCTCTTCCCTCATAATTCTTTATGTTCTGCCATTTTTCTTCACTACTCCTGACTACTGGGTTGATATTTCTGGGAGTGATATACTGCGACACTTTTATGCTTTTCTGAGTAGTAATAGCAAACTTAGAGCTTGCAATTACACAGATGTTTTTATGGCTATACTTTTCCACGAGATGCTTTCTTCTCACTGATGTTGAGTTTCAGTTGTTATTTTGCTACCTACTTCCCCATATATTATGAAATCTTCTTTAATTTTTCACTTCAAATTTTATAGCTAAGTCTTGAAATTATTTTTGGCTATGATCAACTTTTTCACCTTTTTTTTTTTTTTTGTTTTAATTTTCCTAGAATATTCCAGATCATTTCAGGTTGTGGAGATGCTAGGCCACCTTTCAAGTAAAGTTCCTTATATATGTCATCATTCTGGAAACTGCACGTGTATTCCTGTACTTTATTTCCTATTTATAGATAATTTGCCAGTCTATAAGAGCACTTGTTATCCTGGAATTTTTCTTTTTAGGAGCTTTTTATAAAAATTCTTGTAAAAAGTTAACAGCAGTGTACTAGATAATCTGTGATGCTTTACTGATGAGTGTTTTTTTCTTTTTTTAACCTTACTAATTGTATGTAATAATTTACTATTGTGATCATTCTCACTTCCTCTGGTGTTAGCAAAGTTATTTGAGCAACAGATATTTAACTCAGTATAGCACTAAACCCATTTTATATCAGTTTTCAATTAGAAGGTCAAGATTTTTAAAAGCAACTAGTGATTTTGGAGCCTTAACTGCATGCTTGTAAACATAAGACAATTTAAGAGGGTAGCTCCTCAATAAATAGTTGTAACTCATCCTAAGCTACAAGTCTTCAAACCGGTCAGATGAGTCAATCATTAAAAATCTTTTTTTTTTCCCTACTAACTAAAAACTGAGTTTAGATGATGATCCTGGAAGTAGAAGAATGCAGATGTAGGGGGATACATCTATATCCCACCTTGTTTATCTAGACACACTTTGCATGAGGAGATAACATATTTGGAGCATACCTAATGTCAAAGCTATCAGCTTTATTTTTGTTGCTTAGAAGGAATAAATAGATAGGAAAATTTGTAAGCATATGAAATTTGTATGGAGTCAGCTAAAGTCCTCTGGAAGTTTATAGCCCTCAGTAATCTGGAAGGGAGAAAACAGTGGGAGAACAAAAATACAGCCTCATTTGACAGTAGTTTGTTGTAAATCCATCAGGAATCCATGCATGACATCACCAATTCTTGATAACCATCTTTTTATACTAAAGGGGGGAGGCAGGTTTTATTGTTTATTTGGGAGGGAGGTCCTATTATTTAACAAAAAACTGTGGGATTTTAAAGTTTCTTAAGGCCAGCATCAGCATGGAAAAGCAGATGCATCACCTCACATGGACTGCTTAATGCAGGCAACATTGTAAACAGCACTCTAGGGAAAGGTTTCAGAAGTGCATTTAATTGCATTTTCCACTTCTCATAACAGTGAGGGATTAAACTGAGACAAAATGTAATGGAACCAGCTTTTTCCTCTCTGCTTAAAGAAAGGAAGCTAGCTGAAAACTGTGTTTATTAACTCACTAGGAAAAAAAAAAGCCTATCCAATATTAATGAATTTAAAAGCCTATTACTTCTCATGACTAATGGAGAATTTTTCAGCTGGGATCTAAATGAATGTTATGAGAGGTAAGAAATGAGGATTGGAGCCTACTGCATTTATTTACAAGTGTTTAATTCTCATAACCTAATGAAGCTAACAAAGAACATTGCAGCAACCATATGAAATTAGACATTGTACATTACTGGAGGATGCAACGGCTGGTATGTGTTACCCAGTATTCTTATCTGTTCATGAGAAATACCTGTCTTCTGCACTGCTTTAATACTTATCCATTATCTTCATACTTGATGCAAATTCTGGAGGTTGTTTCTGGAAGTTTTCTTCTACAAATTATGGTACCTGTAAAATTTGTATTTACACTGCTACTTTCTTTCTCTGGATGAATTCTTTGCTGGGATAAACATCAGAGGAATAAAATACACCTCTTCGGACAGACAGTGACAGTGATTGAGTCCTCATCTTGAGTGTGGATCCAGTGGATACCTGCACGCCTCGAGAAAACAGAACTTAACCAGTAAGAAGTGACACTCTCCACTATGAAGAGACTGATATGAAAAAAAAAGCAAAACAAAAGAACAACTATTTAAGCTGCCAAGAAACTGTTATTGTAAATACTCCTACTTAATATTATCTTTCTGGTTTTCAAGGAATAGTGGTTTTAGATTCTGTATTCCCATACACGGTATCTCTAGGAATGGAACACCTGATGGCCTGCTTCATTAAGGCAATTAAGAAGCATAATATTAAAGCAGTGGCACGGGAATCTCAGAACTTACCGGAAATATTCCTAGGCTTTTAGTGTCATGTTATCTTGAAACCTGAGCTATCATATGAATATATAAGGACGGACATTTTGAATCAGACCAAAATTTTAGCAAGACCTGAATTAGTCTCTGGCTGTTGCCAACAGCAGGAAGAATAAGGCAATGACGTGGCGATGCTCCTTTTATATGCCTTGTCATTTTCTGGAAAATTGTTGCTAAAGGAATATTCAAGATAGAGAGAATTGGGCCTGACAGGTCTTAGTAGACATTTCTGCCAGAAATTAATGTGACCTCCTTGCTTTTTGAGCTTAGTATGTCTCATGGGGCAAAGTCACTTTTTGCTGCTTGCTCCCAGTAGGCACAACACTAGTGGAAGGAAGGAACTAAATGGCAACTTTTCTTCTGTAACAGCAGTAAAAACATTAGGTGCATGCTAAACAAGCAAAGAAAAAACATCTTTTCCTACACATCTGTGGTGCCAGTCATTTGACACAAGTTCTTCCTTGCCACCCTCATTCCTCCTTGCCACCATATTCCATTCAAGAGAACTCTATGCTCTAGGGTTTTTTTAATCAGCCGTTGCAACAACAGTGGTTAACTTACACCCTTGCTTGTTGCATACCTCTGCTGCACAATCAAGTACATTTCTATTAGGTATTACATTTTTAAACTGTCAGGCTTCCTATAGGTGCAGAGACTCTCCTTCCTGAAAGACTCCAGGCTCAGAGCTTGGCAGGATGGGCTGGCTAATTTTACAGTTGAAGTAGGAGACAGTTGGTCTTCACTACTTCTCACCTTCCAACATCAGCTGCTTCCATCTAGCTGGTGACAAAGACCTAACCCTGACCCTGACTCAGGTACCAAACCAAACCTGATATACAGTGAGTATTGGTTGTATGCTGATCTGGTGCCTCTGCCTATACCTGGGTTTGGATGTGTATGGGCTTCTCCTTATTGTAATAGGCTTTCCATTCACTTTGTCTGCTAGTTAAAAAAATTAAATTTTAGTAGTTGTATTTGGCCTTAGACCTTATCACTATTTTTTTCATAATTGCAGAGTTCATAAAGCCCTGAGGTTCAAATCCTGAAATCAGTTGCTAATAACAGTAAAAAAGATTTTGAATAATCTTTCGCTCTTGCTTTAGTGTTGATAGAGTTTTACAAAATACTAACTTACAAAGTCCAGCACATTTGTAAGGTGATTATTTTCTTTTTATTTTATAAGGGAAAAAGTCCCTTTTTATTCCATGATCACTTTTTGTCCATTCTGAATTCTCCCTCTGATGAATCTGTCTTCTTCTCATATGTACAGCCTATTTCTCTCACCCTGCTATCTGATTAGTTTTATTCTATCTTGACAAACACAACTGAAAGCAACGTGGTATCTGAAGTAGAAGAATGAAAAAATAAAGGCAGCTTTTAAACTTCTGCATTCTGCCTGCCCTATACTTTCTTCCACAGCTCTTCAGTGGGATAGTTTCATTTTGCATTGAAAAATACGATCAGGTGAACAAAGCAGCACTCAATTGGACTGTTTTGTTTTGTTTTGTTTTTTTAACCACTAAATTAAATTATCCATCTGATGAATGGGGGAGGGAAGGCTCTGGAAATTCAGGGGAGTGACTTTTTTTTTTTTTTAATATAACACCCCCTGTTTGTTTAAAATGTAAGAGCATTAAAGCGAGCGTTTCTCCTACCTGCATCTCCAATTACTCTGTTATTCTGGTTATATCTTTTACTACAATATACCTCATTATATTGTTTAATACAAATGCACTGGGTAGTAGAAAAAATGGTTTGTTGAGAGGTCTTACAGCAGTAGAAGTAATCTGGACTAGAGAGGCTGATCAACTGCAGCAGCCACAGACAAATTAGAAACTAAGAGGAACAGGAGGCTTCTGGGTAAAAAGAGAAGCTTTTAAACAAGGAGAGACATCAGCTTTATTAAATGTGTTTAGAATATTCATCCTTGCTCTTGTTCACAGTCATGGTAGGATCTACTTGAAGAGGAGTTTTAAACAGTTGTGTAGCCTGCTAATTTAATGCACATACACACAGGCACTCTGGATTGCCTAATCACACCCAATCTCCAAAGAGATCTGAGATCTCTTTCATAAACCAATTTTTGTTTGGCTTTATTGGTGATCTGCCCATAGCAGGAGGGTTGGAACTAGATGATCGTAAGATCCTTTCCAACTTTAACTATTCTATGATTCTATTATCTGTAAAACTTTATTAATCTTAAATATGGAGCACTAGATCCACTGGGAAAACTTAGTAGCTGCATTGCCTGAAGTTGGAGCTCCTGACTTCACAGTATCTAGCAGAATTTTGACATTCAGGTTCAGTATCCAAATATTGTTTAGTATTGTTAAATACTAGAGCCAGATCACCCTGAGCTGACTAAAGGAGCTGATGAACTCACAATGTACTATTTGTAGGGGAAGGGAGGACATTTTCAGTGTGTTTTCCATTGGATCACTGGAATGCTGGACCATCTCTAGTAGCTCTGTGTCTGTATATGCATCACTATTGGATTTACAAATATGGGTTCTTTAGGAGTGCTGTATATTGGTTTTCCATATATGAACACTGCAGCACTTTAAATCCCTGCCTTCTCTGAGTTTAGGCTATTATTTTGACATAGTAAAATATTTCTTTTTGCAACAGATCTTGCAGTAGCCTCACAGGGTAGTAACTAACGCATAAAGTAAAATGAGGAAATACTGACAAGGTTTTCAGTAACGAAAATTTAAAGTGCATTTTTCTATTTTATTATTCTGCCTTTCAAATGTGCATTGCTAAATAGAAAACAAAAAGTTGAAAGCTGTATTTTCCCATTTTCAAATGATTGATGAATTGCATGAAAAAAATATGGTAAGGAAAAGCATAAATGAAAAATATTTTAAAATCACTTGAAATTCCACTTTTCATTTTCAAGATCTTTGATGGTATTGCATCTACTTACGCTAGGTCTATATATGGAATGCTTTTTTTTCTCTTGGATTATATTAGAGAAATCATATGACCTAAATACAGATCTGATCTAAGCAGATGTCTATCAAATTATTTGCAGTGGGTTTGCATGTGGCCTTCTGTACTTTGAGTCCTTGGAGTGATGATTGTCCATTAATTTACTTTCTTCCCAGCATTTTTTTTTTCTTAAAAAAGTGAAAATGCTGTATGCCTGTTCCTTCTCTTTTTGTTTGTTTCTCTTTCTCTGTCCACTCAGCCTCATGCTCAATGTAGTCTGAAAAGCTCACTATTTTAGCACACATATCATTAAATATAGTCTTTCTTGTTCCTATGCAACTGAAGAGAGATATGGATTATTTTAAAATTCTTTGTGTGTGGAAAGAAATAAAAAAATTGAACACTTCTTTTTCAAAGTATGAGCTTACTGGGAATAATAAAAACATGGGCTTTGTGTGCATACTGAAATGAATTACATCTAGCTATATCT
The DNA here is from genome assembly GCA_017639245.1 of Myiopsitta monachus. Classification (NCBI taxonomy): domain Eukaryota; kingdom Metazoa; phylum Chordata; class Aves; order Psittaciformes; family Psittacidae; genus Myiopsitta; species Myiopsitta monachus. The sequence continues at coordinate 39,282,821 of CM029919.1, read as the reverse complement.
ACTTTTCTTGAATTTCAAATACAGATTTGTGGTATATGCATACATACCACAGAGAGTCAGCCAAAATGTTGCAGCAAAGCTATATGGAACTGTGGGATTGCCTGAGAGCTCCAACAACCTCCTGTCTGTCAAAATACTGAGCAGATGTGATGTCTTTCCTATGAAGAGTTCAGTGTGAACTTCTTTCTTACTTTCTGTTGTCGCCCTAACTAACTGGGGGTTTCATGGTCAAGTAAAATTGGTAACCGTAATTAAATGCAAAAGCCTTAGGTCACTCTTTCCTGAACAGCTTCGAATAAGAGAACAAAATTCTTTGAACTGAAACTTGACTTTAAATGGGAACAAGTGCAGAATGTATTTGTGAAATAATATGTTCATGGGACACTATGTAATCAGCTTTTAATAAAGTGGTTCTGTTGAAGTCAAAAAGGTCAATACCAACATTATGTTTGATAGGTTCAGATACAGCCAGCAGGTCCTCCTAATAGTTTGAGTTAAATACTTTTCCATGAGAGAGGTACCTTTATTTTTTGTATGAAGATTACAGAATGGGGCACACTTCAACTAACTTTAAATCTCCCAAAGTTAGATGTCCAGGTTTGACCTATTTGTTCAAGATTTGTTTATGATCACCAAAGAGTTACAGGCATTCTTAGACTGCAGTTTGCCTGACCACTCTTAGAGGTTCCTAACTTGGGAATATGAAGGTGATGTGAGTCATTCAAGAAATTTCTAGTTCTTTTCATAGGGAACATCAAATGACTATGTCAGGCCATGATGACTATGACCATGATTATGTCAAGCCTTTAAGATTCCAGAGTAAGAGCCTCCACAATGATCAGTCATAAATATACCATTGTCTCTTTCACAATTTACTTTCCCAAGTTTCATGCATGAAGGTCTACATGGCTCTGAGACATAGGGAGGACATGGGACCTGACTACGTATGCAGTAATGTGAACATTGATCTAATAATTGCTTATCAGTAATTGCTAAGGTGGAGAATAGATATTATCTGCCTGAGTGTTGCATATGAACTAAGTGAAATTTGTCATGTATTTATGAAGAATCTCTATCGGTTCTTAAGAAAGATATTTTTTATCTGAAGAGAGGCAAAATGTCAACACAATTATCTCTGAGCTCAGATAAAGTAAGTGCACTCAAAGGATTTTGTTGAAAATGAGCTTCTGAGGCATTAATGCGAAAAAAGAGAAGAGAATGGTTATGGTGTCTTCACTTTGTTTGTTTATATCTCTTGGTCTGAATTTATGACAGCTGTCTGGAAATTTCCACAGGGAAATGCACATTCAACAGCATTTCAAATGTTCCACCAAAACATGTCAAATTCTTCTAATTTCCCAATTGGATCCAGAAAGGTTTCTCAGGAAAAATCTGTTTGATTAACAGCCGGCTTTCTGCTTCCTTGACACTCCCCATGGCAAGCTCCTGCAGGGGTGGTAACCTGGGGAAGCTAAGGAACGCTGCCTCTAGTGAAGGCTTCCAGGTTCCCTACTGCGTATCCAGGCCAGCCAGAGCCCAGAGGGTGTCAGCTTGCCATGCAGCTCCTAGAGCTTCCAGACTGCTGACCACATGGCAACAATCCTGGCAGTAGGCCAGCTTTGATTTGAGGAAGGTTGGAAAGTTATAATGGAAAAAAAAAAACCCAAAAAACAAAACCAAACCAAACTATATTTTCCCTAAGAGAATGATGCTCAGGAATTGACTTTCAAGGAGAAATATCTGTGTGCTACCCAGATGGGCTTCTGAAATGGGTAAGAGTGGGCAGCTATTTAGCAGTGTGATTCAACATGGTAAAAGGCTTTTTGAACAGTGACCTTGTGTTGGTTACAGTGAGGCAAAAGCTGAGTTCTGGCACCTGTATTTTGCACTTTTGAGAGATAGCTCTTTGCCAGTTTATTATCATGGTCTGATTAGGGAAAAGTTGCATGCTTAGTCATTTAATCAGTTTGAACCAACGAGCAATTCATTGCAGATTTGGCTCATTTTGAATGAAACATTTCAGTAAGTGGATGAGCTCCTCAGCTCACTCTTCAGATGGAGATAAAGCTGGCAGCAATGGCTGCTAGGACCTATGTAAGGATCTGCTGCAGGCAGTAATGGCTTGCTCAGCCCTGCTATAGCTGAAAGAAGGTGCTCATTTACAACCAGCAGGTCTTTTACACCAGTACAATCGCATCACCACTGTGGAGGGTACAAATGAATGCGCCCATGGACACTTAAAGTAATACTTTCCTGATACTAAGTTCAGGCAACTGGGAAAAATCAGCAGAAGTTTGAATAAAGTAGCACACCTTCAGAGGCAGTGCAGTAACTGATAGCACAGCTGAAAAATTTCAGGGAGGTGCACCAGGCAGATTGTGGAAGATGGGCTAAATAAAATGCTAAGCGAAAGATGACAGGTCTTTTCTGGAAAGGTCAGGAAGCTAAGAATAAACCAAGCTTTTTGTGAAGAGGAAAACAGAGCTAGGGAAATTGGTGTGAAAAAGAGAGGATGAAGAGCTAAGAAAGTACATGCTATTTTCCCGTTTCTTCAGAGACAGAATTTTGTGCTGTACACATATTATAGCTTTGCTTGAAATAGTTCCCTGGAGTCTGGGTTGAAAAACTGAAGGCACGTGTTTCAATGCAAAATGAATATGAAATATTATTGCCTTGTAATTGAAAGAAAATATATTAATTAGAGTGCAAGTAATTGAAAAAAAATTAATTAAACATTCTATTTTTTAAGACATATATGTAAAATATGGGTACAAGATAACCTGATTGCAAGCATTTTCAAATTATTGGGCTGAGCTGTTAGTGACATAGGATGCATAATTTTCATACTATAAAGGAGTGTTGTCACTGTGGTCTCCATCCTTTTACTTTAATGTCTCTTGTGTAATGATAAACAAAGATCCAAAGATGACACCAGCACTGCTGAAATGTACAATATGGGTGTCTAATATAATTATAATTAACAGTTTCCATTCATTTGCAGGATATACCCTGATGGCATTGCTCAAGAGAGGGGAAGCATTAGTGGTAATTATGCTTTGACTTTATAATGTTGGATTGAAGTGATGGCTTCTGACAAAACCAGAAATAAAGAATGGGTGCTTCTAATGCTGTATCAACAGTGCCATCTAACGGCTTCT